>JAPFBL010000085.1:230000-425000 GCA_026182355.1 Hermatobates lingyangjiaoensis
CCCTGAACAAATTCCAAGAAGAAGAAAAAGTGTTTGTTAGTAATTTGTGGTCAAGAAAACAGTACCGTATTATATATAATATATATACAGTTGGGTTTTGACTCTGACGAAGACCGGTTGTTACGGTTGAAAAATTATTTTTATTTTCCCATTTCATATTGTGGTTTGATCATTGCTTTATATATATATAATATATATATATATATAAACTAGATTTTGGAAAGAACACATAGAAAAGAAATATTTGAATTCACTACTATATTTCAGTGTCCTCGTCGTCAGGAATAGATGTGAATCGCTCCAAAGGCTGATAACGACTCAGTGTATATATATATATATATATTAGACTGCAACAGAAGATAACTGTTGCATCTGGGTTGTTTGTAATTCCTCCTTTATCTGCAGAATACTGATTTTCCCAAAAATAATTGTCATTTTGTGCTTTTTTTAGTCGGTGTGATACTTTTTGTTGATTGTAATTTTATATATATATGACTATTTTATATATATGATGATACAAAAATATCGACCGTGGAAAAGAAACAAAACTAATGTTTATCGGGACTCGGTCAGTTCTTCAGGTTCAAATTAAACTCTCATTGCCAACTTTTCGGTCTTTATTACTTTCTAAATACTTAGTTTTTCTGTTTTAAAATTTATACTTCTGCCTATGAAAAAGGTTTTAAATAAAGACCGAAACGTTGGCAATGAGAGTTTAATTTGAACCTGAAGAACTGACCGAATCCCGATAAACTTTAGTTTTGTATATATATATATATATATATATATATATTATATATACCATGATAAACGAAAAACGGTCCGGCAGGACAAATAACAATTAAAATAAGCAGTGACACATAAACAGAAACACAACAAAGACTAACTTTTCAATATTTCGACCGTAATGGCGGTGGTCCTCAGGAGAAGAAGTGAATTGACGGAGGGACGACAGTCAACTAAAGAACTCACTGGGTGAGGGCTAAAGCAGTGCTGCCGCAAAGGAGACAAATAAAAAAGGAACTAGGAAGTCGAGAGCAAAAAGAAAAAAAAAATGTTTTTGAAAAGTAGAAAAAGGTTAAGAAAAGAAAAAATAAAGAAAATATATAGAACAATATTGTTCTAATGTTCTAATTGTTCTAAAATATATTGTTCTATATATTTTCTTTATTTTTTCTTTTCTAAACCTTTTTCTACCTTTCAAAAATATTTTTTTTTCTTTTTTTCTTTTTTCTCTTTCTACTTATATATATATATATATGTTGTTAAATAACGCCCCATATTTGGCTTGTATCTGCTTCTTACACAATTTCTCCAGTTTCCGGAATTCCTTCCTCGTCTCTTCATTAAAACTATGTTTACTATGATAGTAATGAAACTATGTTATGAAACTAGTAAACATAGTTTTAATGAAGAGACGAGGAAGGAATTCCGGAAACTGGAGAAATTGTGTAAGAAGCAGATACAAGCCAAATATGGGGCGTTATTTAACAATATATGTTTAAATGAAGGACTGCTTCCAACTTTTACAAATATATATATATATATATATATATATATATATATATATATAAGTAGAAAGAAAGAGAGGAGAGAGGAGAGAGAGAGAGAGAGAGAGAGAGAGAGAGAGAGAGAGAGAGAGAGAGAGAGAATATAATTAAGCTAGAATAAATGAAACTGAAAAAAGTATAAATTATGGAGTGTGTGAAAGAGTGAGCTGACAGTCAATGTAATGGAAAATCAATTGAGAATGAAAAGGCAGACAAATCAATGTTATGTCGTCAGTCGTTACGTTAAACATTTCAAATGAGGTAGTAATATATTTAGTAAGGGTTTCATCGAGTAAACGAAATACATCAACGTGCTTGTAAATAGAGTTCAAGTTTAAAGGCACTGATAAATTTTTATTGATTCATCTTGCTTTGGTTATAAGGAGGAAATGAACTAGTTTAGTAGAGCTGTGCTAAATGAGTTTAATTTCCCGCTATATAGGAAGCTGAAACAAGTAAGGCATTCAGATAATCTGATATCTGTGAATTCTATTTTGGTTGATATTTCAGTTATCAGTTTCATATTGGTAACATTTATATGCATGTAGCCGTTAGCAAAAAAAATTGTTCTATGGAAATCATCTTTTAAATTGATGATTTATTTATTGTGAGATCTAATCTATTTAACTTCTTTAATAAATTACTGGCTGTCTACTAATTTTTAGAGAATAGTGAAATAATTGTGCCTATACACTTGACTGCCATATCAAAATTTAATAAAATTTAAGATAAGCCAAAATTATTTAATTATTTGTAATTGTTTAATATATAATATAAAATATTTCCATTTGATCAGTTTGATTAAATGAGGCAGCTGTTTGTTGGGAGAGTATTCCAGATAATGATTTTATATAGTAATTTGTGAGCAAATGGACTGAGTGCCGAAGGAGCCACAGCCTCTCAGAAAGATCTTATGACTGCTGCCAGACTGTGTCCCCATGTATTAGTCCCCCCCTGTTACCATTTCTCTCCTTCTCACCCACCCAACCTTTTTCTTTCTCTCTCACACACACTCTTTCTCTTGTCTCTGTCTGCAAGGATGTCTGTCTCTTTCCTTGTACACATATCTGTGTTTCTGTCACTGTCTGTCTACGTCTCTGCCATGTCTCTTTTTCTCGGTTTATTTTTCTGTTCATCTATCACTGTCATTGTCTTTCTGTGTCTCTATCTCTGTTTCTGCCACTGCCTTTCTGTAACTATTTCTACGCTTATGTCACTATTTCTCTTTCTGTCTCTATTTCTCACTCATAACTGTTACTATTTCTCTATCTATTACTATGTTATTGGCTCTCCCGGTTAGTCTACCTGACTCTTTGTCCCTATTTCACTCTGTCTCTCACTGTGTTTGCTTCTATTTCGGTCTCAGTCTATATATCTCTGTCAATGCCTCTTTTTCACTGTCTTTCTGTTGCTATCATAATTTATCTCTCCCTGCTCTCTGTCGCTGTCATTCGTTCTCTGTCTGTCTGTTACTGTTTCTATATCTATGTCATTATTTCTCTCTTTGTCTCTATCTCTCTGTCACTATTGTCAAAATATCTCTATCTGCAACTGTCTCTCTCTCTTACTCTCTCTCTCTCTCTGTATTACTGTCAATGTCTCTTTGTCACTTTTTCACTCTCTCTCTCTCTGTTAATTTCTGTCTTGGTCCCTGTCTGTATCTCTCTGTCACTATTGTCAATATATCTGTAACTCTGACACTGTCTCACTGCATTGTCTCTCTCTCTCTCTCTCTCTCTCTCTCTCTCTCTCTCTCTCTCTCTCTCTCTCTCTCTCTCTCTCTCTGTTTGCTTCTGTCATGGTCTTTGTCTGTATCTCTAACTCTGCCACTGTCTCTCTGTATTGTCTCTCTCTCTCTCTCTCTCTCTCTCTCTCTCTCTCTCTCTCTCTCACTCTCTCTCTATGTTAATTTCTGTCTTGGTCTCTGTCTGTATCTCTCTCTCACTATTGTCAATATATCTGTAACTCTGACACTGTCTCTCTGCATTGTCTCTCTCTCTGTTAATTTCTGTCTTGGTCTCTGTCTGTATCTCTCTCTCACTATTGTCAATATATCTGTAACTCTGACACTGTCTCTCTGCATTGTCTCTCTCTCTGTTAATTTCTGTCTTGGTCTCTGTCTGTATCTCTCTCTCACTATTGTCAATATATCTGTAACTCTGACACTGTCTCACTGCATTGTCTCTCTCTCTCTCTCTCTCTCTCTCTCTGTTTGCTTCTGTCATGGTCTTTGTCTGTATCTGTAACTCTGCCACTGTCTCTCTGTATTGTCTCTCTCTCTCTCTCTCTCTCTCTCTCTCCTCTCTCTCTATGTTAATTTCTGTCTTGGTCTCTGTCTGTATCTCTCTCTCACTATTGTCAATATATCTGTAACTCTGACACTGTCTCTCTGCATTTCTCTCTCTCTGTCTCTCTCCCTCTCACTCTCTCTCACTCACTCCTCTCTCTCTCTCTCTCTCTCTCTCTCTCTCTCTCTCTCTCTCTCTCCATCTCTATCTCTGATTGTTTCTGTCTAGATCTCTGCCTTTATCACTCTCTTTCTCTATCTGCCTCTCTGTTTTTGTCACCTTCCCTTTCTCTTTGTCATACTCTCACCCTCTCAATAACTGGCTTCTAATAAAATAAATTAAAAGAGAGAAAGCTAATCCTACATACACTGTTTTGTCAATACCACTCCCCATATCAATCAGAGTTTTCAAAGTCTAATGAACTACAGTGTACAATACTGTTTCTAATCCTCATTCAAACTGCTGAGAACCCTCCACTCAAGATTACAATTCTTTAATCTTTTCTTATTATCAAGTGGTAACGTGTGATATTAGAATAAACTACAAAACTGAATATATTATATATCATACTCATAACAACTATTAACTAAATAGAAATACATACAAAATTATACAGTGGTTATTATAATCCCTATGTTGATATTTGTAAATTTAGACCTGAATTGCAAGTTATGTAAGATCATCATATAAGCAGGTGGAGTTTCCTGCCTTTTCTCTTTATGCTCTATCTCCTCCATTATTCGGGCTCGTACCTTCGATCCTCACTTTTGCAGTTCATACACATAAGAGAATCTTTTAATAGTTGGTCGTTTCAGTTCCTTTGTTTTCTAACACGTGATATATTCAAATTGTACTAATAACAATATGTATAAGCAGTTAATTAAAAGGGAAAACACATGAAAAAACCAGCACTATATAAAATTTTAAATCATTCCATATGTTAAACCAATTTTTTTTTTATAATTAATAGTTTTTGGTGTTTGTTTGATTATGGCAGTAGAGCTTGTTTATCCCATAAAAGTTTTCGTTGTTTTCACTCTTTACGAGCAGTAAATAAAAAGATAAGAGTACTTGTTCAAGTTGTAAATCTCAGTTGAATATTAAAGTGTGGAAAGCTTCAAAAGAACATTAATATTAAGTGGATATTTTTGTGGTTTGACGTGAAATTCCAAATCAGCACTTCATCTCCATAACAGTCACATTAAAAGTTCTTAATGTTCGTTGAACCTAAATCAAAGAGAGAAGCCCATTGGAAGACAAAGAGATATTTCACCCTACGTGGTTTTTATCCACCAATAATATAAAACTTTAGTAATGAATCTCCTGCCCCTCGCAATATTGATCAAAAACATATTCATTTGGCGGCCTTGCTAGTCAGTAATACATTATCAACAGATTGTCAACAGGTGGTCATCATTTCTTTCCATGTTCTTATACAAACTAGCTAATCATCCTTAATTTCTATCCCCTTAGAATTTTCTTTGTATTTTTCACCATAGAAAAGAATAACTTAAACTCTTTTAAAAATTTCCTGATATTTTCTACTATCTAATATTATTTTCCAGATTATATAAAATTATTCAAATATATTCACTCAATTTTTTTATTTTTGCTTTAAACTGTGTTTCATTTTTATTCCACATATTTCCATAAATAATAATTACTATTTATTTAGGACAAATTATGATTTCTATTGATGATTTATATTAGTTAAATAAAATAACCCTATGATTTTCAAGCGACGAACTCTTTTGCGGACTTTGTAGTAGTCTACTATAGTTGCTCACAATAAGTAACGACCTTTTAAAATACTCGAAAGACTTTTTTATATGGTGGACAGCATCTCAACTAACTCCGTTGAAGCTAAAGAGCGCTTCAACTATTCCTAAGAGACGAAATTCGTAAATTTCTCTTCAATGTAGTGTGCATAAGTTCGTTGTAGTTTGTGGCATCTTGATAATAGCTGTGAACTAAAGGACATAGAATTGTCTTCATTCTGTATTTAGGGCTGCAGGATCCATTGAATTGGAATAAAGCTTTGTTTCCCTAGAAGCCATTTCCTCTTAATACGTGGCAAGTGTTCCTTTCAGTGTTTATAATATACTGTTAGTACTGCTGAGCTAATGTTCTACTACATAATTCCTCAGTACCATATTCATGCTTTTCCGTTCTATAAGAATGTTGTTAAATGACTGATAACTGAATCAATAATACTAATGTTTGTTAGATTGAAACTTCATTTGTTAGATTGAAATGAACTTTATAAGTGCAGAATGTAATAAGTATTGCTTTCTTCATACATGATTTGACAAGTAAGTTTACTTTAGATTAGATAGGTCCAATCAAGCGTTTCAGAGTTCAGAAAACCTTCTTCTTCAATGTAATATAAGAGAAAAGGGGCCATTTTAGCTCAGTCACTTATTTGCTGACCTCTGTATGTCCACTTCGGTTGATTTTCTTATCTATTACACCTATTTCTTCACTCAAGGAATGAAAAAAAATCCTTAATACATCGTCCCTTGGACACGACGTTAAGCCATCGGTTCATTATGTGGTAGCATAAAGATTCCTCCAATATTTGGCCTCTATGTTTCTCTTCTCAAAAAAAACGAGCATAATTAAGAAAAGTGGTTTGGTTGCAGTGGTTCTTCGAGATAGATATTTTCCATTATGTAGACTATTTTAACATTTTGTTTTGCATTTCTCTTAGAAATCCTTTTGCAGTCAGACACCAGACAATTAAAACTCGTCCATAGGACTCAAGCAAGGAGTACAGTTTCTTAATTTATCTTCTATTATTAATAATTGCCAAAAACATTAACATTCTTGTATATATGTTGTTGCTGATTTTGCAAGAAAGCCAGGTTAGTTCAATAGCAACACACCTCTTGACTGGTTGACTGGAGGATTCAAGATGTTCCTACTTTGGTTCTTGATTTATTCACGTAGAAAGTGAAATCTAAACTTGTTGTCTCAGGGTGAGGAAGTTAATCTCTGAGTTCCGAGCATGTAGAAAATCAGAATAATAAAAATCTCTATGTCCACTTCAGTTAGATTTTCTATTCATCACACTCGATTTCTAACCTATTTAAAGTGTCTACTTTAATTACGCTTGAGTAGACGAAATTTAGGCCTCCCAAGATAGTAAATTTTCCTTCTGTGGATGACAAAGGACCAATATGTCTATGTGTGTTTTCTTGTAGGACTGCCACTTCAACCTAACCTACTGCTAATGGAATGACAGGTAATTTAGTAATTATTAATTACCTTAGTAGGTAATTTAGTAATTATTAATTACCTTAGTAGGTAATTTAGTAATTATTAATTACCTTAGTAGGTAATTTAGTAATTATTAATTACATTAGTAGGTAATTTAGTAATTATTAATTACCTTAGTAGGTAATTTAGTAATTATTAATTACCTTAGTAGGTAATTTAGTAATTATTAATTACCTTAGTAGGTAATTTAGTAATTATTAATTACCTTAGTAGGTAATTTAGTAATTATTAATTACATTAGTAGGTAATTTAGTAATTATTACTTACCTTAGTAGGTAATTTAGTAATTATTAATTACCTTAGTAGGTAATTTAGTAATTAATAATTACCTTAGTAGGTAATTTAGTAATTATTAATTACCTTAGTAGGTAATTTAGTAATTATTAATTACCTTAGTAGGTAATTTCGTCACAACTTTTATGACGAAGAGAATTCAATTCAATTCAACATAAAAAATATAATAATTAGTTGTACAATCGGTAATTGTGTGGTATTTACTCATTCTGAGGTGAAATGGATAAACAAACAAAACCTCCACACAAATGAAGTTTTATTCAACAACAACAACGCGTTTCGAACACTTTGTGTTCATCATCAGAAGGACAAAGTATTCAAAAGGCGTTGTTGTTGTTGAATAAAACCTCTTTGTGTATAGACTTTTGTTTGTTTATCCATTTTACCTCAGAATAAAAAATATACGTTTTGACAATGCTAATTATTGTAGTGATACCTTTAGTGTTTATATCATGTAGTTTTTACGGGTTAAAAATTTGTAGCAATGGTGTATTTTTTGTCAACCACTAATAATTTAATTTGAATCTGCGATGAAGAAGTTTATTTATTCTATAACGATTCATGCAACAGTTGTTTCTAAAGTAATAAAAAAAAAATAGATATATAGAAAAGCCAAAGTGAATAAATTTTTTAAGCGTTGAATATAAAATTGGTTCTTTTGGAATACAGTGAAAAAAAAAACCTAGTATTTCCTTTTCATTGGGTAGGAAGAAAGAAATAAACGTTTTGTGAAATAAGATAAAAGGGTTGAAGGGTAATGTATTGCATTAGGGTAACATAGAGGGATGATAGGGGGGAAAAAAAAAAAAGTTAGTTGAAAGTAGAGCAAAGAGGGGTGTAAGAAGGGCAGAGAAGGGTTGATTGGAAGACCGTCAGTATGTTAATGAGCGCGTTGCTAACAGGTATCTGATAGGGCTGATGCATATTCGACGGTCTCTATCTCTCTCCAGCCATCACTCTCTGATTTATTATCACAAAAAACTTTACCTATTCCCCCTCCTAGCTCTATCAATGCTAAACCCATCCATTGCTATTTTTTTTTTAGGGCTTTAGCCAAGCAGAAATTAAAACCTCGCAATAGCACCTATGAATTGTATTTATTTATTAGCCAGAGAGAAGCTATTCTTTTTTTCAATTTAACTTTTACTTGATTATCAATTTACTGTAATATAATATAAAATACATGCATATTGTTATTACCACTAAGGTTAGTAAGATTAATATTAGAATTAGAAAAAACCGTCATACCTCGTAAGTTGATATCGGAGATGTTGGAGCGCTTTCGGATCTGGTCCATCTTCATTCGCAACTAATCTATGGGGCTATTGTCGAGAGGTTTTATAGTCGTGTCCACTGCTATCTAGATATTGTTATTTCAAATTATGGCGTTATTTTTGAATTTATTTAATTATTATCTAATCTAATTCTTTTATAGTTTTTTTTATCGTCATATTGTCCGTCCAGTCTTCTATTTATTTTTGTTAATGGTTTAAATAAGATATCGGATTGGTGGTTTATCTGTTCGTTTATTATATTAGTTAGTTGCGAATGAAGATGGACCAGATCCGAAAGCGCTCCAACATCTCCGATATCAACTTACGAGGTATGACAGTTTTTTCTAATTCTAATATTAATAATATAAAATACATATTTTTTTTTTTAGGAACATGAAGAAAATTACCCTCTGACAGTAAATACAAAAGCTTTGAGCTTCACATATAAAAACTTTTATGATATTGAAAACCATAAAGACAGTTTCAAGAACTCAATAAAACAAGTTATTAAATCATTAGTTGTGCAATCCGTAATTGTGTGGTATTTACTCATTCTGAGGTAAAATGGATAAACCAACAAAATTGTTGCAAGATGCAAGGGATCTGTTTCCTACTAGTTGTTTTCACTTGACCAACCCGTCAATACCACTTCCTTGGTATTGACAATGAATTCTCTTAATTGAACTTTTATTTTTTATTTTTTTACTCTAATTTTTGTAACTAATTAGATTTAATTTGTATTATAGTGTCTTCCTGATGATGAACACAAAGTGTTCGAAACGCGTTGAATAAAACTTCATTTGTGTGGAGACTTTTGTTGGTTTATCCATTTTACCTCAGAATAAACAAGTTATTGTTTTCGTTTCTCTATTTTTAAATAGATGTATTATGTTAATCGGTATTTGCTCATTTTTTAAATAGAAAATTACATAATACAACTATTCTGTGAAACGGTTGATATGTTATTGAGTCTGTTATTTCTTTAAAGTTAAGTTATCGTAAAATGACGGAAACAAATAGATTTATTGTTTAGGATTTTTAAAAGTTTAAAATCAATCAATCATATCATAAATAATTATATTATTAGGTATAAATTTGTGACAACGCAACAAGAATTTTCAATACTAAAATATCTGACTTATGGATTTTATATATATATTATATATATATATATATATATATATATATATATTATTAGTATAAATAGGGAGCAGACCTTCTTTTATACATATTGTGTTGAACTGAATTGCCTTAATTAAGCATACCTTTTTTTTGAGCAGTTTTTCATATATGAAAAACTGCTCAAAAAAAAGGTATTTTATTAAGGCAATTCAGTTCAACACTATATATATATATATATAAACTAGAATTTAAAAAGAACACATAGAAAGGAAATCACTGAACTCACTACTATATTTCGATGTCCTCGTCTTCAGGAAAAGAAGTGAATCGCTCCAAAGGCTGATAACAACTGACTTGGCGTTCGAACTGAAGCACTCAAACAGTGTAGCCAACTTTCGGAGGAAAGGCAGACAGGGAAGATAAAGAGATAAAAGCCAAATAAAAATTAAAAAATGAAAACATTTAACTAAAATAAAATTAAAAGCTGATAACAACTTTAAAAAAAATCAAAGTTTGAGGTTAAGCCCAGGAGCCGATCTACCGCCCAGAAGACTAATAAGTGCTTCTTCTTATATATATATATAGTTAAACAAATTTTTCATTGATTTTATAGTTTAGTTACAGATATTAGTTTTTTGTTCTAACTCAGGCTGTTGTTCTTTATGCATGATATCTCAAAAACAAAATCAAAAAAAATGTATAATCACCAAATTTCATATTTAGATTTTTGTTTACCTTTGAGACGGAACATCAATATAAAAGCTAATATCACTGAGTTAGGGGTACTTTTTTTGAAAAAAAAAATATCCCTTCTTGAGGTTTTATAGGAATTTATCAAAACGGTTGTGTGTTTTTTTTTCTTTAGGAATTATTATGGTTTAATAACAGAATATGTTTTCTTTCCGAGTGAAAGTACAAGCAACGTTTTGAATAATATAGATAAACTAAATTTTATAAGTTCCATTTAATTTTTAAATAAATATTAAATAATAGAGTAAATTATAGATAAGAAATACACAATTTAATATTGAATATGATCAATGGAACATTTATATACTTGATGTCATTATCAATTATTAGCATGATTAAGAAAAGTAATTTACTTTTACTTCAAGTGACTGATAATTGAATATCAAATGTAGAAACACTAAAAGAAATTTCTACAAATCTATTCATTTGATATAGTTATATATACATTGGTGAACATACGATTAATTGATAACTATTTATACATTATTATATATATATATATATATATATATATATATATATATATATATATATATATATAGGTGTGTGTGTGTGTGTGTTTACATCGGCCAGTGGACGCATTTACGTCTCCGTTCCTTCATTCTTTCTCCTTTTATTTTCTTTCTTTCTACTCTCCTGAAGACGGCAAGACGCCGAAATTATCGAGATTCGTGAGTGTTCGTCTTTTTTCTTGTGTTCTCTAGCTGTAACTTTAATTATATATATATAAATATATAACTTTAAATTACACAAAGCACGACACAGAAAAGAGAATACAAAGAAAACTTACAGAATTATATAAATATAATTATATTAATTATATATATATATATATATATATATATAATATATAATTATAGAATATATATATATATATATATTATATATATAAATAAACTTTAACACAGAGAAAAGAACACAGAAAGACACTACAGAACTCACTTCGATATTTCGGCATCCGTCGTCATCGGGAAGAAGTGCAAAGTACTCGCGAGTACTGCCAGTAGCAGTTTGCTTCTCAACGCGAGTACTTCGCGCTTCTTCCCGATGACGACGGATGTCGAAATATCGAAGTGAGTTCTGTAGTGTCTTTCTGTGTTCTTTTCTCTGTGATAAAGTTTTTATTGTCCACACGGACCTTTCATTTTATTCGAAGTATATATATATATATATATGATGAATGACTTGAATATCGTTTTGTGTCCGAGTGTAGAAATTTTTAATTTTTTTTCTATAGTTTTTGCTAAAAACCAAAATAATGTATTCATTAAAAAATATTATTTTTTAAATTAGAATGTTACTTACTATATTAATTAATGTGAGGTTCTTATCCTAGAGCTACCGCCCAGAGGATTGTTTTAATATTACATTTTCCGTTAATCGCCATATATTGCTCAAAGAAATATAATTTGAAGGGTAAAAAGATAATGAAATGGTCTCTACATATAAAAATTTAATGGTATAAACAACGCATTTCGAACACGTAGTGTTCTTCCTCAGACACTCATCCTTATTTTAATGCTTGAGGATGAACACTACGTGTTCGAAACGCGTTGTTTATATCATTAATTTTTTATCTTTGGAGACCATTTCATTAGCTTTTTACCCTACAATGAGTAAATACCACATAATAACTCATTGCACGACGTTAGAATGGAATATAATTTTTATTTTGTATGGTATTGAAAAGAAATAACATTTTTGTGTAAGATTTGAGTTTAAACAGCAAATTTTAAAAATATAAATACATCTATTGATGGTTTTTAAAAGATGAGAATTATGTATTGTGGGTGTTCAGGTTCAGAGGTTGCAAACAAAAGAATTGTTATCACATGAAAAACACATTATCACCTGAAATTATCTGATCACATGAAATACGTATCGTGAGTTCAAAGACGTATCATCAACTAAAATTCGTATTATCAGATAACGCCCGTATCGTTATCTGAAATATGAATCATCACCTGAAAATTGAGCAATCTTTTAAAACCCGTACCATTGTTTATCGTACTATATTTATATTACATATGTAGGTTAGGTTGCAGTGGCAGTCCCACAAGGGAACACACGTAGGCCAAGCATTGGCCCTTTGTGATACCACACAATGAAGATTGATTATACAGTGGGAGTCCTAAATTTTGCCTAACTCAAATGTATTTAGAGTAGGGATCTTTAACGAGTACCTGACATCGTACAGGCTCGGGACCGACGGTTTAACGTCCTTCTCCGAGGGACGACGTGCTCAGATTTATTCACCTCCCGCGTGAATAAATCGAGGGCCAGGTGAGGATTAAACCCCGGTCCTATCAGTTCAGAGGTGAGCACGTAACTACTGAGCTAGCCTGGTGCCCTATTACATATGTAATTACAAATGCATATCATCACCTGAAATATGTAACATCACATTAATACGTACCGTCATCTGAAACATTTGTTATATAATATAGCCTATCTTACCTCCTGAAAAATTGATCTTAAAGGAAACATGTTTTATGAACTGCAATACGTATCATCACCTGAAACACAATATGCAATCACCTCAAATCGTAGAATAAACTGATACATATCCTGACATCAAGTATGTATCGCCAACTCATTCACATGTCATTGCACGAAACACTGTATCACCTGATTATTTATCCACTAAGAGTATCCAACATCATCTAAAACTCGTACATACATCAAAAACAAACATAAAATGTGTGTCACAAACTAAAAAAAAACACATTAGCATATAAAATACCTATCAACACTTGAAACATATGACATGATGTGAATAATGTATCGTCGCGTGGAACACGTGTCATCACTTGATACAAATAATTTCACCTGAAACAATTACAGATTTAATTGCCAAAAACTTCAATAAAACTTAAAACACATCTTATTCTAACAAATAACAGAGTTATTTTTTCAATACGAACAAATGCTTATTTCTTCAACCTGAATGTTATTAATCATTTACCGTTCCTGATACCTTCAACTCTAACTTGTAGGTGTATTTTGTTTTATAAGTATTCATTGTAAACACCAATAATATTTACGAATATATAACATAATAACGTTGTCTGATATTAAATATATTATTTATTTAAAACTATATTATTTCAATGAGTAGTCTTAAAGAGTTGTCTGATATAGCTATTTGATTCGTTTCGTAAGCAAATTAAGTACTACTTACTCTAATTTATCGTCTTTGAGATATATGTGCGTTTTGAATATTCTGTTATCTGATTTTCAAGGGAAATAAAGGTTTTGCGGTTCAATTTTATTATTTAATAAAAATAGTTTTGAAAATTAACGTGTGTGTGAGAACGAGAGAGAGAGCGGGAGGAGTGAGGAAGAGCGGGAGAGAATGTAGAGTGAGAGAGAGAGCGGGAGAGTGAGAGAGAGAACGGGAGAGAGAGAAAGAGAGAGGAGGTGAGAGAGCGAAGAGTGAAGAGAGCGGAGGAGAGAGAGAGGGAATGAGAGAGAGAGGAGAGTAGAGAGAGAGGGAGGAGTGAGAGAGAGGGGAAAGTGAGAAGAGAGAGGAATAGAGAGAGGGAGAGAGAGGGAGAGGAGAGCGGAGAGTGATGGAGAGAGAGAGGAGAGTAAGAGAGGGAGGGAGAGAGTGGGGAAAGTGAAAGAGAGAGGCTGAGAGAGAGAGAGAGAGAGAGAGAGAGAGAGAGCGGGAGAGTGATGGAGAGAGTGAGAGGAGAGTAAGAGAGGGAGGGAGAGAGTGGGGAAAGTGAAAGAGAGAGGCTGAGAGAGAGAGAGAGAGAGAGAGAGAGCGGGAGAGTGATGGAGAGAGAGAGGGAGTAAGAGAGGGAGAGAGAGAGAGGGGAAAGTGAAAGAGAGAGGCTGAGAGATAGAGGAGAGAAAGAGGGGAGAGCGAGGAGAGAAGTGAGAGAGAGAGGCAGGAGAGAGTGAGGAGAGAGAGAGAGAGAGTGAAGAGAGGGAGAGAGAGAGAGAGGGCGAAAGTGAAGAGAGAGAGCGTAGAGATAGAGAGAAAGAGTAGGGGAGAAGTTGATGAGAGGAGAGATGAGTAAGAGAAAGAGTGTAGTAAGAGTAAGAGAGAGAGAGAGAGAGAGAGAGAGAGAGAGAGAGAGAGAGAGAGGGCGAGTGAGTGAAAGAGCAGGTATCCTAAAAACCAAATGAGTTGTAATCATGAAGCTTATTTAGTAAGACTTGAGACGGCAGTTTTACAGTAAAATGATGCTCCGCTCAGTACTATAGTTTTCTAAGTAGTACTTTATATGAAAAATACCATTTGTTTTGTTATTAAGTAGAAAATTTGTTCACATAAATTTGATTAAAGTTACTATGGTTTTACATTTTTAGCTGATATTTAGTATGTATTGGATGCGATCCATGTAAAAATTATACCCCAGAAAATGAATGAATAAGAAGAAAAAGTAATTATCTAGTGCATGGATAGTTCAAAAAAAGCTAACGAACTAATTATGTTAAGTACAGTTAAGGTGGACTATTCACAAACTTCGAGGAAGTATCAGTAAAAATATAATGTAAGCAATGTAAAGCAAAAAATGTTACAATGAAAAAAAAGGAGAGGAGTATTCTAACTTGGAGATGAGAAAACAATGGAGACCTCGTATTTCTTATATTCTGCCTAATACAAAAGAGCTGTTCAATATCATATATTTTGTTTCAAAAATTACTTTATTCATAAATAATTATCATTTTCCTTTTATTTAAAACAAAAGAAATTATGTTATTTTCAACAAAGTTTGAATCATTTTAATTAAAATTAATAAATAATTTGTGACACCAATGTTGCATTAAAGTGGAGGAAGAAAATTATTGGAATAAATTGCAAACTGCAAGATACTTATTGATATCGAACTCGCAGTCTGTAAGCAGCTGCTTATGAGAGAAAATAAACTGGAGTTGTACATCGAACTTGGCACACTTGTGTATGCTCCGAATAAAAAGAATATTTGATATCTGGTTATTAAGTGGGTGCGTAACTATTGCCACTGTTTTTAAAATAACTTTATTCAACAAAAGCAACAATAATACTTGACAAAACCATTTTAAACCATTTATTAACATGTTTATTTTGGAATATATTCACCAACTAAATTAATTTGAGCTTTTCATTTGCTTGGTCGTGGCGTAGCCTGTCGATTCCACGGGGGAAGAATTACTGTTCTTAGAGACAATCGACTCTTTGATGGCGGTCACTAAGTCACTTAGACTTAGCTTCTAAGCAGATTTTTCATAGAACGATTAATGTTGTGATAGTCTGCTGGTGCATCTGAGGGAGAACATGATGAACGAGGGAACAGGTTCCAACCTTTTTCGCCCATAAATTTAAAAACGCGACGATCAATATACGTTCGATATGATTGTGCTGGACTCCTACCTTTCTCAAAGTTCTAGAGCATAATATGACGAATATGAAGCCAATTCTTTTATATGCATTCTGAAAAAGATATAATGTGAATACGTACAAATCTTAATCACAACATAATTTTATTTTATTGAAACTTTAATAAAACTTTTCAAATTTAATAGAAAAAAACACCGCAATGATTATGCACCGCCTAATATGAATACAGTTTATCGTCTCATATAAAGTTTTTTTTTTTAAATTCTCAGCTGTCAATGTTACTCTGGACCTGTAGAACTTTTGTTTCATCAACAAACATTCTTATATTGGTTATTTTTCATGAAGTTCTTCTTTATGCGGCTTTAGTGAATGTAATATACATATACGTATTCAAATAAAATCGGTGATTGGTTAGTTTTTAAGGATAAAGTAAAACTATCAAATGCAGAAGTTAAAGTATTAAATTCAAACCTTTTTCACATTGGAAAAATCCATAAAAACAGATGAAACCAAAATGTATTTATATATATTAGTATAAATAAGCAGCAGACCTTCTTTATACAAATTGTGTTAATTCTAATGTAGTGCAATCAGTTATTATGTGGTATTTACTCATTGTAGGGTAAAAATCTAATGAAATGGTCTCCACATATAAAAATTTTTAATGATATAAACAACGCGTTTCGAACACATAGTGTTCTTCCTCAGGCATTAACTAAAAAATACAATGTCACCAGAGAGTTATCTATAGTACAAAGTAAATAAGTACAAAAGTTGATATAAAATAAAATAAGGCAGAAAGTTCGTACGTTTCATTAGATTTTTACCCTACAAATTGTGTTAAACTGAATTGCCTTAATCAAACATACCTTGATATTAGTATAAATAGGGAGCAGACCTTCTTTTATACAAATAGTGTTAAATTGTCAAGAAAATATGAAAAACTGCTCAAAAGAAAGGTATTTTTGATTAAGGCAATTCAGTTTAACACAATTTATAGTTATATATATATACACTTTAACACATAGAAAAGAACACAGAAAGACACTACAGAACTCACTTCGATATTTCGACATCCGTCGTCATCGGGAAGAAGTGCGAAGTACTCGCGTTGAGAAGCAAACTGCTACTCATATATATATATATATATTTGACATATCTCAACTATCTGATGAAGTTTTGAACAATCTGATGAAAATTGAACAATATTAACTGTGCTTAGCATAGCGTCTCTGATTTATCTTTGAAATAATATACTTAATAATGATTAAACAGTAAATAAAGAAAATATCATCAACTTATTGATAATATTAAGAAATTATAAAGCGCTATTCAGATGTTTTGGCCAAGTTTACTTTGACATGGAAATGATTGTAATGTTTTATAAGGTTAATAATTTATTTAGTTTCTAATGTGGAAGATAATCTAAAAGATTGTTAACAATCTAAAAGATTGTTATGTAATATTATTTAAATCATTAGTTGTGCAATTTGTCTTCCTGATGATGAACACAAAGTGTTCGAAACGCGTTGAATAAAACTTCATTTGTGTGGAGACTTTTGTTGGTTTATCCATTTTACCTCAGAATAATATTATTTAGCGGACTAATAATATTCCGCTAGTAGTCAACTAGTACACTAGTAGTCAACTAGTGTTGACTACTGTTATACTAAAATACGTATTTACTGAGCTCGAAGGAGGGAAATGAAGTATAAATAAATTTGATATCTGGCTAATTTATGGTTGCACATAAAGAAGATTTATGTGTTTGATTTCAAATTTACATTTCTAAATGTAACAGCTAATATCTGTGAATGAACTTGTTATCATTTGAAATCTTCAGCCTTTATGAACTGTTTACCTTGCATGACTTAAAATATTCATCGATGAACAACGACGAAAAGTATGTTGTATGTTTTAGAAAATCTATGTATGTTTTGTGAATGTTATTAAAAAACTCCAGGGGTTAGTTGAGTGAATTAGGAAATAGTTGTGTTTATTTAAGGGTATATGCCCTGTTAGAACTCGTTGGAAAAGAAGCCACAAGGGAGTATAGAGGGTGAACTTACAACGTATTCGATACAAAACTGTCAAAGGAAAGTCAGGAGTAGAATGAAGAAGAAGTGTTGTCGTAAAGAGGAGAATATTATAAGGGGCCTGCGAGGACAGAAATAATGTTATTTCAAGAGCCAGAGGTAATGTAATTAGGCGGGCCAGCCGTACAGCTGAGTCACTATTCAATTACATTCTGACACCTTTCTTTGCCGAGAAAAAAGGTTCATTCCTTTCAACCAACACACACACACTTCACCTCTCCCTCTCTCATCCTTTCTTACTCTCCACTAACCAATTTTCTCACCTATCTAGAAGAATTTGTCACATTATGACTCAGGCTAAATGCACAGCTCTTATAGAACCGAGTCTTGAGCCACTCCCTCAAGTCAAGCACATGAGTGAATATTAACGAATGAGCTCTGCTAAAATAAGTGCATAAAAAAATGTTTAAGCTTCAAAAGTGAATTAAATAATTGCTCATTCTAATATTACTACAATGATTTAGAAAAAAAACCAATAAATACATTATTATTTTAAAAATAATTGTTTGGTAATTTGCAAATGAGTTCAATTAAAGAAAAGGCTATGAATCTGACCTAATCATTAAAAAATAACTATGCTTAATCATTTAAGAAAAGATTTTATTGAAATATATTTCTTGTTACATAACTATAAGTAAAGTATAGTAACCCTGAAGAATTTGATTAATGATATTCATGATTCCTCGAGAGAATTAATAATTAATAGATATATTTATAAGTTAACTATGTAATTAGTTGCACTTAATTAGATGTATGAATAATTTATTTAAATGCTGGGTCTGTCACAGTTGAGATTGTGACTTCTAAAGACTACCGTCATTGAGAAGTCTCAACGACACTATTGAGAGGGTTAATAGTAGATGATGTGCTGAAAATTGTAAATCATCAAATTTACTATTCACAAGGTAGATGGATGAAAGTGTTATTATTATTATTATTATTATTATTTGGGGGTGACTATAGCACGGTGTCTTAAAAAAAACTTTTTATTTCCCCCCTTCTGTATTAAAGTACCCCAGCAGTTAGTTTCAACGCCTCTAAGAAGCTCAGCACTTTTGCTAGTTCCAGCGGTAAAAGTTTTTCTATGGTTTTGTTGAGTGTCCCGAAGCTTAGCTTTTCTGTTTCAAAATGTATACTTCTGCATTCAATGATCAAACCACAATAAGAAATGGGAAAACAAGACTAAGATCTTTTAACCGTAACAAGCGGTCTTCGTCAGAGTCAAAAACCCAACTGGACCCCAGTTGGGGGTCTTCGTCAGTTGGGTTTTTGACTCTGACGAAGACCGCTTGTTACGGTTGAAAGATCTTAGTCTTGTTTTCCCATTTCTTATTGTGGTTTGATCATTGATTGTTGTTTCACGTGTTTATGTGAAATCTTTTTATCTGCATATGAAAAAGGTTTTAAATAAAGACCGAAACGTTAGCAATCAGAGTTTAATTTGAACTTGAAGAACTGACCGAGTCCCGATAAACTTTAGCTTTGTATATATAATATTATATAATTATACAAGAATTATATAATATATAACATTATGTATTATATATAATGTATTTATAATAAATAAATACAAAATTAAGAAATGTAAAATACAACAATTTTATTGTTTTTGGTAAAGTGTGATACATACCTGTTCTGTAAGACTAAACAATATTAAAATTCGTTACTTTTCCTAGAATATATGACTGAGACATGTTTAAAAAGAGGAATAAAAAAAGAGTGTTATTCGTCAAACAGAAAAGGTTGTAGCTATAGGGAGTATATCAGGCTCCATTTAACGATTGAAGTTAAGCAACATTGAGTCGGTTTGGGTTTTCGTGGGTACCAGTCACTGTCATTAACGTTTTGGATAATGTGGCCCGCCTTTCTTTAAAGTCATGCTGTACCATGAAGGCTGCACTGATTTACCTCCTTTTTGAGTAAATCGAATAAATGAGTAAAAGAAGGAAAAAATTATGGGCTCCCTTTTTAATAATATCCTACCAAAGACTCTATTTTTTTTTCTTTCTAAATTATACCACATAATGATCTAATAATGAATTTACATGACACTAATAAAAATTGGAATAAATTTTAGGCATTACTTCTGAATGGTTTCTTTCAGTTTTAAAAAAGAAAGATATATTTTAGAGTTGAATAAAGAATATTCCAAAGAAAGAATTTGTATAAAAACCCTTGCCTTGTTCTTAACAGAACAATAATGTTATTCATAAAAGCCTCTTGGCAAGGATAAATTACATAGTTTAAAAGCAAAATTTATGACGAATCAAAATAATTTATGTTCCTTTTATTTCATTTAAATTAATGGTAACCACTTTTTTTTTTTTTTTTTTTTTTTAAGCCGTCGTTGTGGTTTCGAGGTGGTAATTGGGGTGGGGGGGTGAAGGTAGAGGTGGAAAAAAAACGAAACGTTTAATGGGTATTTCAAAGCATTGGTCAGAGGTACAAAAGCGGGGTAGAGGAGGATGGGGGTCACATTAATTCATCTCGGGGGTTCAGCCAAAACAGAATAGGTTTTTCCGCCGGCTGGATGTAGCCAAACTCTGTCCTCATAAATTGATTCAAACCCCCCCCCCTCCCTAGCCCCCCCCCCGGCCTTCAGTTGTATTTCAAACAAATTAAATCCTTTCCTTTCGGTTAGTGCCTTGCTTTGCCTGTATATATGATATCACTGTCAGATACACCTCGGCACCACACCAGCCTGTGTTTGATCACTTTCCAAGCGTTTGTTTCTAATAAATCCCAAACTGATTTCACGTTCTCTGTACTAAAAACACAGCTCTACTGCCCCAACTGACATACATCCGATAATGTTTACATCTTGTACCTCTTTTATTTCTAAGAGTACACATCTCAGTTTACTGGTCCAAGAACCCCTTTAACCAACGTATCTCAGGACTCAGCACTTTTAAGTAAATTAATGCATTTCGTCATTACCACAAAGGTTAGTATTATTAATATTAGAAATATAATATACCGTCTTACCTGGTATACTGCTGCTGTAGCTCTCGGACCGGTTTCGGGTGTCACCCATCTTCAACAAGAAATCTAAGGAGTCCTACCTTTCTGATTATATAACCTACCTACTTTCCCAATGCTGCTTAGATTTTATTATTTAATTATTTTAACTCTATTTCATTTTTATTTTAGTTACTATTATTTAGTATAATTTAGTCTAATATTAATAATACTTTTAAGTAACTTTCCTCTTTTCACTCTCACAGGTTGGTTTCCATTAAAGAAATTATAAATAGTACGTTGTTATTTAAAATACTTAATACCTCCACCTCTCATAAAGTAGAAAAGTATATTACAAATGTTCATAACCAGCAAAATATGACAATTGTGTACAGCTAATAACAATAGCTACAACAAGTCAACTTTTATGATTATTTATTTGTTTAACAATGCAGCTGTAATACCTACATACTGGATATAACCAGTCAAATATTTCATTTATATACCGCCTGTAATATGTAACCAGTTATAATAATGTAATTCATTAATGTATTTGATTATTTCTACTTATACTAGGAACGGTTATAATTGTATTTCTTTTATAGCCCTTGACTATTGTTAGAAATGACTTTTTGAAATAACCATTCAACTGTTTTGCATAACCGCAATGCTTCTTCATTAGTGATTATAAAGCGATATAAATAGAGGTCAACCGAATGATGATTAGATGCTATCGACAGGGAGCAATGATTGTTTACACGATGTCGCTTGGGTTATGATTAAAATAATTGCTAGCATTGAATAATCACTGATCAGTTACATAATGAGCATATGCAGAAAAATCACAATAAATAAATACGTGATGCAGGGGGGTCAGGCTAGCTCAGTGGTTATGTGCTCGCCTCTTATCTGATAAGACCGGGGTTCGATCCCCACCTGGCCCTCGATTTATTCGTGCGGGAGGTGAATAAATCTGAGCACGTCGTCCCTCGGAGAAGGACGTTAAACTGTCAGTCCCGAGCCTGTACGATGTCAGGTACTCGTTAAAGATCCCTACTCTAAATATATTTGAGTTAGGCAAAATTTAGGACTCCCACTGTAGAATCAATCTTCATTGTGTGGTATCACAAAGGGCCAATGCTCGGCTAAGTGTGTTCCCTTGTGGAACTGCCACTCCAACCTAACCTAAATACGTGATGCAATCAAAGAAGTTTAAATCACAATGGAAAAAGGTAAATAATAGAAATAAATTAATGGTAACCACTTTTTTTAAGCCGTCGTTGTGGGTTCGAGGTGGTAATTGGGGTGGGGAGAAAAGGTAGAGGGGGATAACAAACGAAACGTTTAATGGGTATTTCAAAGCATTGGTCAGAGGTACAAAAGCGGTAGAGAAGTCATCAGAGAGCAAACATTGAAAGACCTCAGAGCATTTTTTTCCTGTTTCCATTGTGGTTTAAACTTCAATGAGCATATATATTATACTAATAGGGGAGAGAATGAGAGAGTGACAAAGTGGGATAGAGCTCCATTTCCAGAAGAGCTGCCATCTTAGTGATCTAACAAACATTTGAAGTTCTTCTAGAACTTTAATATGGGCTAACTTTAGGAACTGGGCTAAAAGAGAGACCTTTGGATATGAGACTAATTTCATTGCCAGCAAGAGTACGAGAGGAAAGGTTACAAATATTATTGCTGGGAAGTGGTGCAGTAGGGTTATCACAGAAAGAAGGCTGTCCAAAAGTAGGTGAACTGTCTCGAGAATTGAAGGAGGGAGTCATAGATGGAATTCCGTATGGAAACTAGTGATTGGGAGCAGAAGAAAAATTCTGATATGGGAGGAAAGGGACTTGAAAAGGAAGACTAACGCCAAGGGATAAATAGGAGCAGTAGAGTTTAGATAATTTTTTGTAATTTTGGGAACGTTTTTTGAGAAGTATTTTTTGGGCATGTAGCAGAGATTTATTGATAGGACTTAAAAACTTGGGAGAGGTGTACAAGAGAACATTAATTACAGAGGAAAGTTGTGAATTGTAACGGTTCCTGGAAACTATATAATTGTTTAAAGTATAATTGGTCGATTAAAGGGAGGAATGAAACCCAAAAGTAGAAATGTGAGATCTAAACTGCGGAGAGATCTAAATGCAGATAGCGGCATCTTCAAAGTCAAGCCATTACGTGTAATGTTTAGACATAAACAACTTGAAAGAAATTCGATATGAGAAGTGCAATTTACTATTTTCTTAGAAAGATAATCTACCTGATCCAGCCAGTAATTTATGGGGCTAGTCATAATGAAAAACAAACGACAAATAATAAGTATCAAAATGAATAAAATAAAATTAAATTAAGAAATTAAAATAAAAATAGGTTAATAAAATTATAAGGATGTAAATTCTAACAAACTGAAATTACAAGTAAAACAGTAATGAAAGAAACTAAATATTGGAGGAAAGGAAACAGTTGAAATGATGAACCAAAGCAGGGATGAGCACGTAAGCCAATATATATGTATATTGAAAATAGGGACACCAAGCGCACTTGCTGTCCCTATCTCAACTCTCCTGATGACGTTTCTACCGAAAATTAGAGACAGTAAGTGTGTTTGTTCCTTAGTTCTGTGTTTGTGATTCATCGTGAAACGTATATATATATATATATATATATTTTCTTATAATTCACTGGTAGCTCAAAAATTAATCTACCTAATTCCATGACAAGCATAGGAAAACAATCTTCAAGAGACCTAATCTCTTCAAGAGACCGCTGTGCTTTTTAACAACACTTGTTTAAAAGAAGACTTGCTGCCAGTATACACGAATATATATATATATATATATATTATTTTTGTTATTATTTAATTTGTCTATCCTTGTCTCCGCTACCTCCGTGAAATGGGGAAACAAGACTATTGTTTGTTATTGTCATGATCAATGGTTTGATCATTGATTGTTATTTCACGTGTTTATGTGAAATCTTTTTATATTATATTACATATATAACTTTAAATTACACAAAGCACAACACAGAAAAGAGAATACAAAGAAAACTTACAGAATTCAATATTTCGAACTGTTGTTCGTCATCAGGAGAGTAGACTAGTAGAGAGGACGAAGTGAGAGAGATCTCCCCACGTCGAAGAACGGAGCGCGAATGAAGAAATAAAGAGTCAACCGAAGAGAGCAGCACTAGCGTAAAAAAGGAGCTAGGCACTAAACGTCGGAGAACGGAGAAAGGAAAAAACAAAAGATAAAATTATAAAATTAAAAATTATAAATTAAAAATTATAAAAAAGGAAATAATAATAAAAAAAAAATAAATAAAATATAAAATATATATATAATAAAAAAAGGAAAAAAAATAAAATAAAAAAATATATATATATGAATATGAATATATAAGTTAAAAATAAAAGGAAAAACAAATAAAAGTTAACGCTTCTGATTTAAACCGGGATCTATATATATATTATATATATATATATATATTATATATATATATATATATATATATATTTATATATATTTTCTGTATTTTGGGAGCAGACCTTCAATCAAACATGTTTTATTAAAAATTATGCCAATTTTAACTTTTGTTCTTTTCCGAGTTAATTTTTCAAGTTTTCTCACTATGGATTTCCACCTTTCTGGTAAAATATAAAGTAATTCACCAAAAGATTTATTCTTGACTTCCATTTTAATTACTAACAAGTTTTAACGATAACATAGTTAAATATATAATAGTTAATATATAACTATAATAGTTAACTATTACATAGTTAATATATATATATATATATATAACAGATTCAATAATATATCGACCGTTTGATAGAATAGGTGTGTTCTCTAATCGGGGTTCGGTCAATTTTCCAGGATAAAAAATCAAACTCTCGTTGCCAACGTTTCGGTTTTATTTAAAACCTTTTTCATAGGCCTACAAACAAAGGATAATAAGAAATCACATATCAACATCAAACATATACACAATATGAAAATGGATTGTTACAACTCATGAATATTACAAGCAGAAATATTTCAGAGATACATAAAACAATATTACTTACAGAAGTAAGAATTTTTTAACTAAGAAAATGAAATTTACATTATTTAAAGGAACAACAATGTTAGCCGGACAAAATCTTCGACTAGACTAATAAGATAACATTACAAATAACCTCAACACTGTTCACTCAAGGGAACTAAATAAATCAAATTTCACTAAACCTCAGCACAACACTCCAGAATAAATATTACTTAAATTAGTAATATCACTTCTATGATTAATCGAACTTAGATCCTTTTTAATATATAACATCTCAAGTGTCTTCCTTCTTTGCTCATCTTTTTCTTTTTCTATTATAGTTGTATCTTCAAAATCGAACGTGTGACCTTCGTTTATTGCATGCCAGCTAAGGCTGTTGCGTTACTTTTATTTGTTCTTATGGAATAATTATGTTGGTACAACCTTTCTTTGAGAAAACGACTAGTTTCACCATAGTAACACTTGTCACAGTCTTTACATTTGATGGCATAAATGAGGTTACTTTGTAACTCCTTCGGTATTTTTTCTTTCAAATTTGAAAATAAAGATTTATTTTTTCTTTTATTATAAAATGCCAGTGTAACTTCAGGTACGTTTCGTTTGAACACTTTTCTAATTGATTGTGATAAGCCCTCAACATAAGGAAATTTGAAATACTTCCTATTTATAACTTCCAGTTCAGCATGATCTTCATTTGAATGTGCTGGTTGCTGTCTTAAATATCTTAACCAATATCGTTCAACTAAGTTCTTCGGATAACAATTTTTCTGTAACAATAATTTCACCCTTTTCTTATTTTCATTTAGAAAACATGGACTACTTATTTCAATAACTTTTTTAACCAAATTTTGGACGCAATTTAATTTTTGGTTTATAGCATGAGAAGAATGGTAGTTCAGGATTCTTGCAGCACTGGTAGGTTTTTTAAACCAATCCGTTAAGACAAGATCTTAAAAGATGAGCAAAGAAGGAAGACACTTGAGATGTTATATATTAAAAAGGATCTAAGTTCGATTAATCATAGAAGTGATATTACTAATTTAAGTAATATTTATTCTGGAGTGTTGTGCTGAGGTTTAGTGAAATTTGATTTATTTAGTTCCCTTGAGTGAACAGTGTTGAGGTTATTTGTAATGTTATCTTATTAGTCTAGTCGAAGATTTTGTCCGGCTAACATTGTTGTTCCTTTAAATAATGTAAATTTCATTTTCTTAGTTAAAAAATTCTTACTTCTGTAAGTAATATTGTTTTATGTATCTCTGAAATATTTCTGCTTGTAATATTCATGAGTTGTAACAATCCATTTTCATATTGTGTATATGTTTGATGTTGATATGTGATTTCTTATTATCCTTTGTTTGTAGGCCTATGAAAAAGGTTTTAAATAAAACCGAAACGTTGGCAACGAGAGTTTGATTTTTTATCCTGGAAAATTGACCGAACCCCGATTAGAGAACACACTATATATATATATATATATATATATATATATATATATATATATAAGAAACGGTCCAGCGGACTTTTTTACAATAAAATAAAAAACGAAGGAAACACACAGAAAGACACAGACATAACTCACATCGATATTTCGACAATCGTCGTCATCAGGAGGTGCGAAGAGCGAAGAGCGAAGAGTCCCGCAGGAAGACAGGGCGGTACTGAAGTCGGAAACCGCAGCCAGTACTGGCTGCGGTTTCCGACTTCAGTACCGCCCTGTCTTCCTGCGGGACTCTTCGCTCTTCGCTCTTCGCACCTCCTGATGACGACGATTGTCGAAATATCGATGTGAGTTATGTCTGTGTCTTTCTGTGTGTTTCCTTCGTTTTTTATTTTATTGTATATATATATATATATATATGTAAAAATGTGTAAAACAAACGTGTCAATTTGGTTTCAAAACAATATACAATCGATAACATTACTATTTATTCATTTTGATGACAACCATGAATACAAGGTCTTATGTTATTTATCATTTTGTTTAAACAACTATGTGTAATATCAAAGAATATCTTTTAGGATCAGCTCATTCATGACTGTGACAATCTAGAGTCTGGCAAATCCATTTAAAATATTTTACATATATTAATGAAATTTCACATATTTCTCACATATATAACTTATGATATTTCATATATCAAAAGTTATTTCTATGATTATTGAGATCTGATGGTCAAGTAAACCAAATTGATTGAATAAAACGTTATGTTTTGTTGTTCATGTTCATGGTATATATATATATATATATATATATATATATAATATATATATATATATATGTGGAGCCGTTCTGATACAGGTAACTGTAGCCCTTAACCAATGCTGGACTAATGTCCAGTGACTTTAATTAATAAATTAATTAATTAATGATTTTAAATTAAAAAATATAAATGATATAAAAAATTAAAAAACGAAACATTTTTTAATTGAATATTATATTTTATGTGTATAATTCAATATTAAATGTTTCAATATTATTGTTTTAATCACGTAAATAAAGTAATATAATTTTAATACACAATAGTATTAAATATTTTTCCATTTATTATAATTGGAAAACAAAATTCTTGTTGATCATAACATGATTTTTTTTAATCAATCAGCATGAAATAAGAAATCTATAACACTAGAATTATGTTTGGTTTACTGGTATAGATTCAGTAATAGGGGTATTAATAAGGGCTTGTCAGTTCGTTGATGCTCTGCCAGAGTGCAGCAGTGATCAAGTGAGAATTCAGATGAATATATCAAATGAAAAGTGATTTTCAGGAAAATCGTTGTATACTTGGCACTTTTTTTTAGAGATTAATGCATGGATTTTCTAAAATTACTGTACTCAGTTGGGGTATATAGTTGTTAATACCTTTGGTTGTGATCTTTGACGAGTACAGTAGTACCTCGAGATACGACTGCTTCTTCTTACGAATTATTCGAGATAAGGCCAAAAATTTCGTGAAAATCCTGTTCTAAATACGACGTAATGTTCATCTTACGACGTAAAATCTGAGGTGCCGAGAAAGAATTCTCGGCTAGGCCGTACTAGGATTGGTAAACAAACATCGCAAACTCTGCACGACACAATTAAGCACCAGACGTGACCGACACCCGCGTACCAAAATCTTGCACCTGAAAACAACCCACGTACCAAAATCATGCACCTGAAACTCTATTTTTACATATTAATTCATTATTCATTCAATTCTTTTATATTTGTATGGTTAAATGCTTGTTTTTTAGTGTACTTTTGTTAGTTTTA
The DNA here is from genome assembly GCA_026182355.1 of Hermatobates lingyangjiaoensis. Taxonomy (NCBI): domain Eukaryota; kingdom Metazoa; phylum Arthropoda; class Insecta; order Hemiptera; family Hermatobatidae; genus Hermatobates; species Hermatobates lingyangjiaoensis. Next base: position 258,244 of record JAPFBL010000085.1, read on the forward strand.
TAACGTAAAATAGGAAATTATATACTGGTTTTGGGCCGTGGAACCAATTAATTTTTTTCCATTAATTCTTATGGTAATTATATGTTTGTGATACGAATTTTTTAAGATACGACGGGGATTCTGGAACCAATTAAATTCGTATCTCGAGGTACAACTGTATCTGAAATCGTACTAACCTGAAACCGAGTGCCGGATATTGAGTGTCAGGTTTTGAATTCATCTTTTTTTTTTGCCAAAAAGACCTCTTAGAGGGGAACCTTGGCCAGGTTGCAGGGCGCATCTAAATGCATACCATTTACAAATTATTGTACTATGTAAATTTGTTTGCAAATAAAGTACTTTGACTTTGACTTGTGCTGACTAGTTAAAGTATTTTCAACGAATAATATATCCAAAACTTTTATCTCCAAAATATAATAATATAGTATTATTTCTTTGAACTAAATCCTAAACTTGCATACTTGTGCCAATCAGTCTTACAACCTGACATCACGTAAAAACTTCTTTTAACTATTCTTAGAATTTTTAAATTAGTTTTATATGGATCTGTACTGAATAATTTTCAATTTTATTGTTATTTCACTAAATAATAATTTTGTAAAAAAAAAAAAAGAAATTGATAATCCTCCCACAATCAATTTAGAAATGTTATATAAAGTTTAATATCTTTTGTGACACAATGTAAGCAAAAAAAAAATTTCTTCTTGTAACATATTCAAAAGAAGTGTTGAAGCTAATAGAAATACTGAAAAATGAAATTATAATATTTTCTTGTCTTCCAAATTCTTAGATATACATAATGGGTTGGATATTTGTTTGTTTATACATAAGTAATTATATATTCTTTGTTTATTTTGTATTAGGTATTATTATTAGGTAGGACCTTATTAGGTATTTTAATAAGTCATGAAAAATTTGAATTTGTTTAACTTATGAATAATTTAGTTTTAAAAATGTCATTCTAATACTTTTTTTGGATAATATTTAAAATTGAAATTATTCAAATCATATTTTCTTTTTTTTTTAGAAAAACACATTATTTTAAGGCAAGTAAATTGTAAGGTATTTTGCAGGTAATATTTAAGATTGAAATTTAAATTGTAGATTCCTCACTTCTAAAAATGCTGTTTCAATATTTTTATCGGGTGCAACTGGTTACTTCAGCTAATTTGATCAAATCAAATCAAATCATAGTCATAGTAATGACTACTTCATCATTCGTTTGATCATGGTTAATACGTTATTAGATATATTTAGTATACATTTGGAATAGTACATTCGTGTATAGATTTTAGTGGTGCAAAAATATGAAGTATCCAACATTTTTTACCTTCAAAATGAAAACTATGGCATTTGTTTTGGCATAATCGACAAATTTTTGATATTGCTGTCAAGAACATACACCTATAGACTTCATGTAAACTTTCTTTTAATAGTAACTTGAATTCTTATTCAGTGTCACATGAATCTCGCAACATTTCTTAAAGTTGTAGTATTATTTGAAAAAGGAATTAAATTAGTTGTACAAACATTTACTGTAAGGTATTTATCAATGATGGAAAAACTTTGAAAAATTAGTCTTGATACAAATTAAGTTTTTATGAAAAAAAAAACAGCACGACGTTTCGAACTCCTAGTGTCCTTCTTCTCGTTGAATCTTCTTATCGTAAGGTAAGAGAAAGACAGATAGTGTCCTTGGGCCCTTGGTACTAATTTAGTTTGTTTTCTTTTTACAGTAGGGAATTAATTACTAGAGGAATGGCGAGTACTTAGCCAATAATACTTCCTTAAGTCCATGCAGCTACTCGTTTGAATAGCAGTGGGCTAGACCAAATTGCTGAGGCTTCATACGTTAACATCGTACGCTAGAAAAAAAAATAACGCTTTTCAAAATATAACATATTCATTTCTGCTAATAAAGTTATTTGCAACCCTTATGTAGGTTAGGTTAGGTTAGGTTGCAGTGGCAATTCCACAAGGAAACACACGTAGGCCGAACATTGGCCCTTTGTGATACCACACAATGAAGATTGATTCTACAGTGGGGAGTCCTAAATTTTGCCTAACTCAAATGTATTTAGAGTAGGGATCTTTAACGAGTACCTGACATCGTACAGGCTCGGGAACGACAGTTTAACATTCTTCTCCGAGGGACGACGTGCTCAGATTTATTCACCTCCCGCGTGAATAAATCGAGGGCCAGGTGAGGATCGAACCCCGAACCCGTATGTAAATTCTCAAGCTGTTTGACAGTGGCAATATAAATGATATTTACTTTGTACAGAAAATATTTCATTAAAATATTTTGCTAAAGTAAATAAGTTTTTTGTAGGACTTAAGTGATATTTTATTTTTCAATATAGAATGCATTTGTAAAGCTGAATAGGTCTTGTAAATAATAATTTATTTGGATTACAGTCTCACTGGATAGTGAAACATCATCTAATGTGAATCAATTTTTTGATCATATGGTCGCAGAAACTATTTCTTATTGAAAGAAACACATATCTTTCTTTATATAAAATCTAGTTTTATTGAGAATATAGAATTGGTGAGAGGAAAATGACGTGAAATTAAAAGAGCAGTAGCAGACGGCCAGAGATGTATTACTGCCTTTTTATTAGCATTCATTGCCGAATGGCTGGAAACAGGGAGAGAGCAGCCCTTCCATTTCCCAGTCATTTCACTATGAAAGGTTCTTTAAATTAGCCAGCTTTTCTCAGTTTGTAGATGTCGAGAAAATAATTTTCTTGCCTTCACTTTTTTTCCCCATATTTTTCATATATTAGGTTTTTATTCTGTCAATGAAAAAAATTCCAAACCCTATTCGGATTAGATCAATCATAACATATTCAAGTTTTATAAAAAAAAAATACACATCCGTCAAGGTATTCCGCAATTAATCTTGTTTAATTACTTATTTCTGTAACTGTTTAGCCCAGTGAATAAATATTTTCTACGTTTGTACTTCCTAAAGAAATTATATGATGAAAGATGATCTAACCTGGACACGAGACGAGTTTAAAATCGAAGTAGAATAACGCAGAATAAAGAAGTACGCTTATACAAACTCCAATTTTTTGAGAATCCGTCTTCACTTGTAAAGCACGCTGTAGACGAAACGACAGAAAACCCAATGGTCTGCAAAGCACACCTGCCGTTGCATCTCTGGTGTACTTGGTCTTTCTCTGTCTCTCTTTACTCTATTACACCTTGTTAAAAAAACTTGAAAGGTGTAAAATTACGACGATTCCTGACATGTTTACTGACATTTACATGACGTTTACCATTACTCCTGAGTGTTCAATGGCTATGAAGGATAAATTTTTTTCTACACTTACGTTCTGGAAATCAAATGTGTTAATTTTTTATGTTTTTAACATAATCTGGCGCCTTTATTTCCTAAGGTAAGAACATGTTCAGTTCTATCGATTTAGCTATCCTTTATCTTTGTTCTGTGATTAATAGCTGAATATATGGTTCAGTTTTGATATGTCACTGAGTTTAGCCACAGAAGGGTAACATTTCTGGCTTGATTCTAGGCGGAAAGTTCTAATTTTCATCTTAATTTTCCAAACTAAAGTCATAATTTTGAGCCATCTCAAAAGCAACTATTTTATATCCCCTCCATGGGGTTGAGTGAACACAGCTTACCATCATTGACGTGATAATCTAAAGACAAGGCTCTGATATGAGCCTGATGTCCTCATTACGAAAGGCTGTAACACTCTCCCTGTTATTACTGTATATGATGTCACTGGAAAACTCATTAACTCTATGCTTATGCTATAATCACGATTGACGGTATGTTCCTAATGACATTTTCACCTTTAACTATTCATCAAATCTAGCATAAATAACAATGTAAAAACAAAGATCCATAACTCGAACAGTAAAGCTGTTTCACGAAACAATCATGAAAGGAACGAATGTTAACTCCATTGTCAATTTCAAATAAACATTATATTTGATTATCTATACATTATGTATAACTCTGACTAAAACATTATCTTGCTGTTTCTTATTGCTATTTTTTTTTTTGAAAAATTGAAACATACGTTTTAATAGATGCGTGTTACTGTTACATCTTATGGTTGTGACCCATTGAAAGCGTATGCCACACTAAACTTAGTTCATTATTCCTACTTTTTGACAAGTTTAAACAAATTTAATATGAAGTACTGTTATTCATAGAACCGTTGTCCCTTCGATACGATGTAAAGGCGTTGATCCCGAGTCTGTACGATGTCAGGTGATATCAATGCAGAATCAACTTGATAATGGTGCTCACCCATTACTTACTACTTACTTACTCACCATTACATTAAAAGAGTCACACTCACCCCCTCTGAACAGCATTAAAGGTGAAAATTGTAGATGTGGCTATAAAAAAATCATATGACCGTTCTTAATTTTCGTTTTCATTGTCAATATTTTTTTAATAGGATCTAATATTCGTTGATAGGGGAGGCAATGTAAGATTTGGATCAAAAACTGATTGATTTTTAACTGGATAAGATATTAAAACAGTGGCTGAAATATAGCTTACTCAGACCGGAGGACAAGAAGTTTTTGAAATTAGTTTGACTGTTACTTTATAAATATGCGCATTATAAAGAGATGCGACTAATTTGAAAGGAAGAGTGTTTAATGCAGAGTGGGTGTAGAAGGCATGCGAGGTCAGTGAGGGAGGGTGAGAGATAAGGGATGGATGCAGCCCTTTCAATGGGGCGGCTCACCCCTCAGCCAGCTCCGCCATGTTTGCTTTGACAGGGGTGCTATTGTTCAGCCTTTCTCATAGAGAACGGCCTCAATTTCAATCAGCGCCTTCCAGTATATGCATCTAGAAATGTCCACAACTAATTAATCTCAGTCATGTTGGAATATAAACATTATTTGTGTTCCACAAAACATAAATATATTGACACCAGTCAGAAAGTATGTTCCAGAAATCAGCTGGATTGTAGAACTACAATCGAAGTCGTAGTTTTGGTTAATACTTTATTAATATATTTAGTATACATTTGGAATAGTAAATTCCTGTATATTAAACAGAACATCTGTAAGTGGTTATAGTTCAATTATCGAGTTCTAACTTAGATCATTTCCTCATTGGGGGTTGTTTTATTCTTCTGTAGAATTGTATGTTTAAATTGAAAAAAAACCATCCAATATTCTTTTTAGTGGTGCAAAAATATCAAGTATTCAACATTTTTTTTTTACCTTATACCAAATTATTATACCAAAATTTGTATATTATTAGTATACATTTTTAATTTATCGTAATAACTAAGACGTATAAGACTTAGATATATGAACAATGTCTTGTAATATTCATATGCTTGACAGTGTTCCTGATTGCTTGAATGTTACAACAAAATTGACCAACACCTAATTAAATAAAAATTAATTAATATTTATAATTTGTATTTAATACAAATATTAAATATTACAATTTATTATTTAATTCCTTTGAAAGGAAGAGTGTTTAATGCAGAGTGGGTGTAGAAGGCATGCGAGGTCAGTGAGGGAGAGTGGGAGATAAGGGATGGATTTAAATATTTACAATTATTTAAATTGTAAATATTAAATAATATACACAATTTCTTGATCTTTAATATATTTAAACTGTATAACCTATGATTACCAATAATCATATCTAATTAAATTGATAGGATCCAGATTATATTTTAATCTGATTACCTTTAATATGAAATAATCTTCCCTTGTTATTACGCAAGTTACCATGTATTTCATAAGCAGTGTAGCTACACATAAAAATCATAGCTTTTTCAATTTTCTTTTTATCACCTTTATTTACAAATATACAACTACGCATATTATGCGTAACAGGCATATGTAGAAATAGATTACACAATGACATCGATGCACATGAGCAAAGAATGAAACCAACTGGTTCAACTTCTCACTTTGGATTTTTATTTTATTTTTTTTTTTAAATTTATTATTGTAATAGTAGATCCCTGGGCTACTTTCTCTTGAGTCATCTTGAGGGATTCTGGGAAGGTGAGGAGGAAGCAAGGATTCGTACAAATGGATTTGGGTGAGAGGAAAGGCTGTTGTGAAATGACCTATAACGATCAGAGGCAAGGTTTTGGATGAATGGAATTTTTAAGTCTTTATGAAGGGTGTAGTTTTTGATGTAATACGGAGCATTTGTGATAGTGCGGAGGATTTTAGATTGCAATGATTGTATTCTATGAATATTGGATGGTTTTTTTTTTTCAATTTAAACATACAATTCTACAGAAGAATAAAACAATCCCCAATGAGGAAATGATCTAAGTTAGAACTCGATAATTGAACTATCACCACTTATAGATGTTCAGTTTAATATAAAGCAGCAAAATCTAATATGACTGTTGGTTGGCCAACAGTTTGATGCAAACAATGTGGATATTCACTTCTTAAGCTATCAACTTGTGTTCACTTTCTGCACCACTTCACTAGCTTTAATCAGCTTTTGCAAACCAGAGATTCACTACAAGTCAACCATTGAACTACTATAAGTAAGAAAGTCATTAATTTGGTAAAAATAGTACAAAAAAATATTTTCATAGTCAACTGATCTTCTAATCAAGACTTTGACTTAAGTCCAATTTTCTGACCTACCTGTAAGCAGATATATAGTAGAAATTAAAAAATTATGGTAACGTTTTAAAAATATTCAAAAGAGTAGACAAAAAAACATACTTACTTTAAATGAATTTTGGACTATTTTAAATTAAAGTTTGATTATTTTAATTAAAGTTGGATTATTTTAAATTTATCTTAGATTATTTTAAATTAAATGGATAAAGTTGTATTGTGCAGGAAGTCATTAGAAGTAAAATATTAAAACCGTATGAACACAACCCTTAGATAGGAAAACATCGTCGTTACAGATCATGAAAAATGTGGATACATGGTAAAGAACTTTATTCTATAAACTGCTTTAGAAGGAGAAAACTTATAGCTTTTCTATATTCAGAGTTCTGAATATAGCTTGGCTAACATATACGAACAACCAGGAAATATGAATCGTTCTTGATACTTGGCTACATGAACCACGGTTATTGATCTAGGCAATGTAAACACCAATACGAATTATGTTACAGAAGCTAGGCTTATGATCTATTCGATATGACTGAGTAAACATGAACCAGACTGGATAAAGGAGTGAAACAAGCTAGTTAATCCAGGCTACGTGAACTGGTTTACACATACTAGACTATATAACCCAAGCTACATGAACTAGACTACTTGGGTATATATGTCAGATTTGTGAATTGTACGTGTATGACATACGAACAATGTCTTATAATATTCATATGCTTGACAGTGTTCCTGATTGCTTGAATGCTAGAACAAAATTTCATTTAGACATTCGATAAATGAAATAAATATTAATCGAGTTTTTCAAACTCTATATAATAATGCATTTTAAATACACGATGACTTTCATATTATAACCTGTAAAAGTTATAAGCATTAAAGAATATAACAAAAATTAGGAAAATATTCAAATGAATATATTTTAGAGACGATGAGATTCAAAAAATTTAAAAACACATATTCGATAACAAGGATTTTGCCCTACAACAAATATTAGTAAAATTGTTTATTTTCACCAATTCTCTTAAGATCATAAAACGAAATCAAAGTGCAATTTAGAATTTCTTTACAAATTTGAAGTTTTGATTGTAATATAGATTGGCTACTAAGGAAAGTAATATGAATACTTGTTCACTTTAGCGTGTAATGTTTATTGGATTTTTTGTATAATTTCATATATTTTAGTTATTTGTAATGATAAATACTGTTATTATATATCACTTCACATAAAAATAAAGTAATAAGGATCTTTAACTATCAACACAGGTTATATATTTTTAAATTATTAGTTGTGCAATCCGTAATTCTGTGGTATTTACTCATTCTGAGGTAGGATGGATAAACAAACAAAAATCTCCACACAAATGAAGTTTTATTCAACAGCAACAACGCGTTTCGAACCCCTTGTGTTCATCATCAGGAAGACACTACGATACAAATTATATCAAATCAGTTACAAAATTAGAGTGAAATAATAAAATTGAATTAAGAGAGTTAATGACATACCCAAGGATTTGGTGCAGAAGGGTTGGTCCAACAAGGATGCACCAAATCCTTGGGTATGTCATTAACTCTCTAAATTGAATTTTATTATTTCACTCTAATTTTGTAACTGATTTGATATAATTTGTATTATAGTGTCTTCCTGATGATGAGAACAAAGTGTTCGAAACGCGCTGTTGTTGTTCAATAAAATTTCATTTATGTTGAGACTTTTTGTTTGTTTATCCAATTTAATTCAGAATTATATATTTATTTATTTGATAGTTTAATTAAAAAAAATTAATGTGACTCAAAATTCAGTAATTACTGTACATTGTGAATTGGATGAACACCTTTTAAAGAACTAATTAATGTACTATTATTACTCTTAAATATTATTATTATTATAATTTTTATTAATATTGTGGACTACTAGGAACATATTAAATTTGAAAAGAAATGACTTAAAATTATATATAGAGCTTTCAAAGGGATATTGCTCTCTAAGGTATAATCTTGATCAATGCCTTTCAGTGTAGGGTTCACGCCCCACAGGTGGGCAATTCGGTTTTTCAGTGGATAAATTAATTTTTTAGAGAGACACTTTAATTCCACTTAATGTAATTTGTTCTTATTAATTTCTTTGTTGAAACTGTATCTGTCATTTGATTTTTATATTTTTATTGATGATATTATCTCAAAAATATTTTTTAACTAAACAAGTGTATTATAATTTCATTATTAATAAAAGCGTTTGATATAAAAATGTCATGTACAGAGACCCTTAAAATTGTTTAAAATTCAAAATATTCATTAGGAAAGTGTTTAATGGAATATTATTTAAATCTTTTATTCAATCAATATTTCTCGAAGTTTTAAATAATACTAGATTTATAATTTAACGACTTCTTTTATTATAAAAATTTTACTCAATAGCATCCTTTGAAAATAATCTGCCAGTACAAAATAAACACATATCTATTTCAGTTTGAAAGAAAATTTGTTACGAAAACTCATTAAATTTCAAAATAAATGATAAATTAAGAAAAAAAAACTTATTTGTGAAATAAAAACCCATATAATTGACTATTAGTAATGAAAAAAAAGACTTATTTTGGTTATTTAGAAACAGAGTAACAAACTAGACAACTTATTAGTCGTGAACGTAACTAATTGAGTTATTAACTGTCATGTTTGAAAATTATGAATGTCAGGAGAAATTTATGATGAAAGATTTATACACTAACATGACATTACAAATAACATGTACGTATAAAATAGTATGTATACTATTATAGTATACTATTTATATATATGTACATATATAAACATGTACAAATTAAAACTACTAAAAAAACCAGAGCAAATGGTAACCTTAGGCGAAATAGTTTGTTAGTCATGTGTTGTTGCATCAGCCTTCAATAAGATATTCTGCTATACTAAAGAAAGACAACATGCATATCTTAATGCTATGTAGAACCCAGCTAGGACTTTATTATGCATTATGCTCCTGCTGGATTTAAAAGGCAGAGGACAAATAAGGACTTGAGGAGAGTGAAACATTGGTAGTTGTAAGAATTGGGTTGGAATATAACGCATTATAAACATAAAAAAACCTTCAATTTAATATTCATATATAACTTTATTACAGATGGTTTAACTGAAAATGACCACTTTAAATGCTGAATTACTTAATTGAATATAAAGAAAATATTTCATTTTCAGTTTTTAAAATTTGAAATTTTAAAGTCAAATTTTTAGAACTCTAAATAAACCTATATTAAACCTATCAACTAAAATCCGTGTACTGCAACAATTTTAATCATCATTGTGTGAACATATTTCTACCATGTTACAAAAATCAAACTTTAAATATATATGACTTTCCACTCTATGAATTTTGAGTTCAATACGAGGGCTAACAGTAACGTAATTATAAATTTGAAATTAATTCTTGTTCTGTTGTTCATTTCTTGGGAAATCCTGGTTCATAAATAAACAAACACACACACACACACACACACACACACACACACACACACACACACATATATATATATATATATATATATATATATATATATATATATATGATCAAACCACAATAAGAAAATGGGAAAACAAGACTAAGATCTGACGAATAAGACTATGACTCTGACGAAGACCGCTTGTTACGGTTGAATGATCTTAGTGGTGTTTTCCCATTTTCTTATTGTGGTTTGATCATTGATTGTTATTTCAGGTGTTTATGTGATATCTTTATATATATTCATACACACACACGCGTACATACACACTTACAGACAGTCAGAAACTCACTGGTACAACGGAACACACACACACACACACACACACACACACACATATATATATATATATATATATAAAGCTCTCACATAAACACATGAAATAACAATAAATGAAGTACAGTTGAATTTTTGACTCTGCCGAAGACCGCTTGTTACGGTTGAAAGATCTTAGTCTTGTTTTCCCATTTTCATATTGTGGTTTGAGTATATATATATATAAGACAAATTAGGCACTTTTATTTGATTAGACTGAAGGGAAGCCGAAACATGTGTTTTCGTTAAAATTCTTTCTCTTCTCTATATTTCATATAGACGGTAAATGGGAATAAAAATCACTCAACAATTGACTGAATCAATTCACGTTACAAGCAAATCATCTTAGCTGACTGTTATTTACTGAAATGTGTATTTCTCTTTGACTAAGGGAAGGAGTAAAAAGGTTGTAACACTAATGTTGATGTATTTCGCAAGGGAAAGCGAGTGGGGAGCAATTTTCCTGTCGGTTGGGCAGGAAAGCTAAGGATGTATGGAAGGCAAGTTCAAAGCAAGCAGTATTCCTCAACCAATCACTGTCCCAGTTATAACGCGGCTGGCAACTTCAAACCCAATAAAAATTGATCCAGTTTATTTCGGCTCACCTATCAGCCATATGAAAGACAGTTTGAAAAAGAGAGAAAACCTGACTCTCTAATGGACTACGGCCTTGTTCCTTCATCGGAAAATTCCCAAACCACCTTCCACCATTACCTCGTCGTTTATTTATAAACCTTCTTTATTTATTCATCAAACAAATCCTTTCGCTTTACTTTTTTTTTTGTCACCAATTTTGTTTCGTTAGTTTGCAATTTATTAAAGAATTTAAAGCATTCGTGTTATTTTGAGTAGAAAATGATTTCTTTTTATTGACTCTGTGCTTTAACATACATTTTGTTAATGAAGGGAATCATTCATGATTGATATAATACGAAAGATAACAACCTTTTCAAACGGAGTATTTGGTTCGAATTTAGGTTAAACAATTAACTTAAGTAGTTGATCTAACTTGGCTAATGATGAAAGTAAACCTTACATGATTTATGAAGGAACACACTTCATGCTCATATTCATGAAGGAAGACTTCATGATGTGAAGGACCACATTCCATGCTCATATTCATGAAGGATGACTTCATGATGTGAAGTAACACATTTCATGCTCATATTCATGAAGGAAGACTTCATGATGTGAAGGACCATTTCATGTTCATATTCATGAAGGAAGACTTCATGATGTGAAGGACCATTTCATGCTCATATTCATGAAGAAAGACTTCATGATGTGAAGGACCATTTCATGCTCATATTCATGAAGGAAGACTTCATGAAGGGAGAAAAATAAAATAAATAAAGACAAATAAATAAAGTATATAATAAAATAAATAAATAATAATAATAATAAATAAAATAAATAAAAATATTTTAAATAAAATAAAGTTTAAACTAAATAAAGTTTAGCTAGAGTTAACATAACATTCGCTGACTTTTAGGCAGTACGAAGTTTGCCGAATCAGCTATTAAATTAATAAATTTTGCGTTGTCGATTGTTATTTTCGATGGCATTTTTTAATATTATTATTGATTTATGTTCTAGAGGGTATGGAAGAGGAATAGTGAATGAATGTTATGGAAGGAGAGAAACAGAGATTGAGGGTGTGCGAGAGAGTGATAAGAGGTTGATAGCTCAACTCACTAGATGGCTAAGTCGAACTTAATTTATTGGGACGACTTGAGAGGATGAAAAGGTGATTGAAGATCAAAGCGGTTGTCGTGGAGTGCGGGTGAAGAGGTGGACTGCGGGTGGTTGTAGAGTACAGCCACCACCTAGTGCTTTGAGTTAGTTTGTTCTCCAAGCTCACCCGTTGCCCCTATTATATGCCTTTAATTAACAACCGCTACTTCTCCTGTCTGTTTAGGCTTTGACCTTGTCCCTCCAGACATTGACTCTGTTACAGAACAGTTCCTTAATCAGATAATAAATTTGAAGCTAAGAACACCTTCATACTACCGATAACAACTAATATATGGTGGACAGTAATAATCCATAAAATAATTGCAATTTATTTTGCACAGGCGTTGTATCTAACATAATATTATTTTAATGATACGCAAGAATAACCAATACCTTTCATAGTTCGCAAAAGTACGTGAGTTGTAGCATTTTAAAAGAAAAATCCTTTAATTAAATCATAAAAAAAAAACACAATTGGCCGACAATAAACTGTTTTATAATAACACATGCCAATCAAATCACATGGTATCGTACGATATCATATGTTATAATATAATAAGTCGTCTGAAAACATCCGCTGTTGCTTCGAAACATTCGTTTGATAACTTCTTTTAATAAATACATTTATTTTTACGATATCAAGATGATGACTTTACAATCATAGCAGATTGTAAAAAAACAAATCAAAAACTAATCAATAAGATTAATTTATTTATTTTACTGATAAAAACCTGAAAATGATAAGATACATATTCTGTAGTTTAGTTATAAACAGGTATATGGTAGTAGAGTAAATGCAGCGATTTGCAGTCAGAATATTTCTAATCCAACAGGTGGAACCAAATATTTGTATATTTAGTATTCTTTACTTCATAAAATATTGAAACAAGACAATTTTCATGATATAATATTCATATTAAGTTGTAAAAAAATTCTAATATTTTTGCAGTATGATAAAAAAAGTAACAAGCTTGTCATTTCAGTTCAGTGTCACGTGTTCATTCAGACTTCAGTTGTTGTTAAAATCCACAGACTCATTTTTTTTTGTAAAATAATTTGTAATGTAATACTTAGTTTTTCTGTTTCAAAATTTATACTTCTGCCTATGAAAAAGGTTTTAAATAAAAACCGAAACGTTGGCAATGAGAGTTTAATTTGAATCTGAAGAACTGACCGAGTCCCGATAAATTTTAGTTTTGTTTCTATTCCACGGTCGATACTTTTATCAATATTCATATATATATATATATATATATATATATATATATATATATATTACCCACTCAAAATTCGAAAAAAACGAACCAAACTGGACGCAAATCAGTTCAAAAATGAAGAAAAGTAACACACAGAGAAAGAGACACACTTATGGAGCACGCGAGGTAAGATGTTCAATTCGTCTGTTAATGTAGATTGAAATACAACATTTATATATTTTGTCAGTGACTTTGATTTTAGTCATTTCTAATCATTACTTATTGCTATGATTGGAGTTGACCACTCTAGCTCATTTCCATGATTGTTATACTTAACTTTCAGTTAAAAGTACGATAATGTTATAGTTTTTCCAGAGCTTTTTTTTTTTTTTTGGTCGGTGAAGTAATGTCATATACGACTTGAACAAGCTGTTTGGTAGCTCAAGTCCAAAGCCGTCTCGAGTTGCCAGAAAGAGTGCACTTGTCGGTAATCTACTGATACGCATGGAAGCCCTTACCAAAATAAATCACTCCACCTTCCTTGTCTTTCACATTCCACTTTAATCAGTTCCACCATGAACTAAACAATTCAAAGGGTAAATTGCTTTAAAGTTATTTTGACTGACATGGCATTTTTAACTTTAAAATTAATCTATCTTCAAATTTAATGCAAGAGTTCACTCTACGAAATTCGTTTTTTTTTTACTTTTTTCTTTTTTTATTTTTTTTCCTCCATTCAGACGATAATAAATGTTTAAAACTCTTTGATGTCTAGAACAAACTCTCAGATGAATTGATTGAGTTTACCTTGGGGCTAAAGCATCAACCTGCTGTTCTACTCTTAGCGGGCGGAAACAAGATAATTTGAATAGCGAGTTCCATTAAAAGTAAAAACACTAGCTTTGTTTAGTTTGGGTGGCATAATTTAGTTACAGTGTATGTTATGCAAGCAACCATCTCAATGAAATAATAAAATTAACTACAAAATAATTACCACAAAATAATATTAACAATTTCTACACTTTTATTTAATAGTCTAAAGATATTGAAATTATACTCTCATTTCACTACTATTACTACACATATATTTAAATATTTTTTTTTAGTGCAACTATTTTAAGAATAAGAGATCTTCGTGATTGTTAAGCTTTTAAGAATGCCTTAACTGTAAAGGACAGACAGCAAATATATATATATATATAATATAAATGAAAAAAGACAACATATAGAAGAAGCGAGAAAAATTACTGGATCGATATTTTGAACTGAAGTTCGTCGTCCGGAAGAGAGTAGAAGGGAAGAAGAAGAGGTACGTGCGTTCACTTGTACCGGCAGACAGCGACTGCAGACTCTCCCTGACGACGAACTTATGTTCGAAATATCGATCCAATAAGTTTTCTCGCTTCTTCTATATGTTGTCTTTTCTTCATTTATAAATCTGTCTGGTTTGGACCATTTTAATATTTTGATTATATATATATATATATATATATAGTTCAATGTACATAAAGAAACATAGAGAAATTAAAAACACAAACTTATAGTCTCTAATTTTTTGGTTGAACCGTCTTCAGGAGAGATAAAGAAGGGAAACCAAGCTCACTGGTACAGAGACGCTTGGAGACCCTCTGTACCAGTGCGCTTGGTTTCCCTTCTTTATCTCTCCTGAAGACGGTTCCATCGAAAATTAGAGACTGTAAGTTTGTGTTTTTAATTTCTCTATGTTTCTTTATGTACATTGAACTGTATTTGTCCACTTCGGATGGTATTTTCATCGGCAAATGGTGTTATAGTCTTGTTTTCCCATTTCTTATTGTGGTTTGATCATTGATTGTTGTTTAACGTGTTTATGTGAAATCTTTATATATATATATATATATAAACCAATTAAAAAGAAGGTAGCACACAGATAGACACAGGAATAACTCACTTCTATATTTCGACCATCGTTATAATCAGGAGGTGAAGAAATATAGAAGTGAGTTATTCCTGTGTCTATCTGTGTGCTATCTCCTTTTTAATTGGTTTTTATTTATAAGGCCTTTGGACCGTTTCATTTAATTACTATATATATAGATTCAATAATATATCGACCGTTTGATAGAATAGGTGTGTTCTCTAATCGGGGTTCGGTCAATTTTCCAGGATAAAAAATTAAACTCTCGTTGCCAACGTTTCGGTTTTATTTAAAACATTTTTCATAGGCAGAAGTAAGAATTTTTTTACTAAGAAAATCTTACTTCTGCCTATGAAAAACTTCTGCCTATAAAACCGAAACGTTGGCAACGGGAGTTTAATTTTTTATCCTGGAAAATTGACCGAACCCCGATTAGAGAACACACCTATATATATATGTATATAAACTAGAATTTAAAAAGAACACATAGAAAAGAAATCACTGAACTCACTACTATATTTCGATATCCTCGTCTTCAGGAAAAGAAGTGAATCGCTCCAAAGGCTGATAACGACATAAAATATTTATGTATATAATTGTATATATACTAGATTCAAAATATCATTTATAATAAACAATTATTAACATGGACCAAACATAAATTAAAGAATGCTTAGAAATTAACTTTTACTCATGGTGACAATCTACTTGTGAAAATCATAGTTCTGTTAATCCTAGTAGTAGTTATGAGAGTAATGAGAGTTATAATAGTACGAGCTATGAAGAATGAGTCTGGGTTTTAAGATTTCATTTGAAATTATTTGGATTTCTCAAATCCAAAGACACTTTTAGTGTAGTTCAGTTTCTAATTCCAGTGCTAAAAATTGGTTCAGTGTTATTTGCAACTGAGTTAAGTTATTGGTCTTTCATATTGATGAGTTTATTCTTCTGGGAGAGTTTAAAATATACTTAACTTGTTGTAACAAGATTTTTTTTTAACAAATTCATGATATCGTAGAGTCTCATACACAATAATTTATGTTGGGTTAGAAATTAACCCTCATAAATGTTTATATCCATTTCTCATTTTTATAAATTTCTAAATATCTATGTTATGTTAGTATTGACTTAAAATAAATTTCTATTCATTCCTCACAGAAATCTCTTCCTATTTCTCACTTTTTCATCTCTATATAATTATCTAATTATCTAGCATACTTCGTCCTTTTAAATCTCCTGAGATATTTCCTTCTTCTGAAAGATATTCTGAATGCAACGTAAATTGCTTCGTTCTTAATAAAAATAACAAAGTGGCGATGTTCATAACTTTTTCATATTAGAACTAGAGTGGATAGCAACTGCTCAAGTTACCTCTAGAAACATTGGGTTTTTGCAATTAATACGACTAATTTTAAATACTATTACACTTTATCTTAGAACTTCGCCAATTCTTATGATACCATTCATTTTATGACAGCACTAATCGAGTTTTTGTACAGCCAATGTTTGAAGTTGGGAATATGACCTTGTTCTACCTAGATTTTCAATTGTGACTTCTGATCTTTCAAAGCGTGCAACATCTAGATTCATTATATTATTGTTAAAAAACCGATTATAACTTCTGGAAAACATAAGTAAATATTCTGAGGTAAAATGGATAAACCAACAAAAGTCTCCACACAAATGAAGTTTTATTCAACGCGTTTCGAACACTTTGTGTTCATCATCAGGAAGACACTATAATACAAATTATATCTAATTAGTTACAAAAATTAGAGTGAAATAATAAAATTCAATTAAGAGAATTCAAGACATACCCAAGGATGTGGTCTATTTTGTTGGTTTATCCATTTTACCTCAGAATGAGTAAATACCACACAATTACGGATTGCACAACTAATGATAAGTAAATATATAACTGAGTTAGGTTTGTTTTTTTTTACAGTTCTATGGATGAAATCTTGTTGCATATCATATTAATCAATCTAGTAATATCTAATTTAGTTATCAAATCATTAAATTGTAATGCTGTTTGACTCAATTTTGTGAAATGATTCTAATAAATGTTAACAAAACGAACAAGCAAAGCAGGTTTTGCGTTATTTAGTTGTTATATTGAATTTTCAGTAATCGGGCCATTATTTAATTGGAATAAATGAAGTGTGCTGTCCCATGTCCATAACCCTTGTGATGGATATCCACTCATCCATCCACCTGTCCATAGATACACATAAACACAAGCGCGCACACACACAAACAAGCAAACGCATAATTCATGCACAAAATAGACTTTGTGGATCTCAAGATATAGCCATAAAAATTGTTCTACACATTTTTTTCATTAACGCTTTATTTTAGAGAAACGGTGAAGAAAAAAAATATACAATTTCTTATTAAATTGAATTAATCACTAATTATTTACAGAATTCATTTGAAAAGGGCCAGTAGTTTCCTTTTGTCAGTTCTTGATTACTGGAGATCTCTGAAAAATCACCTTATTACCTCAAGAGTTGAAATAGTTTTTTTTATCCAAAGTGGTTCAAGTTAAATCTATAAGGAGAGACACATAATTAATTTAGTCTGTTTGTTGATGAGTGCCACATAATCCGTCTTGGCTCCTTCTCCGCAGCCATGCACGCCCTAAGATGGATTAGCCAGGACTATTCGGGTCGATAAGCCCTTCTACCCGACCATTTATTAACTCTCCAATATGGCCTTTATTTTCCAAGTGAATTTGTCAGCCTCCCTTGATCAATTCCTTTCTTAAAACACTTCCTTAATTTATCATATACAGTTCACAAAAAATCTATTATTTTTATATAATATAACCTACAGTCTGTTAATAAAAACCTTTCTTGTACGATATATAAATCTAGCATAATAACAATCATGTTATTATTACTGGTAGCATCAAAAAAGTTGTTGATAATAACTAAAAATAATAGATTATCTAACTTGAAATATTCTTCTTAATTGGATTTACCTAATTTCGTTTTTGACGCCCTCTTTACCTTCTTTACTGGACGCAAATTGTTCCCTGAAGAGGACGTAAACCATCGGTCTAGAGACTGTGCGATGTTAAGTACTCATTAGAGATTCCTATTCAAAATACACTTAAGTGAAGCGACATTTATTACTCGGAATGTAGAATTTTCACTGTCTGGTGTCACAACGGATCAGTTTTGTCCTCTTGTCAATCTGCCATTGCAACTTAACCTAATAATTCCATAGTTTCCATAAGATTTTTGTGTTGTGCGAATCCTTTTTAAACTATTTTTAACAGTATATACTAAAATCTAAGAACAACATGTAGTTTAACAAAATGCGTGTATTTTTAAACTCATATTTATGAAATAAGTTTATTTTTATATATGTTGAAATTAAATTAAAGGTTATTTATACTAGTCACAAAAAACAAGATGAGGTAAGAACGAAAACCAGATGAATTATACATATTACAAATTAAATGCAAAAGCATTATTATTGAAACGGAAATATACTTTTAGAATAATAATTGCAGATCATAAACAATTGACTAATATAATATAGAGTGGCATTTATATAACTAATTGATCCCTTATATTTTGTAAGGCAAGAGAATTTGGGTAAAAATTAAGGAAAAGATGGATTACTAACTTGAAAGAAATACGACTAAGAAAACTGACAGTAAATTCTATGTATCCTAATCAATAAGACGAATGTAAAATTATCATTAGAAATAGTAATGTCTACAACGTATACTGCTGCAAGTGTTTTCCGACAGGTTTACCCGAGTTTTCGTGCGTTACCCATGCTAGATAGCAACTGATTAAAGAAGTCCTTATCGGTGTTTAAAACCTACTGCCCATTTCTGTCTAGATTTATTTTGCTCCTATAAAATTATATAAAAACTTTTAAATGTATTTTAAAAAAGGATTAAAATTACCTTAGGAAATAAAGTTAGTAAACTAAATGTAAAAACTTTGCCATAGATACAAAAAATTAGATTAAACAGAAACTGATAGACAAGAAGGTCCATACTATCAATGAATAGAATATAGTTGTATAAAACTAATAAAAAAGAAAACTTAGGAAACTCAACAAAGTAATAACAAAGTGAGATCATGGTATTGCAATATGTATTTAGATAAAAATGAATACATGCCAAAATTGAGCACTTCATAAATATAAGCAAGTACAAAGAAATCTATATATAAATTCTCTTCGTGGCTCTGTATGTATGTATGTATGTATGTATGTTTGTACCGTATGCATTCGGCCTACAATGGACCTTTTTCAAAAATTCTTTTGCAAGGCACTTTCTATAGGTCTTGGGGAGGTTTTAGGCTATTAAATTCTGGGGGGCAGCTTAACCCAAGCCCCCTAGGGCCCAAAAACCTCGAAAATTTGCCAATTTTTAGTTTTTGCATTTTTTCTCAAGAAAAATATTTCTTGCATAAAATGCATGCATAAAATATGAAATGTTGGAAATAAAAATCGAACTCAATGTTATTTAATGATTTTTTGCTCTAGGATGCTTCTTTCATAGCCTAGGTATCACTATTCTCCTGAAAATGTTAAAAAACGTCCAATGGACTGTAGATCATGAATGAAGAAACGTAAGACAAAAATGCTTAAAATAATATTGAACCCAATTTTCATTTCGATCATTTCATATTTTATACTTAAAACTTCTAGACCCGGGCAACGCCGGGTATTTCTGCTTGTTAACTTAAATCTGACAAATAAATGACAGAATAATAAAATTTAACTATAAATTGCTTTTATTTAAATAATAAACACATACATAATAATTGATTAGTGAGAATCTCTATAATATAGAATTTTAGATTTATTTATAAATTCATAAAGATGTTAGACCAGTTATAACAATAATGAATTACTCAGTAATAATGTACTACCCACAAGCAACTGTTGAAAGAAATAGAAGTGAAGTTGGTAATCGGACAGACTTGTACGTAATATTTTTGCTTTGTGTGAATCATTCTTAAACTATTTTTAGTAGTATATAATAAAAACTAAGGACAACATATAGTTTAACAAAATACATTTATTTTTAAACGCATATGTATAAAGTAAGGTTATTTTTAAAAATATGTCTTTTAAATTGTGTTATTAAAACAATAACACTGGACAACAAAAAAAACTTTTTTTCATGGTGCCTAAAATATTTTCACCGTTTTTACCTAATTTAAGGGTGCTGATTCCAAAAAAGATGTCACTTTTCCTCTATCAGGTCTAGTTTGTTTGCTGTGGCATGCCCTACTCTGTGGGAAGGCGATACCTACAATACAACCAGGTAAATGGAAGAAACAATAATTTCATTTAACTTCAAGACACATATTCATTAATCACAACAATATATTCCAATATGTATGCAAAAGATTTGGATTACAAGGTATATTCCCCAAACATATTTGGTTTGTATAAGGAATGTCACCTAGGAGAAGATGTGGCCATGCTTATTTTGTACTCAAAAATCTGCAACGCAAGTAAAACCTTCAAGGTTTGTAATGCCATAATCATTTAGCATAGATCACAATAACCTAATATTGCAATTATGACGCTAGAATGTGTTTAAACTACGCCTAATTTAAGGTAAAAAACATATGAAATAAGCTACATTCTAATAACTTGACCTGATGAGAAAAAATTAGTATGAATTTTGAAATCAGCATCCCTAAATTAATATAAATTAGCTGAGAAACCTTGGGCAGCAAAAATGTGTTGACCAGTGTAATCTATCCCATATCAATCCTAGATTTGTCTTCTATTCTCATTAAAAGAAGGATTCTTAGCCTAGCCAAATTAATAATGACTTTAGTTCCGTTATTTGCGTCTCTAGATTGAAATTCACTCAATTTTTGTTTTGATTTTATTCCAATTTTGTACTTCCGTCATCATATCCGGGTTGAACCTATTCACCTCTTTGGTACCACGTCGGCAGTAATGCACAATCTTTTTAGTTCCAGCTTTTTTTTTTACAATTTTTCTTATAATTTTTACTTTTTTTTTTAAATTTTTATAAATTCATTAATTAATTTACTAATTATGTTTTATATGTGCTATATATCTTATAGTTACTCTGTCTGAGTACTTACTTTATTTCTATTTTTTTTCAACAGTTGCCTGTGGGTAGTACATTATTTCTGAGTAATTCATTATTGTTATAATAGGTTTATCATCTTTATGAATGTTTAAATAAATCAAAAATTCAATATTATATAGATATATAACTTATTTAACTTATTTATTTTATATAATAATTCATTATTATTATATTATTTAATATTATTATTAACGTGTCGTCGGATCAATATTATTATTAACCCCTCGTTTCCTACCTTGCATTTCTTTAGGATGCAAAGAAAAATTAAGTTATTTTGAATTTTATGCTTTTTGTTGTGAAAGTATTGTTTGATTTCAGTGAGTTATTGATTGATATTTCAAGAGCTCATGCTCTAGATATGAGCCGTTTATTTTGAAAGTGGCCTAATTCCATTTTCCAAAAAAATTTAGCTAGCTATTTAAATAATTACATTTTTACGTTATCTTTACCTTTTGCAGCAAATTGTACAAAATTTATTTAAAATTACTAAGAATTTTTATAACAAAAATTAGTTGATAAATAAAATGACAATATTTTTAAATTTTGTAAAACGCAAACCCTTAAATATCTCGATTTTAACATAAATGGAATTATGCCACTTTCAAAATAAGCGGCTCATATTACATTGGTATAGTTATATATTATATGTCTGATAGTTGTTAATGATCTCTACTGTAATTCGCCTGATTTACGTAAAATTTAGGACTCTTAGTGTAGAATCAACCAGTATTGTTGCTCATCCATTACTAAAATAAATGCTAAATCATAAATGGGTCAAACTTTTCATCCCTAGAACCACTCTAAAGGTGTCTGTAAATATGGGCATTGAAAGCTAAAAATATATATATATTTTTACATATTATTATTTTTGTTTATTTTTTTAATTATTTTTTTCTTTATTTTGCCTTCCTTTTTTCTCCTACTTTATTTATCTCTTAATTTTTACCTTGCTGTTTCTCCGCTTTTACTATTTTCATCATGAAATAAATAGTCTAATGAATAAACTTTTTATATATTTGTCTGATGCAGTATGAGTATACGAATACAGCTAAATATTCCTGATGAAGAAATTTTCCTCTTCAATACATTGAGCGACAGTTCATCACATATAGTAGCTCTATCAAAGAACATATGAATTATTATGAAAATAACTTCATTTTTGTTTTTATACTGTGATTTAGAAATGGGTTTTTATTTCAATTCCAGAATGTGTTTGATTTCTTTTCGATGCAAAGAAAAATTAAGTTATTTTGAATTTTATGCTTTTTGTTGTGAAAGTATTGTTTGATTTCAGTGAGTTATTGACTGATATTTCAAAAGCTCATGCTCTAGATATTAGATTAGTATATATTACAGATGTGTGTGATATAGAGAGGAGAAAATGAAAGGAGTCAAAGAGAAAAATAGATTGAGCTGTGCCATGAAGGGGTTGAAAGCATTTCATGGTGACACTGACGGAATAGGAGCCTCAAAGAGATCCTGTGTTAATGTGTTCTACAGAGTATTTACTATCTCCGTATGAATACGAAACACACCACAAGACAGTCAAAACAGAATAACTAACAACTCTTTCAAAACAACTTCAAAAAAGAGCTTATTATTCACACACAGGATAAAACTATTTCAATCCAGTTCAAATCCAGATTCTTATCATGTTTCAATAATGAATAAGATATGGTTTATATGTTATGATATGAGATATACACCATATTAGATGAATAAGATATACACCAGATCGTATTCATATTGAAAGGTAATGAATGCACTTGATATATATGGTTAAGATGTAGTCAAATAAACATCAAGCGTTACATTGACATAATGGATGTACCAACTGACTAAACAAAATAATTGTCTAAACATTATTTTTTTTTATTTTTTTCTTCATTAAGTGTGCTTATAGCACTGCATCCTAAAAACAATTGTACTTCAACTCTTCTGTACAACAGTAACCGAGTTAGCTTCAGCGCTTTGAAGAAATCCAGTACTTTTGCTGGTTCGAGCGGTAAAAGTTTTTCTATAGTTTTGTTGAGTGTTCCGAAGCACCTGCTTCATTGACTGGACAGTCAAACTATTATTATTATTGTTATTTACGGGTGACTATAGCACTGCTTCCTAAAAAAAACTATTGTACTTCCCCACCTTCTGTATTAAAGTACCTCAGCGGTTAGATTCAACGCCTTCAATAAGCTCAGCACTTTTGCTGGTTCCTGCGGTAAAAGTTTTTCTATGGTTTTGTTGAGTGTCCCGAAGCACCTACCTCTGTGAAGCAAAGTTGCCTTACTGTCAGTCAGCAGGTGGGACGGTGTTTCTTTCTCTTTGCAGAATCTGCACAAACCATCATTCATAATGTCATTCAGGCTCCCTGTGTTTTGGGAGAAAGTAACTTCCTTTCTCCTTCATCGGGAGGGTTTTCTTCGGGTCATTAGGTACACTTGTAGGAGGTTGACTCCCACTAGTTAGCTCTTTTGGACCTTCTGCGCTTCCGGAGCATGGTCTCCGGACTTCCTTCTCCTTACAGGGAGAAAATCCCTGAAGCTCTAACAGTGGTCTGCTCCAGCAGAGCATGTATGCCGGAATAAGGCTATTTACTCAACTGGGTCACCTCGTACCCTTGACGCTCCGTTCATAATACATTAACCCCTATATGATCCATCCAGTCTACCCATATATTCAACGGTGTCTCTTCCTTTTCCTTGCAGAATCTGCACAAACTATCATTGATAATGCCTATTCTTCGCAGATAGCCATTACGTTTGGTAATGGGTAAAAGGGTAAGAAATCAGGGTAAAATCCTTTGATTATTCCTGCTACTTTACATACAACACACAACACAAGATTTAACTATTCTCAAATTTATTGAGAAGTATCTTTGATTATCTGTGTCTTTGAAGAGAGTTCCAAACATTATATTTTATTTTAACTGTCTCATAAATAAAACGAAAACTCATAAATAAAACGATTCACAATGTAATCTTCTCACAAACATCAGTTCCATTGAATAAGTGAAAATTACGTTTTTTAAATGAGTTATGTGATTATTCGTTGCTCTTTTTGAATAAAATGCATTTTAGAAAGCAGGTGGTATAGAAGATGTGTGCACAAATACAAGCAGAGTGTCGATCAATATTAAGGAATCGGCCGTGATGACGGCTATCCCGTATTGAAAAGTATATTGACAGGCTGTAATGCAGAGTGTATACCCTACCTCAATCTCATCTCAATGAACCAAACTTTCCTTTTGGATAATCTCAACTCTCGCATTACCGATACGAAAAGCCTTTTCATTGATACCACACAGCTATTCTAATACAAGCACAGACCAATTGTAATATACTTTTTATGTAAATAATTAAGAAAAGCAATTTCCAACATCCAATATTCTATAAAAAAAAGAGTCGTTATCATTTTATTAGAACAAGTTTAATTTTTAATGCATTTTCATCCATTCTTCAAGTGTTTCTAAACATACTAATTCCATAACTATATATGATTAAACCACAATAAGAAAATGGGAACACAAGACTAAGATCTTTCAACAGTAACAAGACCTGAGTTGGGTTTTTGATTGTGACGAAGACCACTTGTTTCGGTTGAAAGATCTTAGTCTTGTTTTCCCATTTTCTTATTGTGGTTTGATCATTGATTGTTATTTCACGTGTTTATGTGAAATCTTTTTATAACTATATATATATATATATATATATAAAAGGGTAAGTCCCCATAGTACATTTACATTTATATTATTACGCTTATATATAATATATAAACTAGAATTTTTAAAATAGCACACAGAAATAAAGTCACTGAAACTCACTACTATATTTCGATGTCCTCGAAAGTCAGGAATAGATATGAATCGTTTCAAAGGCTGATAACAAACTCAAAGCTGATAACAAACTAAACAAAGAAGAACTGAAACAGTGTAGACAACTTTCGGGGGGGAGGGGAGATAAGGAAAATAAAGAAATAAAAGCCAAATAAATATTGAATGAATAAAAATATTTAACTAAAAATAAAATTAAAAACTGTGAACAACTTGTAAAAAATCAAGACTGAAAATAAAAATGGATATACAAATTAAAAAAAGAAAATGATTGATTAAAAAAAGACTAAATACAATATAAGACTATATATATATATATATATATATATATATATATATATATATATATATATATATATATATTATATAGTAGCAATTGTGAGTTGGTAGATATAAAATCCTGTACATGTATGATTGATTATGTCTACTTTGTATTACGTAAGGACTATATAAAAATCATCTTTAAATTCATTCAATTAATTTCTATCCATACTAAATGTTACTAATTACTAAATATTTATTTCTACTGTATATATAGCAATTGTATTGACTGTTAAATTAAAAACATTAGTTTGGTATGGTTTCAGATTATCATATTACGCAAATATTTGTGTATTCAAACACAAATACATTTTACATTTATATGTGATATGTTGAAATATTAGCTTTCATGCAATTAACAATACATTTACGAAAAATGTCTTTTCAAAGTGTATTTCAGTGAAGAAAACTTTCTTTAAAAAATGAAATATAAATGAACTATAAGTGAGGGTATAAATAAAACATGGAAGAAGGTGAGTTCGTACATGTAAAATCTACATGTTTGATTATGTCTACTTTGTATTACGTAAGGACTATATAAAACATCATCTTTAAATTTATGCAATTAATTTCTATTAATACTAAATTTTACTATATACTAAATATTTATAATTTTTATGATAAATAGAAAACTGTACACACTAATAATTACCTACTTATTTTTGTCTACCTTTTTATAAGTGAGATGATTATTTTCTTAAAGAAGAAAATATTACCGGGGAATTGATTCCAAAGTTAAATATAGAGGTGAACAAAATTTAATTGGTTGTTGTGATGAGGGGTTAATTTTTCGTGAAAAAGCCAAGTAAATCACATGCTATATCATCGTTAGAGTTATTAAAGCCCGCCTTTTGGCTTATCTCGCCTGCCAGTGGCAATTGAAACAACTTAAGACGTCGGTGTTTTGGACTCGTTTCGACTTAATGCTTAGCTTTTGTTATTTCAAATGAGCTCCAGCCGTAGAAATGACGCTGATTGATCAATTATAATAGTATACTTGGAGAGAAAAGGAGTTGACTGATTGACAGAAGAAATGCTCAAACTTAACTAGTAGAACCCTTTAATGATCACTAATCATCTTTTATTCAATTCAAAACCTCAAAATTTCATTTCTATTCAGCACTATTAAGTTACTATTATTTTTCTAACAGTCTAAAAATTGATTATAAATCATCTCACATAGCAGTCATTTCACTTTTTAGCAGTTTCATAGCAAAGATTGCAGCATGTACCCAGTCCATTCTGGGTAGTATTTCCTAAAGGTGGCATTTTAAGATTGTTCAAATATAAGAAAAGGTTAATAATAGCAAATAATCTGAAAGTTTTTACCAAAATATTATTTGGAATTGCGACAATTTTAATATGTGTCTTCACTAGCTATGCAACCATTTATTGTGTAGGATTTATCGACGACTTGATAAATCATTGGTTTATTTTCCATAATTATAGATATGAACATACCTATAGATAGATATTATAATTGGAAAGGGAATATTCAAAAGGGAAAGGAAATATTCAAAATATTGAAGCAAATATATCAGTACTAGAAAAAAAATATTTTTTTATAACTCATAAAAATTTTATTATTTAAAAATATGTTCACCGTTTTAAAAAATGTGCTCCCAGACGTATATGTTTTGTTATGTATAAGAATTTTATAATTTATATGTTTTTTGTTTTTACTTTATTATTTATATATCATTTGAACTGTTATTTCTGTGTGTCCTTTATTCTGTGGTATAATACGTTAACATGAGTTTCAATTATTTTCCACATTTCTGTTATATTATGACCATATAAATGTGTTTTATTCAAGTGACATTAAGTGTAAAATAAAATTTGCACACATGTCAGTATATCTATATTTCATTAATGTTACAGTGCTTACAAAAAATAAAAAAAAACATTCAAATAGAAGAAAAATCATGTTTCGTTGATTTGACTACAATAATACAAATTATACTCATAAAAATATATTCCCATCACACATTGATATTATAGTATATACAAAAGTATAAATGATACAAATAAATCTATACTGGTGTTTCATTGATTTGATAATGTTTGCAGAAATATGATTGTGCAGAAGTTACATATTTATGTGATAGCAAATTCTAAACTAAAAATTGTACATATAAACTATTCTCTCGTTTGATTGATTTAATGATGCGTAAAGAAGCGCTAAATATTCAGACACAAGTATACTCGTTTTCAGTTGTGATTGTACATATAAAAGTACTAATTGTACCACACAATTGAACTTCCAATTTATTGATAAGTTAGTGCATAGAACAGTACAAATTATACATATGCTATTAAGAATGATATGTATTCCGCAGTCATTGTGCCTCCTACGAGTTATGTGTTACATGTTAGACACTCTGAGGGTGTCAAAATACACATTGATGCTTATTTAAACGGTCGACGATTTTTGTATTATGTGTCATAATGTGTACCAATGAAAGATTTTTTTACAATTTTTGTCGTAATATTTTGATATGAGAGCAATATATGGAAAAATATGGACCTTGAATAGCGAAGAGATAAATGACTCTGTTTCAGTAGATCTGAAATCGTTAATAAAAACTACTGTAATCAGTATTACCTGTGGTGAATGATGTTAAAAGTGGGTATTGTGTGATGGGGAAACAGTAGGCGAAGAGGGCAGGTATTGATCGTGAAGCGTGCAGGACACGTGGACCCCACGTGTTGATGGCCTGACGGACTCCATTCATTACGATGCTTATTCCGGGTGGAGCATCCCTTTCTTGCCACCCACCCACCCCCTTACCATGGTCTCAGCTCAACACTAAATACATTATCTACAACACTAATAGTCTTTTACCGCCTGCACTACACACGACTACCGCACGATTTACAACCTCTCCATCCGGCTGATCGATATTTTCCCTTACCTCCTTCCAAACCCCTATATTCTTGCATCGATGAACAGAATTAAATTTAATCCAGCTCTGCTTAAACCCAATAACAGAATCATAAATACCATGCATATAAAATTTAAGCCTTGAACTTTATCTACCTTTCACTAAATCCAAAGCACCTACTTAGCTGAGAAATATCGTAGTTTTATGCAAAAGCTAGCTAAGGGAGTCCTTTACATCAGGTTTACAAACTTTCATTTGCTTTCTATATTTTTTCACTACCATTTTGTTTATCGAATGTTTTTTTCTAAAAAAATGACCTTCTATAATTTTTTCTATGGTAAACATATTAAGTTGTGTTAACTACTTAACAATTCTATTGACCTTGAGGGATTAACAAAACCGTAAGTGAATCCATAAATCTCTATTTACGCTATTCAATATAAAAAGATTTCACATAAACACGTGAAATAACAATCAATGATCATACCACAATAAGAAATGGGAAAGCAAGACTAAGATCTTTCAACCGTAACAAGCAGCCTTTGTCAGAGTCCAAAACTGAAACCTCAGTTGGGTTTTTGACTCTGACGAAGACCGCTTGTTACGGTTGAAAGGTCTTAGTCTTGTTTTCCCATTTCTTATTGTGGTTTGATCATTGGCTATTCAATATATATATATGTAAACTTCTTTTTTTTAACGTGATTTATTTCTGATAAAGAATACAAAATTAGTTAACAAAAGTAAAATGTAAAAAGTAAAAAGTTAACAAACTTATGTACAAAAACAAAATAAACAGTTACCTGATAAGGAATTAAATTACACGTACTTTCTTTCTTCCAAACAAATAGTCGACAATATGATATTATCACTTATTAAAATAAGTGAGAACAATAAAGGTTTTGATTCAAATAAACAAACTGACACTTTGTAATGAAAACTCACCTAAGGCTGATCAGTGTATTTACATATATACATAACTGAAAATTATTAAAAAAATGCATCAAAATCTATTTTTATGTAGGAACAAAAAGTTTTTTATAATGTGTCCTTCTTTAGTGTTATATATAATAAATCAAGATGAAGAGGAAAATTTTGTTTTGGATGCTTTATAAGCAGTTTTCATTTAATAGCTTTGTTTTATGTAATTCTTAATAAATATATACTGTGATTTCAAAACGCGGTTTTCTGTATACAAAGAAATTTCTTTACAAAAAAGAAACTCCAGAATGATTGAATTCTTGTTACAATGCTGAGAAAATTCAAAACTCTTTTCATTCATATGAGCTTATTGAAAAATTCACTACGGTAAAAGTGTGTGTGTGTATTTAAGTAGCAGGCCAATATTTATAAAAGTTTAGTTAGAATTGTTACTAATTTTGAGTTTCACACATTTGTCATGCAAGTGTTCTATCTTTCTCACATAGGATCTCCAGATACTCGAAACTTGTGTATATTTTCCAAATATATGAAGAACCTATCTAAGAAAGGAAGAAAAGTGAGTAGAAAATGTGTAAAACACAAAATTGGTATATATATGAAGTGTGTAGTTCACACTACTATATTTCATCTCACTCGTCGCTTTTCTTTTATGTTTGACGTCATTACTCATGTCTTAATGAAATTCAAAACTATAAGATTTTGAACCTCTAAATGTCGAACTTTAGTTTCTCTTCATATTTTCAATTATTAATATGAATGTCCAGAAGAAAGCGTTGATCAACGTTATCAATATATCATATTCACGAGAGTAAATGTAGTAAATTGAACTAAATACTACAGGAATTCACAATATAAATTGGGTTATGAAATGCCACACAGAGACATAAATGCTACACATAGTGTATTCTTGAGACTACATTTTCGAGAGTACCTAAATGTAGTAAATTGAACTAAATATACAAGAATTTACAATTTAAAGTGACTTATGAAATGCTACACAGAGACATAAATGCTACACATAGTGATTTCTTGAGACTACATTTTCGAGAGTAAATGTAGTGAATTGAACTAAATACTACAAAAATTCACAATTTAAATTGACTTATGAAATGCTACACAGAGACATAAATGCTACACATAGTGATTTCTTGAGACTACATTTTCGGGAGTAAATGTAGTAAATTGAACTAAATACTACAAGAATTCACAATTTAAATTGAGTTATGAAATGCTACACATAGTGTTTTCTTGAGATGAACTATGTTAATTTAAACTTAGTTTTATTTACTTAACATTTATTATATATATATTTTATAACCTCATTGTATCAAATATTTTTGCTTTTCCAATTAATTATTCTTTATTTTTGGTTTATTTATGTTGACCTTAATTAAGGATATTTTCCATTGTTTATAATGAAATATGTTTTGTTTCAGGTAAGTGAACGTTATGACTATTAAACACTTTCACCACTCGAGTAAAGGTTAGTTTTTCCTATTTGATTGTTAGGCAATTAAGACTCTCTTCTCAATTCAGATGTTCCATAGATTCAATAGGAACAAATGAATAACTATTTAGAATAAAAAAATTTAGAATTTAAGTAATTGATCATTATAAAACTTTATAGAATTTTCAATAATACCATATCACTGCTCAGTAATTAATCAGTTGAAAACAAAATTTAAATACTTTCTCACGCATGCATAAAAATAATCTATCAATTTTCTCAAGTATTTCCCAGGAAAAATTGAAATAGGCATCATTATAAGGCTCTTAGAACTATGTCTATTAAAAATTTGACGTTAAAATTATGAAAAAGCTGTAAGTTTGAGATATATCAGTATAACATAATTTTTAATAAATTACATATGCTTTATCATATTGTTTCGGAATATGTTTCCAGTTTTTGTTAGTCTTGTTTTTATCACTTATAATCTTCTGCCATAAATCAATAAATAAGTAAACTTTCTTTTGAATAACAAGATATGGTAGATTTATGCTGCAGTATGAAGTGACATGGATTAATGTGAAGAGAATGAATAAGATTCACTTAAGTGATTATAATCAGCGAATTAGGGTTTAACTTTTTGTTTTTTTTGGTTGAGCTAAAAAAGGTTAGTTCACCTTTAACTATACAATATTAATTTCATAGTTTAAATGATATAGCAAATTAATTATATTAAATTTCAAGATAAAACTAAAGTGATTAGTATTAAATACCGCCTCTATTCTTATGTAATTACTAGTTTATTAAAACTACTCTGGTTAAAGTAAGAAATTTATTAGAAGCAAATTGTTTATATCTTTAAAAACTGTTTTAAAATCACACAACCAAATTTGTAATATTGTTAACTACATGAACTAAACATTGCATTGTTGAAAGTGCATCAGATTACATCCCTTATAATTTATTTTATATTAATGATTTAATAATAACAACAAACAATTGTTATTAATCTTTTTTAATAGTTATCGTTAATGTTTAGTTTAATTACTTGTGCTTTAACATTAAATAATTTTATTATACTTTTAAAATGCAGATTGTTATGTTATAACATACAAATTAATTAATTCCATTGATATTGTATTTTATTACTATACATTCATAGACAAAATGAGTGTGTACAATTCCTTATCCATCGTAAGGTAGGATATTGCGTATACCCTTCGTAATATAATATTATTATTATTGCATATCTCATTATATAATAGTGTATTACAATAGTATTTCAAATAATATATAATATATATATATATATATATATATATATATATATATATAATCAATGATTAAACCACAATAAGAAATGGGAAAACAAGACTAAGATCTTCCAACCGTAACAAGCGGTCTTCGTCAGAGTCAAAAACCCAACTGTTGGGTTTTTGACTCTGACGAAGACCGCTTGTTACGGTTGAAAGATCTTAGTCTTGTTTTCCCATTTCTTATTGTGGTTTGATCATTGATTGTTGTTTCACGTGTTTATGTGAAATCTTTATATATATATATATATATAAGAAGCACTTATTAGTCTTCTGGGCGGTAGATTGGCTCCTGGGTTTAACCTCAATCATTGTTTTTTTTTTTTAAGTTGTTGTCAGCTTTTAATTTTATTTTAGTTCATTCTGAGGTAAAATGGATAAACCAACAAAAGTCTCCACACAAATGAAGTTTTATTCAACGCGTTTCGAACACTTTGTGTTCATCATTAGGAAGACAGTATAATACAAATTATATCTAATTAGTTACAAAAATTAGAGTGAAATAATAAAATTCAATTAAGAGAATTCAAGATATACCCAAGGATGTGGTGCTGACGGGTTGGTCCAGTGACGGGTTGACCAACCCGTCAGTACCACATCCTTGGGTATGTCTTGAATTCTCTTAATTGAATTTTATTATTTCACTCTAACTTTTGTAACTAATTAGATATAATTTGTATTATAGTGTCTTCCTGATGATGAACACAAAGTGTTCGAAACGCGTTGAATAAAACTTCTTTGTGTGGAGACTTTTGGTTGTTTATCCATTTTACCTCAGAATGAGTAAATACCACACAATTACGGATTGCACAACTAATGATTTAAATATAGATATGTATACATTTATTACATATATTGAATTATTGCATTCTTCTGTCGAGATATCTTGTTTTTTCAAGGTGTGGTTGTCTTTTCATACTAAAATGACTGATGGTGTAGTCTTGTAGAAGTCACCATCAGTTCACATTCCTACGCTTATTTATTTTATTTATTGTAACTGGCTTGAATGTGTTCTGTACAAAGCATCATTCATCAAACTGTTATCATCAAACAATTTATCATTCATCAAATATATTAGAATTAAATGAATTTTAAGAAAAAAAATCATTTAGTAAAATGATATCTGAAAAAAATTAATACTAAAAAGGAAGCAGTCTATATATACATAAGATTTTTAGTATTTCTGAATGTTTGTTATGAATTCAAAACAATGTTATGAACATTGCTATGAATGTTTGTATGAATCAACTTGTTTTATTAATCTTGAAGAATATTTACTTGATAATTTAATTTAATCATGATGAGAATTGATGTCGTTGAAATTTATAACAATAAGAGCACGTCATAGTTATAACAGTTTATTAAACGTAGGAGTGTTGAAATACAATAAAATTTAACTGTTCACGTCGCAGTCAAAAATATTTAATGAAAAGACGTTTGTCACCGTTATATTAATTTATTTATTGCAGTTTTTCTTACATTCTAGTTTTGATTCGTCAGTTCTTTGGAGTTTATAGATAATCTAATCAAATGATTTCATTTTATAGGATATAGTAATACATTTTAATTTATCTAAAATTTTATTTTTTTATGTATATATACTATGTTCTACGTCTTGACTTTCATAAAAGGGAACTTCATTAAAAATTGATATTGCAGTCTGTTAAAAATGAGAGAAGCAATTAAAAGCTATGGATATTAAGTAAAAGAGATTCAGGAACATTTCCTGGTTGATGGGTTTGTTTAGAAGAAACGTACTTAAAAATGACAAGTAGCAAGCATGAATTACGTTATTCAAACAGAAGCATTTAAACTTCTGAATAATTAATGACTTGTGATTAATTTATTACTGCTAATTGTAAAACTTAATCTATCTGATTAGAAACAATGCCTGGAGCTAAATAAGTAATAGAGAGATACTATTTACGAATGACACATCTACCTTAAGTCATTTAATTCGTTAGCATTAGATGACAGGCATTTTGTGCCAAATGAATTTACAAACAACGACTTAAAGAGTAATGTCTACAACACAAAACTTGTTCTTTGACTTGTTACTTCTCTTTATAAAGAACTTTTCCCACAAATCTAAGAAGATTAACTCCTGGCCAATAGCTTTCTAACAACTTTTTATTTATACTGAAACAATTATTCCATTTTATTTAATTAGCCTCGTATGAAAGTACTAGTAAAAAAAAATCATGTAGTTTTGTTTAAAACCTGCTATTAAACTCAAATAAAACTGAATAAAATCACTTTTACTGTAATAATATTCTCACATCAGACCTATCTGAGTTGTTTTAATATTTAATTCATTATTTCAAATTCTGTTGCAACACATTCTGTCAAATTATGCAATCATTTTAAAATATAATTTTATAAGTTCCTTTCAATAATTCACATGCAGTTTAAAATCATCGTCAGTTGTAGAAAAAAACACCAAATTTACTCTCTTTCCTTCTCACAAAGAGCTAAATTAAACCTAAACAAGGATTTTTAATGTACTAATTTAAAGGCAAAGTTTTTTTTTTGGATACTTTTACAGCATATACAGTAGTACCTCGAGATACGAATTTAATTGGTTCAAGAACCCCCGTCATATCTTAAAAAATTCGTATCACGAACATATAATTACCATAGGAATTAATGGAAAAAAAATTAATTGGTTCTACGTCCCAAAACCCGTATATAATTTCCTATTTTATGTTATAAAACTAACAAAAGTACACTAAAAAACAAGCATTTAACCATACAAATACAAAAGAATTGAATAATAATGAATTAATATGTAAAAACAGAGTTTCAGGTGCATGATTTTGGTACGCGGGTGTCTCCCGCTAGCGTACGTAAACGTACGGTAGTGTAGGTTACGTCTGGTGCTTAATTTTGTCGTGCAGATTTTGCCATGCTTGTTTACGGTCTCAGAAGCTTCTAGAAGGTTCCAGAAGTTTCGAGAAAATTCTTTCTCGGCGCCTCAGATTTTACGTCGTAAGATGAACATTACGTCGTATTTAGAACAGGATTTTTACGAAATTTTGGCCTTATCTCGAATAATTCGTAAGAAGAAGCAGTCGTATCTCGAGGTACTACTGTACTTAAGAAATATCGTGGTAGATAGAAATTGTATATTAAGCTTGAATAATTCATAGTAACATTAAAATAAATAATACATTAAACATATGATTAAAGGTAGGTTGTTTGTTCCAATACTTACAATACAATATAATGCAATAAGATAATTCAAAAGTACAACAAATATTATAAATATAATGTTAACATTAAACATGATGAATTTGTCTACAGTAATTTTGTTTTATCCGACACGGGATGAAGTATTTAAGTTGTATTGCCAATCACTTAAAAAATTATTAATGTACTTATAATATTTTTCAAGAAGTATTTTTCATTTGAATTGATAAAGTGCATTATTGATGCTTAGAAGATTATTAATATAACTAAATTATTTTTGAAGACTTGTCATTTAATTGGATTGATATAGATTAGTGTGATCTCGATGGTAGAATTCTTATGTTTTTTTCTACGCTAACTTATTTTATTAAACATAGTTATCTCCTTGTCTTCAAGGATTTCATTCTTCTGTGGAGATATGTTGTTTTTTCAAGGTGTAGTTGTCTTTTTTTTTATGGTGTAGACGTTTAGAACGTCTTGTCCTTGTATAAGTGAGTTATGCCTGTTTCTATCTCGGTGTTACCGTTGTATTAACTCTTTTTTATTTAAAAGTCTACTAGACCGTTTATTTAATTTGTTATATATGTATCCTGAGCCAAGTCGGTCGCTATATATATATACATATATATTATAACTTGGAGCTTAAAATTATTCTAATGATTTTCAACTATGGTTATCCAAAACGCTAATGCCCGGTAAAAGATCAGTACAAGGAGAAGACAATAAGGCTTTTCCTTATCCTTTGTTGCCTAACTAGGTCAATCACAGCACAAGATGGCTGCTTCCCATACAGCTAGACAGAACTGCAAGAAAGATAAACACATCAACATAATCTTGGGCTTTGATTCATAAACACTAATACTCAACATCCAATTGAGAAATTAATGATAAATACGCGAAACCAAACCTTTTCCTAGGAAACCAAGTTGTATTTATTGTGGATTTTGGGTTGTACGCTTATTTCAAACGCATTTAATTATAAGAAACTGTAAAAGTTGTTTAGATAGTGATTTTCAAGTCATCTAAATTTAACAGTACTGCTTTCTTATATATAGATTCACTAAGTTTTACATCGGTTTATTGAAATTTCAAGCACTTAAAACGATACTTTACACAGTCTTATAGTTAGCAGTTTTTGTACTACACTATTAATCCAGCTGTTGTTTTCTAAAATCATCAACTGTCCGTGATGCAAAACTTCGATATTTGGAGTGCTATTTCTATAACTTATCTTAAAAGCTGATCTAAACCCACTCTAGGGAAACAGTTCTGAAGGTATATACTGCTCTTAGGGGTCAGGCTAGCTCAGTGGTTACGTGCTCGCCTCTGAACTGATAGGACCGGGGTTCGATCCCAACCTGGTCCTCGATTTATTCACGCGGGAGGTGAATAAATCTGAGCACGTCGTCCATCGGAGAAGGACGTTAAGCTGTCGGTCCCGAGCCTGCACGATGTCAGGTACTCGTTAAAGATCCTTACTCTAAATACACTTGAGTTAGGAAAAATTTAGGACTCCCACTGTAGAATCAATCTTCATTGTGTGGTATCACAGAGGGCCAATGCTCGGCCTAAGTGTGTTCCCTTGTGGGATGCCACTGCAACCTAACCTAACCCATACTGCTCTTGTATGCAAATATTGTTAAAAGTAGCAGCAGCTTCTGCTATCACGATTTTTGAGCTGGTGGCTTCGATCATGCGAGTGATTCTTCTATCTTGTGGTTGGAGCTTCTACATCAATTGTTAAAGCGAGATCAATTCATACGAGCTTTCGAACATACGTTGGTCATCGTCGGGTAAAATCCTCTTCTGGATGGATGCTTATATAAACTTTCTTAGTGGATGTGATTTTTTATTGGTCCAATAATATACTGTTCTCTAGATAACTCTAAGAGAAGTGATGGTGGTGTAATACACTAATCCGTGACAATGTACTCAATATTGCTTTAAGAACCATAGCCACCATGAGGTCAACACCATGACATGAAATCACGAAAAAATGAGTGGAACCATACCCGCGTGGATGTTATAAAATCATATTTAATGTATATTCTGCTGACAAGTTCATGATAACCCTAATAATTATTTGTGTAAGAAGACTTGGCTTGTTCAGTCACTTACAGCCACTATGTTTTTGGTTGAAGATATATATATATATATATATATATATATATATATATATACCATGATAAACGAAAAACGGTCCGGCAGGACAAATAACATTTAAAATAAGCAGTGACACATAAACAGAAACACAACAAAGACTCACTTTTCAATATTTCGACCGTAATGGCGGTCGTCCTCAGGAGAAGAAGTGAATTGACGGAGGGACGACAGATTGACAGTTGACTGTCGTAATTACGGTCGAAATATTGAAAAGTGAGTCTTTGTTGTGTTTCTGTTTATGTGTCACTACTTATTTTAAATGTTATATATATATATATATAAGAATTTACTAGTTATCTAGAGTTATAAGAAACATCAAAATAGATATTCACAAAGCCTTTTTTCTTTATAGATGAAATGGTAGAAGAGTTTCTTATCAGATTATTATTAGGATTATGTATTGTACGACTATGTGTATTTCTCTTCCTGTTATTGTAATGCGCTCCGTGAGGCGAAATGGAATAAGTTTTAAACACAAGTCTGATGAATCATAACCGGTTTTTTTTTTGCTAAACACCTTTACAGTAGGCAGTCAACCGGCCGGTGTATGCTAAAATGAGATTTATTTCAGCTTGGTGGGACCTGTTGTAGCTAGTTATGCTAATCGTGCGTCCCATCGCTAACTTGCTATGATAGCCAAGTTCCCACAGTCCAGGGGGCAAATAATACTGGCCCTTGCCTCTTTCCCTTGCTACAGTGTCCTCGCTTCGCATAAACCCTTTCTTCATAATCCACCCTTGAATTAAACGTATTTATGATTTAATTTATAAAATCTGCCTTTCTTTGAGCAATAAACAAGAAATATTAAACTATTCTAGTTAAATATTAAGTATTCTACTTAGAATAAATAATATGTACCATGAAATAACAAATATAACATCACTATTAGAGGAGTTTATAAAAATATATTCCATTCATAGTTTTATGAATAATAGTTGTCTACATTAGTTTTACAGTCAATTCATTATTAGAGTCATCCTACATACATACATATATATATATATATATATATATTCATAAATTTTGGTAGCAGTCCTTCTTTGACACACACATTATTGAAAATGACACTAGACTTAGCTGATACCTGTTTTTTAACAAGTTTCTCAATTTTTCTAAATAACACTCTCGTTATTTCGTCTACACGTCATGATGATGAATGTTGATCATTCGAAACATGTCGACCATAGGAGATGTACTTTATCGTGTAGACGAAATAACGAGAGTGTTATATAGAAAAATTCAGAAACTTGTTAAGAAACAGGTATCAGCTATATATATAAGGCGGAGTCACCACCCTGCCTTCCTGCGGAACTCTTCGCTCTTCACACCTCCTGATGACGACGATGGTCGAAATAACGATGTGAGTTATGTCTGTGTGTTTCCTTCGTTTTGAATTTATTATATATATATATATATATATATATATATATATATATATATATATATATGAAGTGGAGTATATAAGTAATGAGTCACTGCATTCAGAAGATTAAGCTGACTTAGGAAATGCAGTATGGCAGTTGCAGTAACTGACCAGATAATAAATGAGCTGGTGTAGTTGAGCTAGAACTTATATGATAGCTAAGTGTTACATAAGTACTCTGATTACTTATGATTATTATTGTGTTGTGTATGATGACAGGCAGTTGCAGTAAGTGGTCAAAGTGGGCAGATAATAAATCAGCGTGTGCAGTGGAGCTCCAACAAATGTTATAGTGAAGCGTTAAGTTGGCGCTTACCGACGGCCAAACTAAATGTCAGCCAGACAATGGGCCGGGGGGCCATCTAAAGGTCGCCCTCCTCTCCCGTCTCGCCGCACACTTTCCCTGGCTTTGTCTTTACCCTCGTCGAAACATTTCAACTTCAGGCCAGTTTTATGCGATAATTTCATAATTCAATTGGGAAAAAAATCAAGACTAGTGGACAATTTTGTCCATGAATCAGATGAAATAAATATAAATTTTGTTTATTTAAAGTGCGCCTTGGAGTATACACAGGCAGGATATCAATATAAAGCAAAGTTATGAATAGTGCGGAAAAATACATAACGCCTTTCGAGCACTTAGTGTATAAGCTTACTGAAGAAATATATTTTTTCCTCAAAGACCATGAGTAATTACTATACGAAAACTTCTTGTACAGCTCATGAATGAACTTAATAACTTCATAAAAAGAACAATTATACGTAATAACGGTTACCAACTTATTTTAAATCTTAGTTTATCTTCTAAAAGTCAATCTCATCAAATCATACACTAGCTACAGCTACAAGTCACTATTTCATAAACTAATAACTACAACATCATAGATTATTTTTTCAATTTGAATTAAGACTTCACATGATGTATAACCAATTTTAGTTCCTTAAAAGGTAGGCAGCAAAAATGATTGCTTTATAAGAATTATAATTTTTTTTTATAATTCTGTTAGGTTATATAACTTAAGAATTCAATTAACTTAAATAAGAAATTGAACTTGTGAAATATCATATAATGTTAATATCATATAAGAAATAAATATGATATTGAACAATTTCATATGTAAGGAAATTGTTTTGAGGAAAAAGGACAATTGTAAATGTAACTTTAAGTTAAATATAAATACCAAAATAACGTTCTTACCATGCTACGGTCCATAATCTTTAATGGATCAAGTTGATATTTACACAAAAATAGGTCCCATAATGAAGATGATCCCTATTGTTTGAAAAGAATTATGCATGACGGGAAAGTCACTTTTTTTGCCAAAAACCGGTTTTTAGAAAACAGTTTTTTCTCTTAAACTGCTAACTCTAGAATTTTGAAATTTGGATAGTATATTTGTGGTTACAAATGGAATAAAGAAAAAATATATTGAGAATTTTAAAACAGAGGAAAATATTTTTTATTCAACAAAATGTAAATATTTTGACATAATTCAATCTCAAGCATTGTGAGAGTGATACAAGCCATACTGTTTGACGGATCAAAATGAAACTATGCCTAAAAATAAAACATTATGTGGAGAATGGGTTGAGATATTTTTTTTCAAAATTACATTCGCTAAAGAGGCGTTAAAGTATGATTTCTGTTTTCAGAAAATATTTTTTTGACGCTAAACAGCTCATTAAAGAATCATAAAAATTCGTCCAAAAATGGAACACAAAATTAGCAATTTATAAAAAAAAAATGATGAAATTTCAATTACAGCTAAGAGAAATAAAGCTATAAAAACTGATTGTTTATCCTAAACTAAGGTATCCCCTGCTATACATGTCGAATTATTTTTTTATTCAAACAAGCCGCATTTTGAGTAAAAAGAAAAACTTCTTTTCTGTAGACACTACACAATTGTATCCATTTATCCTGGTATAAAGTATACATTTATAAAAAATGTCCTTGACTATTCATAGATACCTTCTTCATAAAATGTTGTTGCTTATTTTCATTTCTGTATTCCTTATACTTTTCTATTTTCAGACATTGCTGTCGGTTACTGTGTAGGACAAAGCTTAAGTTGTATGCCTGGCTTCATGTTTTAAAACAGTTTCAATAATACTCACTAGAGATCAGTCATGTATCCGAAACATTTAATTTTATACCTACTTTAGTAGTTCTTGTACAGGTTCAACTTCGATAAGTTTCA
Organism: Hermatobates lingyangjiaoensis; assembly: GCA_026182355.1. NCBI lineage: Eukaryota > Metazoa > Arthropoda > Insecta > Hemiptera > Hermatobatidae > Hermatobates > Hermatobates lingyangjiaoensis. The sequence goes on from JAPFBL010000085.1 coordinate 299,326, forward strand.
TAACTTGTAATGTTAAATCAAAAACACCAGACATATTAAATGTTTCAATTATGAGTTTTAAGAAAAATATTTTAATGTTTATTTTCAACGGGTAATTGATGTCTGCTTGCTTTCGTTTAGAAGTTGGACAGTAATCCTTCCTTCCAACAACTATTCTGATACAGCCTCCTACTACATTCAAGAACACTTAAACATTTTTGAACCTTCGTTAGAAAGTTAGGAGAATACGTATCAATGAACAGAAAAGTGTTCATGTAACATACACTTTGAGGCAGGATATATGTTCTCCTGTCTTTCTTAACGAAATTCCTATCCCTCAAGCTACTGCAACCAAATACTTAGGACTGCTCCTTGACAGATGTCTTTCTTGGGCTCCCCATACCAAAGTAAAAAGAAGAGAACTAAAACAACTTTTACTTCACTTACTGAATAATCGTTCAAAATTAACCACTGTTAAACACAACTGTTACTATACAAATCTATGATTATGATTTGGACTTCTATGATTATACCGAAAGTCCAAATAGTCATTATTATGACTATGATTATGACTATTTGGACTTTCGGTATTGAGATATGGGAAGCAACAAAATCTAGCAATGTTCAGGGGATACAAGCTATTCAATCCAATGCAAAATTTTTGGATAGTTTCCATTGTGCTTTGTATATACCAAATCAAACAATCTATTAAGACGTCAGGATTTCAACAGTTCATCAAGTGGCAACATCTCGCTACAAAGCCATCCACAAAAATTCCTTAGAGCTAAACATCTCCTCATTAAATATTGCCGGAAATGCCCAAAGACGTCTGAAGAGAAAATTGCCAAGAGACTTATTGGTGTGAATTATTCTAGTGACTTATAAAATTAATCTAATTTTTATAACTTACTTTTCATACCAAGAAGTATAATCGCTGGATTATTTCTTCCCTTCTGCCTCCATGTGCAAGTATATATATTTATTTTATTATTGCCACTGGTAATGTTACATTTACGTTGTTGTGACTATGTAAAAGGAAATAAAGTAAGAAAAAGTTAGACAGCGCTAACATTTCGTTTCTCAAGCCATCAGCCACCGTACTTTGCAGATACTTCCTTCCCTGTTTGACCTCGACTTCATCACTCATTCATTAAGTGGACTTTTTACTTAGCTCAAGTAACTCTCGGCACCACATGCCAAAGATTTCATTGATTATACAAACGGCAGAATTATGGAATTAACATCAACTTTAAAGTAACTTATATCATTAAAACTTTATTTAGTTTACTTTACAAACTAGCTCCATTACTTGATATAATCAGATATTTATTGCTATTATCATTGTTCTATCCCTTTAAATTAATTATAAATAAGACACAGAAAGAAGTTTTCCCTAAAGTCATTTCTTTTGAGCCATCCTATAAAATTCATAACCCGAAGAAGTAAATAATTAAGCTAGAAAATTTTTGCATTCTCCAACTGGAGTTGATTAAAACCAATGTCTTTTTTCTTGTTAGCACCATATATATTTTGTTATCAATTTGAAGTCTCCAGTAATATTGAAACATTCTAAAATATTTTCACGCAGGTAGGTAACAAGTTTTAGAAATTCTGAATTCTTTATTAAAAAGTGATGCTGGTCATTTTTCTGGGCTGCAAAATTAAAAAAAAAACAAACATAAGCATGTTTTAACATCATATAAAAATTATAGAAGAAAAAAATATATTTTCATCCATAATATTTTAGAATACAAATGCTCCTCGATTTGGATGTTAGCAAATCACTATAAAATTTGTTATAATTTGTTTATTGCAACAACTAAGCTAGTAATATTGATGACAATCCAAATATTCCTCACATAAATTAGGTATTTGAGCTGACATTTCATGAACTGACTACTGCACTTTGGTGAAATAGTGAAATCACTCTAACTCCACGTACTAAAGAAAAAGAAAATCAAATTGTATTTTTTAAAAAACAATTGTAATTATGACCATGTAACTGTGACGTATCAATTGAGAGGAAAGAGGGTTTTGTTTGATTTTGAACCGAAAATTAGAGACTGGGAGTGTGTGTTTTTAAATTCTCTTTGTTTCTTCATTTACCTTCAACTTTATATATATATATATATATATATATATATATATATATGAGTCACCACTCTACCTTCCTGCGGGACTCTTTGCCTCCTGTTGACGACGATGGTCGAAATATATAAGTGAGTTATTCCTGTGTCTATCTGTGTGTTATTTTTTTTTAATTGGTTTATATATATATAGGGTCTCCAACCGTCTCTGAACCAGTGCGCTTGGTTTCCCTCTCTTATCTCTCCTGAAGACGGTTCAAACCGAAAATTACAGACTGTAAGTGTGTTCTTTTGATTTCTGTATGTTTCTTTGTCTATATTGAACTATATTTGTCAGTTTTGGATCATATTTCCAACGAAAAAGTATATATATATCAATGATCAAACCACAATAAGAAATGGGAAAACAAGACTAAGATCTTTCAACCGTAACAAGCGGTCTTCGTCAGAGTCAAAAACCCAACTCAGTTGACGAAACTTGACTCTGACGAAGACCGCTTGTTACGGTTGAAAGATCTTAGTCTTGTTTAACCATTTCTTATTGTGGTTTGATCATTGATTGTTATTTCACGTGTTTATGTGAAAGCTTTATATAAACATATATATATAATATATTGTTACAGGTGATAATATTGAAGTGAGTTTTGTTCGTCGGACATGTTCTTTTCTTAAATGTATTGCAGTTACGGTCTAGTTGATTTGCTGTTCAGTATTGTTTATATATATCAATATTTGAATACTTTAACAACGATACATAAACGAGCAATCCATGTCGGCTGCATGATCAATTATTGACAGTTTGTTTAAAATTATTTCTTTCTAAAGGTTTATATAGTTGCCTATCAAAAATAATATTGTAAAATATTTAGGTAATTACTATATATTTTTATGTTACTAAAATATTCGGTTAATGGTTGATATTAAAAGAGTTATATTTCAGTCATATTAAATCGTAAGAAATTCACAATGATGGTTTTGTATACCACATGATCCAATAAATGTCAAATAACTATATTTCAAAAGTTGAAGTAAATTGGCTTGAATTATAAATATACTTTATGCTGGTAGAATATAATATTGTGGGAAATATAAAATTTTCTTTAAACTAATGAAGCAATAAATAGCGAAGCTCGGTCTTAATTGACCTAATACAGTTTTAATGTGCAAAAAAGTGGCGTCTCTGGTGCCGTGTGGTCTGTCTTGTTACAAGCGGCCCACAAAAAGCCCCTGATGAGGGTCCAGTTTTTCTTCTTCTTAATTACGATCCCAACAGGTCCCCCACTCCAGCCACCGTACTTTGCAGATACTTCCTTCTCTGTTTGACCTCGACTTCATCACTCATTCATTAAGTGGACTTTTTACTTAGCTCAAGTGACTCTCGGCACCACATGCCAAAGATTTCATTGATTATACAAACGGCAGACTTATGAATTAACATCAACTTTAAAGTAACTTTATTTATTTTACTTTACGAACAAGTCATTATTTTCCCCAACATGCATTATTAAATAAAACATTATTCGTTAAAACAGTTTATAGGTGTAAATTAAACCGTTTGTATATTCTGTTTGTTCATGATTCATTGTTAGGACATGAACAAAACATGTGTTCAAAATTTTTTATATATATTTACATAGTAGCATGCTGTTTAATGATACAGTTACTCATTACTCCACGGTTAGAGCTAACAAAGTCAGCCTTCCAATGCTGACTCCTCGAAGGAATATTGCATTTGCCATTGATTCTACGTTGGGATTCTGAATTGTTGCCTAACTCAAGTTCATTTAGAGATTGGGTCTTTAACAGGTAGCTGACATCGTATACGATCAAAACCGTCGGTTTAATGTCCTCTCCTAAGGACGACATGCTCACATTTATTCACCTTCCATGTGAATAAATCGAGGATTAGAGTGGGTATTGAACCCCGGATTAACCAGTTCTGATGCAAGCATGTCGCCACTGTGCCTTCACTTTGGGTCTTAAGCAAAGGAAGTTGAAATATTTTCTGAATAAGAACTTACTTAATTCTTAGTTCGTGCTTCCTAAGCTCTCCACTTTGATGGCTCGGTGTCTCCGGTATAGGTCGGCAGCTATTTGCCAGAATTTGGTGTTGGTCAGGATTCTTTTCAGAGTGGCCTCATCTCCTAGCTTCTTCTTTAGTACTTCTCGCTCGCGCAGGAAATGCGAGCACTGGAGAAGAATATGTTCTAGACTTTCCTCCTCTAACAAGCAGACTCCACATAGGGCACTGTCAGCTAAGTTGAACCGGAAACTTAGTCTTAGTCTTAGTCTTAGTCTTGGGGGCCAGGCTAGCTCAGTGGTTACGTGCTCACCTCTGAACTGATAGGCCCGGGGTTCAATCCTCACATGGCCCTCGATTTATTCACGCGGGAGGTGTATAAATCTGAGCACGTCGTCCCTCGGAGAAGGACGTTAAACCGTCGGTCCCGAGCCTGTACGATGTCAGGTACTCGTTAAAGATCCATACTCTAAATACATTTGAGTTAGGCAAAATTTAGGACTCCCACTGTAGAATCAATCTTCATTGTGTGGTATCACAAAGGGCCAATGATTGGCATACGTGTGTTCCCTTGTGGGACTGCCACTGCAACCTAGTCTTAGTCTTAGTCTTTCTGACTAAGAATATGAGATAAATTACACCTGCAGGGATTTTTCAAGGTATTAAAACAATGAGCATGTTAAAAGTAACAAGGCAGTAATTTGAGTAGAATTATTCCCCGTCTTTTTTAGTTCTTTTTTTTTTTTGATTGACTTCTACGACTCTAAAGAGCTGCACTGACCGAGCTCACTACGACCATAACTGCAACCAGTACAATGCCTAATTGGTTGACAATTTTACTAACTACAATTACTTAGACTGCCGCTATATCTTCATTAGCATCGACATTATTTTTTATATTGACAACTGAAATAAGTGATTAAGTTTATAGTAGTAATGAAGGAATAGTAGAGGAAATCCAACTGAATTTTATTTTTCTATAAAGTACTGCAGAAGGACGAAGGAAGTTGTTTTGTTTTGACTGTCACACTGAGAGCAGAGGTGTGTCGTGAAGGGTTAACACTGACCCCCACGTGTCCATCACTGGACGTCGTTCCCCTATCGACACCGTCAATTTATTGCCTCTCTCAAAACAGGTCCTTCCCCTAACCGGCTGTCAAATCGCCTTAGCCGTAGAACACATAAGTTTTGTTTCTTCCAAACGTGACACAACTTCACCCCCGGTGCTATACTCTTAAGCAAACATTCTATTTTAAATCAAAAACACAGTTAGACATACATATTTACTTCCTATATAGCATATAGCAATTAAAATGCATGCAATACATAACACACATAATAAACACAACTTTAATTGTGTTTTAATTGAAAAAATTTCTCAAAGGAGAAAAAATAAAAAAATACAGAGTTGCATGAATATACGAGGTGTGTAAATAAAGTAGTGAGACTGATTTTTTTAAAATTTTCTATTCAAATATAATTACAATGTGATATTGTCACCTTCAAAATATTTCCCTTCGGAAGCCACACAGCGCTGGAGACGGTCCTTCCAATCATTGTAGCATTGCTGGAACTCGGATTCTGGAATGGCCTTCAGCTGGTCGGTTACAGCAGTTTGTATGTTTTGTAGTGTCCCGAAATGAGTTCCCTTGAGGTGATTTTTCAATCTCGGGAAGAGGAAAAAGTCACAAGGACTCAAGTCTGGTGAATAAAGAGGCTGAGGAGCAACAGGAATGTTTTTACTGGCCAAAAACTCGTTTATTGAGATGGCAGTGTGACAGGGCGCGTTGTCGTGATTTTTCTCATCTCCAATTCATTGGTCAAAATGTGATGAACGGAGGTGTGATTCAAATTCAACTGTTCCTCGATCATTCTGACTGTCAAGCGTCGATCTGAACGCACAAGGTTCCGTACTCTGTTGACATTTTCATCGGTGTTGCACTTGAAGGCCTTCCGCTTCGTGGTTCATCTTCAATCGACTCTCTTCCTTCTGAAAATTCCTTAAACCACCGAAAAACCTGTGCCCTTGATAAAACACGTTCTCCATAAACCGGTTTCGGTTGCATTATGTCCAAGTCTGAAGCAAAATTTGATTGCACACCGCTGCTCAACTTTGAGGTCACTCATTTTTAAAACGCTCAAGAAAAAACCATTTCACGAAAACCAACGCTACGGACAAACAAATGACTGTGGCGAGTTCAGATTCATACTGGAGGCGCATCACACGTGCACCTGACGCTACTCAAGGCCACGCGTCTCCAGCGTTGCCAGATCGAAAGCGACGTTGCCAGTCTCACTACTTTATTTATACACCTCGTATATTAGAGAAATATATTTTTCTCAAATATAACCATATTTTTTTCCATAACTTGAATTTTCCCAAAAACACAAACACACACACATACATACATGTATATATATATCTATATATATATATATTCGTAAACGCTGGGAGCAGTCCTTATTGGATAGATACATTTAAAAAATGAATGTCCGATTATACATTATTTAGTTTGGCAAAAAATGTAAAATCATACATTGACTTTTTGAATGTATATATATATATATATATATATATATATATATAAATAAACAACAATAAATTTACTTAATAAACCTCAAACAAACGAAAATATAAAAAAACTAAAGTAATACAAATTTTTTTTTAACTTGTTGTTTATTTTATTTAATTGATTCAGAAACAACACTTAGGGATGTGTAACACTTCTACTACACATACACACACGCACACACACATACATACACACACACATACACACACGCATACAAACAGACATACAAACACACACACATACACTGAACAAAATATGTGAGTTGATCTACATTTGTTTCTTTTCTTTCATACATACTAGGAAATCTGTATTTAAGAAGAATAGGAAATATTTAATGCTATACACATTTGCAATAGAACAAAAGAAAACAGAGTGTTTTTTTTGTAATTCAATTTCAGAAGTCAGGACAAATAGGGATATCGAGCAAATTGTAGTGGTTAGTATTTTAACTTTATGTAGTCAAAACTCGCCCATTTGTCTGCCAGTCTTACCAACTGGTTGTTTCTTACAGTATAATCATTTCATTTGTGCAGTGCTGTCAATTTTTTTACTTTTCTATCTTAGTTGTTTTCTTTATAGTTTGATATTTTCCTGGAGTTTAGTTACTGATCTTTTTAAATGAATTCAGAAATTAATTTAACAAGGATGTCAAATTAGATAAAAATAACAACTACTGATAGGTAAATAGATCATTATTCTGAGTCATATAAGGATGTAGAAACCAGCTGACTTATGATAAGAGACTCAATACTGGTAAAGTAGACATGAATATTTGGTCTATATGATTATTTATTCTGATAATATTGTATAAAGGTATTTATATATTAATAAAAGTATTTACCGTGAAATAGAAACACAGTTAAAGTTTATCAGGACTCGGTCAGTTCTTCAGGTTGAAATTAAACTCTCATTGCCAACCATTCTGTTTTTATTTAATGCTTTTTTTATTATCAGAAATATAAAATTTTGAAACAGAAAAAACTAATTATTACATTAAAGATTATTTTAGAAAGAAAAATAGTCTGTGGATTTTAACAACTGTCTAGTTTGAATGAACACGTGACACTGATATATTTATTCAAATAAATTGGGTATTTATATATTCAAATAAATTGAACATTTTGATTATTCAATGTATATAGCATACAATAATTAGTGATATTTCTTTTGAAATTGATATGCACAATATTTAAGATAAAGGCTTAAGTATATATATTTTAAGGGGTAAATGTTTGATCTAGCTATAGGTTCTTTTTTCTATAAATATTGAAAATAATAATTCTTATATACTTCAGTAGAGTTAATAATTAGGCTGAAGAGAGTGTTGTTGTTTGGAGGATGTTATAATGTAATGGTATATTAAAAAGTAACTTTATGAATGAGAGAGGCACACCAAGCGGCTCCCAGTGTGAGGAAAGCGAAACATGGGCTTAAGCATTGCTCCAACAGATAGCTTCCCAGTAGACTTGGGTCATAAATCATACAACTCCTTGCTATTCACTGCATTTTTTTTTCTTAATAAAGTCAGTAAGTTGATTGCGTGGAAAGCAATGCTATTAATTGTATGACTATTGTGTCTATTTCGTAAGGTTATAATAATCGTTTCACAAGTTAACCAAGTTACGCATCCTAAGAGATACACACATACACACACATATCATTTGAATGATAAATTTCCCTAGAGAATTCATATGATTTATTTTAAAAATTTACAATAATTAACTAAAAGAAAAAAATTATGTCAATAATACGTTTTATTGTAAAGATACTAAATAAAGTATAAAATAAAAATCTTACAACAAATACTATTTTAAAAATGTTCTTTGTTATAATATAATATGTTTTTTTAAAACATTTTTGATATTCTACCAAAAATGATATTTTTCCTCTCTAAATTACATGTCAAAATCAAATTTAGTACTCCTTCTTAAAAAAAAAAATTTTTTTTAGGAAACTATAAAAATATGACTATTAAGAAATATTAAACAATAGATTTATTCCGTCATTGACAGTACTGGATCTCTATTAATTTAAAGTGTTTATTTATTAAACTGGCTAAACACATAGCTGTAAGGATAAAATAATCCTCTCGTTAACTTACGTTTGGAGGCCTCTAAACCAGATCTTGAACTACACTTCTTTTTCGCTCCCATCGTAAACAGCATTACAATGATGTTTCTGTCATAAATGTCCCTCAATTCTCTCGACTTGACTTCTGTAGTTCGATTACTCAAACTTAATGATTCGGTCAAAAACGTGTTCTCAATACTCTCGATTTGACTTCTGTAGTTCAATTACTCAAACTGAATGATTCGGTCAAAAACGTATTCGCAATACCCTCGACTTGACTTCTGTAGTTCAATTACTCAAACTGAATGATTCGGTCAAAAACGTATTCGCAATACCCTCGACTTGACTTCTGTAGTTCAATTACTCCAACTGAATGATTCGGTCAAAAACGTGTTCTCAGTACTCTCAACTTGACTTCTGTAGTTCAATACTCAACCACTTAAACTAGTATAGTTGTCACTTGTTCATCATTCATCTAAAGAAATAAATATTGCCAATAAAATTAACATATCTTGTTCCAAATTATTTTTAGATAAACAAATATTTGAATATTTTTTGCCAAAAATTGAAATTTTATAGAAAGCTTGTAATTTGCAAAGGTAAACCTAATGTCCAGCTAACATTAATAGACACTGTATAAACTGTAGCTTAGGAATTTTTTAATATTTTATGAATTAGGATTAATATCTTTTAATAAAATGACTAGTCCTTGTCTAGATCTTCCGATAAATTTATTACCATTTCTCGTTGTTATTGTGAAATGTTTTTGTTATTCGATTTACTCTGTCTGTTCGGATATTATTAAAATTAAAGTAAAAGAAAATAAGGCTTAATCTTGTTTTAATTGAGAGTGGTTTGTACTAATACATTCATTGATAATGTTGTAAGGTCCATGGTTTGCCGATTAGCAACATGCTTGCCTCCGGAGTGGTAGATCCGGGGATCAATACCCGCTTGGTTTTGAAATTTGTAAGGCGAATAAATGTGAGCCCTTCGTCTCTTGCAGGGGACATAATGATGTCATTTCAAACCTGTAAGATGTCAAAATACCCCTAAAAGATCGCCACTCTAAATACCCTAGTGTTCAGCAAAATTTAGGTCCCTAAATGCAGAATGTTTATTTTGTGGCATCACAATGGGCCAATGTTTATCTTATGTGTTTATTTTTCCTTAATTACCTCTGCAACATAACCTGATATTGGTATGAAGTTATTCAATGTAATTTATAACCAAGATTATATAGTGAACATTATATTTTACTTAAAATATTAAATACTTCACTTTTAGATTATATTTGTGTACAAAGGCAGCAGCTCTTCCCTTAAGCATATGTTATTAAAATAAGCAGCAGCTTCTGCATTGACCAGTTTCTTGTTGACACTCTCTAGTTTTCGTATCACTTTGCGGTGAGACTCTGGTAGCTTCCAATGAAGGTTAGCAAAAGACATTAACATACACAATAAACATAGGTCAAACACGAAAACTAAATTTTAATCACTGTTTTAATCACTAAATTAACAAACTAAATAAAAATACGTACAAGCTTTCGGCTCTCATTCGCCATCCTCAGGTAGTTTTTGGCCGACCAACGACCAACGACCAACGAAGAGTTCCATGCACGACAGTGCACGTCGTAATTAGCAGTTCCGGACCAGAGGCCCACTACTGCTAAATTATCTTGCTGCTTTTTTTTTTTTGTTTTGGTCAGTAGGCATTGTCAATACTGGGGGCGTTAGTCTGTCAGGGAAAGGAGTCGTATTCGTGGTCGTATGGTCTTGCAGCTTTGCATTATATGAGGTACTATATTATTTATAAGTCATCAGGTCGTCATATTTAGTTCAGGGAGGGAGCTATTAGGAGTCATGGGATTGGGAAGAGTTGTTTGTTGGATTCAGGTCCCGAACAAGGAGATTTGGATGGGTGGACAGTTTTTTGTCTTCATTGTTAGCAAGTCGACCAATGTAGCAATCAATTGATTCCCAACTCAAATCATGCTGAATATCAAAATTTCTAGCATACCATGGCGCTCTAGCTATAAGGCGGGCACATTTATTCTGTACGACTTGGATGCAGTTCTTGTTCGTGGGCGCCGCTCCAAACCAGACTGAGCATCCATATGTCATAGTCGAGCGAATGACCGCCTTATAGACAAGGTCCTTCACTGTCAGTGGAGTACTACTTGATTTGAGGATGGAATAAAGATTGCACATTAGGAACATTCCCAGCTTAGACTTGCTCCGGAGATGTTGCCTGAATGTCAATCTGGAGTCTAATATGAGACCCAGATATTTTACCTGTGTTTCATATGGTATGGCTCGATCTCCAATGAAGACAGGAGGTGGAAGAGGAGGTGTACCTTTACAGAAACGGATGTGGGCACTCTTTGCCGGGTTTAGAGTTAGTTTCCAGGTTGTGAACCAGTGCAGGGCCCCATCAAGGAAATGTTGTAATTTTCTGGTTGCATAACCCACATTATAGCACCTATAGGCCACTGCAGTGTCGTCGGCAAAGAATCCCAGAAACGTCTCAATGCGGTCGGGTGAGTTAGGATTTATTATAGGAGGGGGTTTGGGAAAGTCAAAGGTATAGAGGTTGTAGAGAATAGGGCCAAGAACGCTACCTTGGGGAACACCCCTATAGATATGTCCTGTTGGGGAAAGTCTATTGTTAGTCGAGACAAAGAATTGGCGTCCAGAAAGGAAAGACCTAGTTGTCTTCACGAACCATCTAGGTAGACCAAAGCATCTTAGTTTGTGCAAAAGTCCCCTATGCCAGACCGAGTCGAAAGCTTGCTCCAGATCCAGGAACACAGCCACTGTCTTTCTGTGGGGAACATGTCTATCTGGAGAAATACCCTGTTTAATGAACTGGACCAGTCTTCGCAGTTGCAGAGTCGTACCGTGCTGGCTTCTGAAGCCAAACTGTTCTGGTTGGAAGGGCAGACTTGGTTTTATTTTTGATAAAATCAACCTCTCATAGATTTTTCCAAGGCAGGGTAATAGACTAATTGGTCTATAGTCGCGAGGGGAGTGACCTGACTTATGGGGCTTTTGAATCATTATAATTCTTGCTATCTTCCACGCTACGGGAAAGTACTGCAGTCGAAGGCAAGAATTATACAATGCAGTCAAGGCTGCTATGACTTTGGGAGGGAGTTTGGATATTAATTTGTTACTAATGCCATCGTGACCGGGGGCTGATTTGATTTTAAGGGATGCAATGACCTGTGTGATTTCTGCGGGAGAGAAGAATAAGGGAGTATTAGGGTGTGTGTCACTGATGGCAGTTGATACGAAGGGGATAGGAGAGGATGGGTGGGGGCGGTATAAGTGGGAAAGATATTTGTGAAATATTAGGGCCTTCCTGTTATCATCTATGAGAGGCAGATTGTCCTCCCTCAGAGGTAGAGTTACGTTAGACTGATTGGGCCCTTTTTTTAAATGTCTTATAATACGCCAGGCTGTAATGTGTGAAGGGTCTTCGTCTGCACTAAGAAGGCTAGTCCAGTGTTTGGCATTGTGCGTCCTGATAAGAGATCAAATCTCCCACTGCGCTTTGTTCATCATCCTGCGAGTTCCTGGGTCTCTAGTGGCCTGAAACAACTTCCTCAATCTGTTCTTCTCCTTTATTTTTTGGAGGATATAAGGTGGGAGGGGATTGGTGTAAGAGGAAGAGGTCTTATTGGTGGAGGCTTTTTGGAATGAGGATAATAGATGGGATGTAAAGAGTTCAATGAATTTGTCAATGCTTGTAGGAGTCAAAAGGTTTGTGGGAAAGGGACAGTTCAGAGATGTTAGGGAATGGAACATTTGCCAATTTGTTTTACGATGAATAATACCTGGTCTATAGTTTATTTTGAATTTGTGGAGACAGAACAGAACTGGAAGGTGTGTTGAATCAAGGCAGTTTAAGACCTCGGAAGTTACAACATGATTGACATTGCAGGAGAGAGAGACATCCAAAATATCAGGTCTTCCAGAGGTAGGTCGAGGGATGTGGGTAGATGTTGTAGGAGCATGAATGAGGACGTTCGAACTGGTGATATAGTCTAGCAGAGTAGAACCTGAATGATTGTCTCTGACGCACCCCCAGGCAGTATTTTTGGCATTGAGGTCCCCCCCAATAATAGAGGGAGTTCCAGAATGCAGTAACTGTTGGAGGTCGTTGACATTTAAAGGAGTATGGGGAGGCTTATACACTGCTGAGATGAGTAGAGGGATATTGGAATTGGGAAAATGGATCTTGACAGTGGTGTGTTCAAGAGGAGCCCAGTCGCTCATAATTCTGGCATAGGGTATATCATGACGAATTAGTACTGCCGTGCCCCCACCAAATGTGGGTCTGTCAGTCCTTTCTACTTTGTACCCCGGGATGGAAAAACGTATGTTAGGTTTCAGGAAAGTCTCGGATATTAAAACTAAATCGGGTTTGAGAGTACCCAGCAAGTGAGCCAGTTCAGCCTTCCCTCTCTGGACACCACCTGGGTTGAACACAATGTATGATAGTGAGTCGGTTGGCCGACCCTGTCGCCATGCATACCTCCCCCTCCCCTCCCTCCCACCTTAGATTCACTTCCTAAAGTACAGTAATTTTGTAGACATTGTTCAAGTATTTTATTTTATTTTAACTATAGTGCATTAGACTTAATTAATTTTAGTTTATACCTGAGGATGGCGAATGAGAGCCGAAAGCTTGTACGTATTTTTAGATTATAGTACATATACAGAATATAATGAATTATAATTGCAGCATGGCTATTTTTTTGTTAAGAAACTCGTCCATGTTGTAAAAAAGCATACACAACCACATATATCCATAGCAATTAACCATTCATATTGTTATGAATACGAGTATATGTGGTTCTTAATGCGTTTGTACAACATGGACGAGTTTCTTAACAAACAAATAGACATGCTGCAATTATAATTCATTGCATTCTGTATATGTACTATAATCTAAAAGTGAAATATTTAATATTTTATGTAAAATACGGTGCATCGAAATATGGTTATATATTGTGTATTCTAAAACAACAACGAGGCTACTGGTATATTTCATTTATATGTTGTCTTGTCAATTTTCAAATACAAATAGCTAATATTCATTACAACAAGATATTGTAAAATCATATTATAAAACAAATGAAAAAGTTTTATAAAAGATTTTTTTTTAATTTTCTGTTATCATAACTACTCGTATATAGCCATATGGTTGCTTGTAAAGTAGGAATAAACGAAGTAGTATACTCTAACTTCTAATGAACGAGACATCACAGATAGTTTCGTTGGGATAATATCCGCAACTTAATCTCTAAAATGTACAGTGATTTTTTTTATTGTTTAAACTGTTCCCTTAGTGGGTTAAAAAGTCAGTCTTTTACGGCTTTTTTTGTTTGATCGGTGATTTTGCATTGGGAGTCCTAAATTTTGTCTAACTCAAGTGTAATTACAGAAGGTATCTTTAACTGGTACCTAACATCGTACAGGTTTGGGACCGACAGCTTAAAGTCCTCATTGAGAGACGATGTACTGAGATTTATTTACCTTCTGTGTGAATAAATCAAGAGGCAGGTGGGTATCGAACCCTTAACCTACAGTTCGGAGGCGAATACGTTAACCACTGAGCTAACCTGGCGCACAATTATTTAAATACATGAATAGTTGGTAATAGAATACTCAGTGCAATACATTTTAACATGCATACCAAATATCTGAAATCACATGTTGGTTACTTTCTTCCAAATTTAATGTTTAATCATTTTTCTTCAAATGACAATAAATCTTTAAGCTGCTAAATTTATAAAATTGTCCGTTGTCATTATTTACATTTTGTCATTCATATGACCGTTATACAGGTTACAGATCTGTAATACTATTATTCTTATGGTACAATTTGAACTTCAGTTGTTTAAACGTAATTGTTGAAATGAACCATACAATCCTAGATAAACAATTCTATATTTGTATGAAATATATAGTTGTTATTTGTAAGTTTAAACTGATTAAACCTTATTTACTTAAACTTTAATTCTGATACAGTACAATCGCGAATAACAAATCAATGGACCAGTATTGGTCCATTTAAACTGAAGAAATTGTGTAAGAAGCAGATACAAGCCAAATATGGGGCGTTATTTAACAATATATATATATATTTAGGTAACTCACCACAAATGAACGAAGATAGTCGCTCTGAGGCCTTTCGTTTTCACGTCCTCAGAGAACAAGTGAATACAAGTTGTAGGCAGATTATGAATTTTGATTTAAAGTTGGATTAAGATTGGCATCATTGACAGTATTTTTCCCCATTATAGTCGAAATAGTCTTGAATTGCCTAAGGATTCCTTCAATTAGAAATTCATCTAATTTAAAAAGGCCTGGACTAGTGTTGACTAAGCTCTTAGAAAAGCCTTTTATGAGGGCGCTTTCAACAATGTTTCTTCTTCTTTCATATGACATAAATACCAACTCCTTTGCTTCTTCCCAGTTAATTAAGTGATTTTTGTCTCTAATGTGGAGGTACAAGGCACTTTTATGGTCTTGTCTTCTAACAGAATACTGATGTTGCTAATCCTTGTGTCAATTCCATATATATATATATATATATATATATATATATATATATATATATATAAAAAAAAAGATTTCACATAAACACTTTCTTCCCTTTCCCTTTCTGGACATTAGTCCTTTCCTGCGCTTTCACCCTTTTAAAATACCACTCTTCCTTCCCACTCTTCTCAACCCCTCACCAGATTTTCTCTGCATCTAGTGTTTCAGTTCGGTTTTTGACTCTGACGAAGACCGCTTGTTACGGTTGAAAGATCTTAGTCTTGCTTTCCCATTTTCTTATTGCGGTTTGATCATATATATATATATATATATATACATATATGTATATATGATTCGCGCTCCATTCTTCGACGTGGAGAGATCTCTCTCACTTCGTCCTCTCTTCTAGTCTACTCTTCTGATGACGAACAACAGTTCGAAATATTGAATTCTGTAAGTTTTCGTGTCGTGTCTTTTCTGTGTCGTGCTTTGTGTAATTTAAAGTTATATATATATATATATATATATATATATATATATATATATATATATATGTACTTATATACTTTTATTAAGTTTTCTAAAATTTTTTTATTAATATAAATTCTAGATGCATAGAACCACACAAATCTATCTAAACATAGAAATCTCAGCTTCTGAGATCTCGCAATGTGTAAATAAAATATCTAATGAACTTCTAAAAATATTTTTTTTTTTTCTTTCCTATGTGTTACAGAGAAAAGGACAAAAAAAGTAAAAGAATTAACGAAAACTCAATTACAAAGTAAACTATGATATATTTCTTTATAACAATTAAATTAACTTATTAATGCTTGAAAACCATTTTAGTATACTATTATAGTTAAGTAAACTGTAATCTAAAAGTTAAAAATTACTTAAAAGTGATAATAGTAGTTTTAAAGTACTCTAGCAATTTATTGTCAGTTACTGATTTTTTAAATGAGTTACTAGATTAAATAGAAATATTGATTATGACTTATAACTGAGGAAGTCCTGTGATTATGAAACAGATCTTACGGAATCGACAAGCAAAGAAATGTTGGAAGCTCCTTCATTGGGCTTTATAGAGAAAGACATAAGTTGATAATTGACTCATTTTTACTGATACCAAGGGTCGTTTATTTGAATTTTCAACTTTCTTTTATAAAACTTAAATAATAAATACTACTATTGAAAAAAAAATTACAAGGATTTATATATTTGCAGTTAAAAGAAATTTAAAATCATTGTTATTGATAAAAAAATTTCTTTTAAGTTATTTTATCTTGTTTGTAAAAAAAATACATAATATAATTGTAAAATTATGTAATTTTTTTTTATAAATATGTTGATTTAATCTCTATGAAAAATACATGGTCTGATTGATGTCCATAAGTTGAATGTTGATTATGTTTGCAATTTTAGCAGACATTCATAACTAGTATTTACCAGTGAGCCATACAATAGATTAGTTATTCATTGGACTGCGTAAGGTGATGTAAACCCCTAGGGCTGATTGTCGACTACGAGTGAAAAACCTATCTTAAATTAATGTGACTTGATTTATATGAAGTATTGCATTTAAAAAAGAATGTACGACATATATCCAAAGCAACATATTATGAATGTGTATTTTTCAATATAAAACTACCATTAATAATTGCAACGGTTAGTTTTATTTTCCACTTCAACTACAAAAATAATTGTTATAAGAAGTGATTCTAAATTATTATTTTACAATTAACGGGGATGTATATAGGGAATGAGTGGTCACCCGTTGGTGCCACTCCATAACATGGTTACCCTCACAGATGGTTTAACTTAGAAGGTCTCGTGGCCATTTTCTTTTTAAGCGCCTTTGGGGGTTTGAGGGAATTACAGGTGAGTAAAGGGTTTGAGTGAGTGGATTGGGGTGGGTTTGTAATCTGTTGTGGAATATTTTGTAACGTTCCATTGCTAAGTTCTAGACAGATGGGACTTTGAGGTCTTGGTGTATGATTTTGTTGGGGACGTTAAAAGGTAAGTTTGAGAGTTTTCTGATAATTTTTGACTGAAGGGATTGCAACGGTTGTATGTTAGATGGTTTGGTGGAACCCCAGATTTCTATTCCATATGCCCAGAAAGGCTTACGGTTAGTTAGAATATTTTATGGTAAAAAATATATCTATATATAACTAATTTTTAATAAATATATATTTAAATTGTATCTAATTAAGGATTGATAAAACAGTGTTCTTTAATATATATAATACCTAAATTTAAAAGTATCATTCAATTTATTGGAATCATATAACTGGTATGATGGCTCGAAATACTTTTTCTGTTAAAGAATTTTTATAATTGATTCAGAAATGCAGTAAAATTACGACATTTTTTTTAGGAATTTCTTTAGCATGAATGATCTTGTAAGATATTTCTAAAAGATGATCGTATTGTGAAAAATTCTATTCTTTAATGGAATTTATTATGGAAAATTGGAAAAGAGGTTGAGGAAAAAGAAGGGAAGGGGGGGGGGTCTATGTGTATCATAGAGGAATTTGCAATAAAAGTGCTATTCCTGGCATGTGAAGACCTATAGGGTTATTTAGCGAAGCCGGCGTTTGAAGTTACTTTTCACTTAACAATGAGCCCTTCGACCCTTCTGGCCTTATTTCCTTTTAAACATTCTTAGTAGAAACTCTTTTTCTCGATAACAGTGGCTGTCTTTGGTCCATATTGCTGGAAAAGGGCAAGGGGTTGCTTCTTATTCTTCTGGAATGAGAACCATGTGTCGCATTACAATTGTAAACGCTTATATATATATATATATATATATATATATATATATAATCAATTCTAGTTTGTTATACTGAACAAAAAAAGCAACAAGTAAACTATTAAATTCTGTATATAACATTTCTTTTGCCAAATTGCTTTTGTACTTACTGAAAATTTAACGAAATCTAATATGTAAATTTGAAGCAGTCAGCAATAAACTATCCAGCTCAATTAGAAATTACGGCAGTTAGAAATAGTATGATTATAGTTAGAAAAAAAAAATATATATATATATCAATGATCAAACCACAATAAGAAATGGGAAAACATAACTAAGATCTTGTTGGGTTTTTGATGTATGGCAATTGGGTTTTTGACACTGACGAAGACCGCTTGTTACGGTTGAAAGATCTTAGTCTTGTTTTCCCATTTCTTATTGTGGTTTGATCATTGATTGTTATTTCATATGTTTATATGAAATCTTTATATATATATATATAAAGCTGGGCGTTTACATCGGCCAGTGGACGCATTTATGTCTCCGTTCCTTCATTCTTTCTCCTTTTATTTTCTTTCTTTCTACTCTCCTGAAGACGGCAAGACGCCGAAATTATCGAGATTCGTGAGTGTTCGTCCTTTTTCTTGTGTTCTCTAGCTGTAACTTTATTTATATAATATATATATATATATATATATATATATATATATATATATATATATATATATATATATGATTAACAAAAACATGTGAAATATTTATGATCATATGATTCAATGATCAAACCACAATATGAAATGAAAAAAAAAAGACTAAGCTCTTTCAACCGTAATAAGCAGTCTTCGTCAGAGTCAAAAAACCAATTGACTACGTGTTTATGTGAAATCCTATATATTAACTTGTTATACATAGGTGATATAACGGGCCGTAGACATATATTGATTATGTGTTTAACCCATAATATATATTAGTGCAAATCATGATTGAGCTATACTATTGCTTTTTCTGATAATTTAAAGAAAAAGCAAATGAAGTTAAAGAGAAATTAAAGTTTTGTTTGTGATAGTTTCCTACAGTAATGAAGAAAATGGCGAGAAAATAATTGTAGAAATATCGATGATATAGACTTTAGCAAGGGGAAGGTAGTAATCGCTGGTTAAGGGTCTACAAAGGTTGTTGTTCTTGAGTTCTCAGTATGACTTTAACGAGATAAACATATTGTTTTTTGAAAGTCTAAACTTTAATTCGTTGTGAGAATTACTAAAGAGGACTCATTGAAGGGCAGCCTTCTCTGATAGAGTTTGGCTTCATTCCTTTACACGCACCTGCCCTAGCCGATATCCCTAATTACTTTCTACACCGTCTCCTTCATGGCTTTTAATCAGAATTGCAAATAGGACCCAAGCCATTTACATTCATTAATTTATCCCGCGTGCTCACAGCAGACTATTGGACTCAGACTCAATCTAAATGAAGACCCTCCCCAAGCCTCGTCCGTTACTCCTTTGCTTCCATGTAAACAATCCTCTCTTCAACAACTTCTATTTTCTCAAAGCACATTTGCTCTTCTAATCGCATCTGGTAACTTTTCTTTGACACATTAGCTAAATTAGTGCACTTCCACGCTAGCCCAGCCATCTTAATCGACTTCCTACTATCCTTTTACATTACTTTCTTTAAATTAAATTTAATTTATCCAATCCTAGTTTCAAATTTAGTTTGAAATGTTAATTTAAAAATTTTTTTAAACATTTTATATTCATTAAAAATTTTATGTTTTTTTATTCATAAATTATATTTATTTCCTAAAAACATTCTAATATTTTTAACTTCATAAGGAATCATATAAAGACTATTTTTTGTATTAATTTTATACTAATTTTTTACCATCACAAATAATTAGTAGTACTTTTGGGTTGCTAATTGCTGAGTTTTGTTTCCTATTTGTAATTGTGTTCTCATTTATTACAGTATATAAAGTTAAAATATGAATGAAAAACTAGCTAAGATTCAGTTCAACTTCTTTGACATTCTTCGATATCAGGATGAGAGCTAAAGTGGGAAATGATTCTGTGTCATAGAAAATAGAAACTAGATTATAAATATGGCTAGATCTATAATATAATTGACTTAAAGAAATATTTTGACATTCATTGAATGTTCATGGTCATTCCTTTTCTTATATTCTAACCTGTACATTCGCGGATACTTTCTTTTCAAACCTGTGTTGACCTTTATTCGCACCAAGCTATATTTCAGGCCATATTGTTTTTAAATCAAGTCAGTTTTTCTTTCTAAGATTTGCCCTTTAGTCGTCCCTTGTTCGACATGGTGACGCCCAAGGTGGAGCACGCGGAAGCGGGCAACTCGATGCTATACGCGCAACAGTATTTTTTACATCGCGAAACGGTTACACTGGGTACGAATGATATTTCGGAGGAAAAGAATAATCCCATGTAACATAACTATGTAGGTCTGACGTAGTCGGGCTTACCTTAATCTTACGTCTAATTATACATTATACATGTGGATGACACATTACTTGTAACATTTACAACGTTAAGTGTGGTTCACCATATACAAATGCGAGAGATGGCAAATAATACAACAAAAATTATCACAATCTTACGTCTAATTATACATTATACATGTGGATGACACATTACTTGTAACATTTACAACGTTAAGTGTGGTTCACTACATACTAATGCCAGGAATGGCAATTAAACAACAAAAATTATCACAATGAATTATCACATTCTATGAGGGTTTTTTTTTTATTACTTTAAACCATAGCCAGTTTTTCTTTACAAATCACTGAGTCCATGTTCATGATGTTTTTCTTGATGTTACTGGTTGGGTCACAATCAAACATCGACTATTGTGGGGTAAAAATCTAATGAAATGGTCTCCACATATAAAAATTTAATGATATAAACAACGCGTTTCGAACACGTAGTGTTCTTCCTCAGGCATTAACTAAGAATGAGTGCCTCTGAATAAGACTGTTCATTAAGAAGATCATAAGACTGTTCTGAATAAGATCATTAAATTTTTATATGTGGAGACCATTTCATTAGATTTTTACCCTACAATGAATAAATACCATATAATAACTCATTGCACTATATTAGAATTAGAAACATCGACTAGTTAATCTGTGAATATCCCTACATGACAAATTGTTTAAAACAATAGGAATATTTGATTTTTAATATTTTATGTGGCGAAAAACCATTAAATTTTTGTAGAATTGATAATTTCATATGATTTTAGTTTACGATCTGATAATGTCTCTGTGTATTGTTTGAGTGTATATAACTTTTCCCCAGTCGTAAGATAAAAAGCTGTAAGTTAATTAACAGTAGCTGTTTTCAATAGTGTTGTTTTAGGACCAGAGTATTTGGTTCATTTGTTATTTGAAACAACTTATTTTTGGGTTAGACTTTACTATATTAGTAGTAAATATTAAACTATATTTTAATTTATAAATATCCCTTTATTTATTAGTATAATTTTTCTTTCTTTTCATTTGACACCTTCTTTATAACAAAGTCTAATCTCATTAAATTTAGTTTGTAACCCACAAGTACTTTAGAAAACAGTAATGATTGAACCAATGCTATAAGGAAATATCTGTCGTTAACTATTATTATTTTCCTACTGTTGCATGTAGGATTATCTGTTTATCTTTATCTACTCTATTTACAAGTTGAAGACTTCAGCATAGTAGTAAAATTATTGAGAAACTTTTTATAATGTATTTTCACGTTCATGTTGCTATGTTTTTATATTACCTAATAATATATAAGTAATAATATAATATTATTATATTATTACATGTAATATTACTATATCATTAAATTTTTCTAATACATCATATGTTTCTACCACATGTTTGTGGTATATTATATATTAACTGTATATGTAAACTATGTATATTATATATTTATACATTGTAATATACATAATTATATACAATCTAAAAATACGTAACATACATATTGTAATATAAAGATATAATAAGATAAGATTATAATAAGATAATAAAGATATAATAAGTGTAATATAAATGACATAGTAAATATAGATTTTTATGGGACAAACAATTTGAATAGATATTCTAAGATCTAAGAGGTTCTTAGTCAAAAAAAAAGGTTTTACAGTAATACAACTTTAAGTTATTTCCCCATATATTTTATCTGGGGTTTTATTCAGAGATCATCAATATAATATATCGGCATTAATGTTGGTATTATGTTTAGTTTTTTATAACATATATTGGTATGTAGTAATAGAAGTAAACACAATTTTTTTTTTGAAAATTATGAAATAACTAGCTGGTAGTGTATTTTAAAAATATGTTCACCCTATTTAACGAGAAAGTATTAAGTTGCAGAAGTAAGTTTTTTTTGTGTATTTATCATAATATGTTGTAAACAATGTAATAACTTATTATAAGATGGAAAAAGTCAATGGACCGGTGGAAAATGTATTGTTAGTTTGGTCATAACCAGGTGAGCATCATTTGTGTAGAATTAATTGTCTGAACTATTTTTATTTCAGCTCAAAATCATGAGAGCAGAAGCTGCTGCTAATTTTAACAATATTTGCATACAAGAAGATTTGCTGCCGAATTACACCACTATTCTTATTATATAATAGCAAATGTACCCGTCTTTGACGGAATCAAAAATTCTATTATACTTGGTATTCCAAAATATCAATTATAGTATATTACTAATACTATAATTAAAAATTATAGAATAGTAGAAAACACCATTATTAGTACAGTGTTAAACAAATGCCTCCGTATACACTACATTAGCTGTTTGTCCTTCAGGTTCATGGAAGAACAATCAGTTGAAACCTCTGACTATTCTTTATTGAGCAAGTAAACTACAGTTGACCATGTGAGAAAAACTTGGTTTCGCTAACTTGAATTCCTGCGTTAGATAAAGTCTCCCTTTGCGACTTAGTTAACGTCATTGCGAAATAGACTCTGACAGGACTTTGCAATCATTTGAACGGAAACAGACAGTGGCTCGGAATCAATGGTATGTGTGGTATACACACAGACTCCCCAATACCACATCCAGTCATTATGTCCGCCTCTATGGCATATCTGTTAGAGCACGAACTCAGATAGTGTCCCGTTGCACAGATTTTGGGGCACTCATGTTTCGTAACATGAAATTTGTTACAGCTATAAATTGCAGCATCATTGGTGCTCCTACTTTAAGTTTTTACTCATGAGCAGGCAGTCCAGGAGAAATAAATTCAGAGTCAAGATTCAATTAAATTCAATTAGATAATGAATTGCTTCTTCATCACTAATCCAATCTCTTTACTGACTTGTAAGTTCTTTCCTCGGCTTCATATAGCGTAAGAACTTGTTTGTTGATTTCTCCTGCCTGTTCATATTAAGGGCTGAGCATTGCTCGTTTACAAAACATTTATTCTCAATAGATAGTACATCCTCAATTCTGTGAAACACCATTTCAATGATGTCAAATACGCAATATATTCATATGCTCAATTGAAATTAAAATCAACTAACAATACCTACTTGCCACACCTGTGTATTTTCAAAACAAACTTGTCTGTGAAGTTAGGAAAATACAGCTAAAAGCCCCATAACTTCGTATCTGTACTGAATTAATAATCTATTTAGAGCCCATATTTTAAGTTAGGCATACACAAATCCAGTGTCAAAGTTTCAGCTCGCCATGTCTTATGCTGGTTGAGTTTACTTGTGACAAACATTTTTGCGTTAAACGTCCATAACTTCACTTCTACGTTGAATTTCCAATCAATTCAGAGCCTATATTTTAAGTTAGACCTACACAAATCTACTGTAAAAGTTTCAGCTTTATATGTCTTATGGTAGCAGAGTTTACTTGTGACAAAGTTTTGCGGACAAACAGACAAACCGACAAACCGACAAACAGACAAACCGACAAACCGACAGAAATTTTTCTAAGGGTGGATTCGGTTTCTCCAATGTATGAAACGTAAAGAAAACTTGAAATGAGTCAGTTCTAAGCAATGTACAGACAAAATCATTATTTTATTTATAAAGATATTTTAAAACACCTCACAGCATTGTTATATAATTGTAAAATTACAAAAAAAATATTTATTTCGTCATAGTTATGATGGTTTGATAAGGTATACCTGATTTATTACTATATCAGTTATGCTGTTTTACTGCATTACATTTAAAATAGACAGAAGCAAGGCGCCCAGAGCAAGTTCCACCGTCGACCGACAGATGGTAGGAGGGTTTAAAATGAACAATCAAATCATATCCAAAAGCAATTTAATTTAATTTTTCATAAATATAAAACCAAAGATATTATTGTTTTACATAAACTTTTCTATATGAATTATGTGTTTTTGAATGTACTTCCATTCAATTATTTCATCATTATGATGATTACTGAATAGTTATTTGTAAGATATCGGTAATAACATTTTTATAACGTTGTTTTAACAATGATGAATGATTATTTTGCAAATTAATTAAACATTGTAGGAGATTGATTTATTGAAAATATTTTGGTGCTAAGAATGAAACTTGTGTAGAAACAGAACTGCTTCTGAAATTTACTAGGGTGTATCTATTTAATAACATGATTTATAATAATTACGTTTAAGTCATCATAAGACAAGTATGCTGACATACTATCTGAATAAATGACGATGGTACTGTGCATATATCACCAGATGACCTGACGTTTTCTGTACTCACTATTATTAATACTTACTGATTGGTCGTGGTTCAATAATTAAACAGGTGTTTTATACAAGTCATCTATATATAAATTCTCTTCGTGGCTCTGTATGTATGTATGTATGTTTGTACCTTATGGATTCGGCCTACAATGGACCTTTTTCAAATATTCTTTTGCAAGGCACTTTCTATAGGTCTTGGGGTGGTTTTAGGCTATTAAACTCTAAGGGGCAGCCTAATCCCGGCCCCCTAGGGCCCAAAAACCTCAAAAATTTGCCAATTTTTAGTTTTTACATTTTTTTTCAAGAAATATGGCGTCTACGGCCTTAAGGCATAAAATATGAAATGTTGGAAATAAAAATTGAGCTCAAAGTTATATAATGATTTTTTGCTCTAGGATGCTTCTTTCATAGTAGCCTAGGTACCACTATTCTCCTGAAAATGTTAAAAAATGTCCAAGGAACTGTAGATCATGAATGAAGAATCGTAAGACAAAAATGCATAAAATAATATTGAACACAATTTTCATTTCGAACATTTCAAATTTTATACTTAAAACTTCTAGACCCGGGCAACGCCGGGTATTTCTGCTTGTAGCGATAAAAAATGACGTAATTCTGTCAATCCTATCTTGAAAATTTGCAAATGTCACAATTCCTTAAAAAAAAAATCATTTTAATTTACTTGGATAAAATGTAATTTAGAGTTATCTGTATATAGTTGATTCAATAATGTGGATTACTCGTAATTATATTGTCTCATGTACGAAATGAAATGACGTCTGCTGGTAGAGAAACAGTACCCGTCAAGGACTGAGGCTACGGTAGTCCAGTGTCTTGCGTGCTTACATCTCGACTGGTATATATCTGGACCTTATAACAGGTTTGATACATACCTGATTAATAAGAACATAACAAGAAATCTGCCTATTATGTATGTTCTTCTTCGGAGGAGACGTTAAATCTGTGGGATATCATGAATTCGTAAAACATTGTTACTATAAATACTCTTGAGTTACGCAAAATTTAGGACTTCCAAAGTAGAATCATTAAAGAGACAAAATATTTTCTGGGAGAAAGCAATATGAGAGCTATAGTTTTCTAGCAGATTCTCAATCAAAAAAAAAAAAAATTATGAAAACTATAATGACTGCATTACCTAGTGCGTTTGAATAAACTGTTACTAATGTTCATAATATTTGATTTATTCGATCATATTTCTTAACAATGCCCATCTATTGTCTGTAATTTTAACTCTACACCAGTTGGTTCTCCATCTGGGGTATTAGTAGAGATTTGACCCTGACCAACCAGCTTATTACGGTTATAGTATCTTAGTTTTTCTTCTTAATTCATAGTGTGATTTGGACGTTGATTGTTATTTCACGTGGTTAATGTAAAATATTGTTATATATATATATATATACAGTTCAATGTACATAAAGAAACGTAGAGAAATTAAAAACACACACTTACAGTCTCTAATTTTCGGTTGAACCGTCTTCAGGTGAGATAAGAAAGGGAAACCAAGCGCACTGGTACAGAGACGGTTGGATTACCAGTACCTTGGTTTCCCTTTCTTATCACTCCTGAAGACGGTTCAACCGAAAATTAGAGACTGTAAGTGTGTGTTTTTAATTTCTCTACGTTTGTTTATGTACATTGAACTGTATTTGTCCGTTTCGGATCGTATTTTCACAAAAAAAGTGTATATATATATATATATATATATATATATAATAAAATAAAAAACGAAGGAAACACACAGAAAGACACAGACATAACTCACATCGATATTTCGACAATCGTCGTCATCAGGAGGTGCGAAGAGCGAAGAGTCCCGCAGGAAGACAGGGCGGTACTGAACTCGGAAACCGCAGCCAGTACCCCACCACTTACCACCAAGCGGGGGAAGGGAGGGAAGGAAATGAAGAGCCAAATTAAGACGTAAAAGGAACGAGTAAAAATTATAACTATAAAAAATTATAAAAAAGTAGATAAATCAAATTAAAATTAATAAAAATAATAAATAAAAAGTAAAATAAAAAAAATAAATAAATAAATAAAAAATAATAAATAAAAAATAATAAATAAATAAATAAATCATAAATAAATTATCGGTTGAGGTTGAGTCCGGGGGAAGAGCGAGCATCAAGTAAGCATATGTATGCCTCCTCTGAAGCTCTTAGGGTAACTTTATTGTTGGATTCGGGGATCTGTTTCAGGATCTGAACCCTGAAACAGTCATTGAAACTGAGTCCATGCGAGTTCGCATGGATGGCTACAGGATAGTTACTGCGTTGACCGACTGAAGCCCTATGACCATTCATACGAAGGCTCAACTTATTAGAAGTTAAGCCAACGTAAAAGGAGTCACACTGAGTGCAATCCAGTCGGTAAACACAGTTGCTCGAGGTACAGGAGGAATTGACCTGAACCGGGTAGGAACTATGGTGGAGAGGGGAATCGAAGGAAGGATTAGGATTTACAATCAGGCAAGTTTGACTGATTGCTTACTTGATGCTCGCTCTTCCCCCGGACTCAACCTCAACCGATAATTTATTTATGATTTATTTATTTATTTATTATTTTTTATTTATTTATTTATTATTTTTTATTTATTTATTTATTATTTTTTATTTTACTTTTTATTTATTATTTTTATTAATTTTAATTTGATTTATCTACTTTTTTATAATTTTTTATAGTTATAATTTTTACTCGTTCCTTTTACGTCTTAATTTGGCTCTTCATTTCCTTCCCTCCCTTCCCCCGCTTGGTGGTAAGTGGTGGGGTACTGGCTGCGGTTTCCGAGTTCAGTACCGCCCTGTCTTCCTGCGGGACTCTTCGCTCTTCGCTCTTCGCACCTCCTGATGACGACGATTGTCGAAATATCGATGTGAGTTATGTCTGTGTCTTTCTGTGTGTTTCCTTCGTTTTTTATTTTATTGTAAAAAAGTCCGCTGGACCGTTTCTTTTAATTTGTATATATATATATATATATATATATATATATATATATATATGTATATATATATATATATATATATATATATATATATATATATATATATCACTTAATAAAACGAAACACAATCCAAACTGGACACAATACGAGTTCAAAATTCAAGAAGAGTAACACACAGAGTAAGTGAACACACTTACAGACTCAATTAATAATGAGTCTGTAAAATTTACTTACAGTAAAGTCGAAATAATGTAAAGAAAACCCTTGGAATGGTAATCACAATTTATTAAAATTTGGATCAGAAATAATTTAAAATAAATAATATGAAAATTTAATTTTTTTAAACTCTAAATAAAAGACACAACATGTCTAAGTAATAAACAGTCATTGTAATAATCTTTTTAAATTACAATTTAAATTTTTCCGTTATACTTCTAAACATAAATTTTATTTCAATGGATTCACCCAAAAATGTCTAAGTCAATGTAAAAAAATATAAAAATTCGACAAGTATAGCAGGTGATACCTTCGTCTAGCATAAGCAATCAGTTTTTATAACTTTATTCCTCTTTGCCGTGATTGATATTTCATGAATTTTTTTTCATAAATTACTAATTTCTTGTCGACATTTTCAAGGGTTTTTAATGAGCCGTTTAGCGTCAAAAAAACATTTTCTGAAAACAGAAAATGTACTGTAAACATGTTTGGAGATCATACGTAAATTGAAATGATCATTTCAATAATGATTAATGACAATATTTCAATTCAATAATGAAGAAATAAATAAAATGATGAAAATATAGTCATAGCGAGAGCTAATTGTTGTGACTTTAATAACAGTTGAAGTAATATCTTACTTCAAGTCGACAGTTATGTAGGATATGACGAGTGTGTTGGGTGTGTAAGATACTTTGCAATTACATGCGTAAGATTTCTACAACTGTAGTCCCTGTTGAGTTTATATTTAGTTAGAGCCTACAGAAACTGCCTGCACAGTTGATTTGTTCTCCGTTCCAATGCCTCTCTTGGGGAGATACTCCTAAGGTTTTATCTGAAGCATTCCCTGCTTCGTACTCTCTTGTGGAAAATTAACTGGTTTTTTTTTTCAATTCCAGATATCGAGCAAAAAAAAAAAAAGGCAGCAGTCTTTCCATCAACTTTACTAAAAATGTGTTCTACAACAACATTGCGACTTGAAACGATTATAAAGATAAAATATTCGTTTAGAACTGAAATAAAAAAAAAACCATGTAACATTTCTTCAAATTATTACAAATATGCAAAACACTAAATATGGCTATTCAGGAATTCAATTAATTCTTACCCAAGAAGTAATTAATCATGAAAAGTAATTTAATTATAATTATAACTAATTAAAAATAAAGAATTATACAATAATCTGAAATAAATCAAATGATCATGAAGTTCAATAACATTATACGATGTCATTAAATAATTAAATTATTAAATAATTAAATAGTTATGAATTAAATAATCAAAATTTAGGGTAAACCAAGAGTTTTCTTCTTTCTTCACTAGATCCGGTACTGCCAAGATAGGTATACTTATGATGTGGCGTATTTATTAAACATGTAAAATGTTTTGGTAAATACTTGCTTGGTATTTAACAAAACAAAAGACTATCCTTTCTGACAATCTGTCTTCATATTTAATATTTAATCATCATATTGATGATTATTTAATATTAATGATAAATATTAAGTCTTCATATTTAATCGGAATTCATATTTAATATCTACGTATAATTACTTTTTAGTAAAGGTAAATATTTAATATAACAGATTTTTAATCTATTAAAGATAAGGAGAAATTGTATGATCATCGTATCCCATATATAGTATATATTAATTAAAAAGGCAGGATGAAAGAAATTTTAATCAAATTTGTGTAGATAGAATTCAAATAAGTTAAAATAAAACATTCCAGATAAAGTTACACTATAAAGATTTATATTCATGCTGAATGAACTATTTTGACTAAGCGCTATGGGGCTCGTTAATTTTTGAAAATAACTGTTGTTGTTACACACATACATACGCACGCACACACACACACACACACACATACACACACGAAAGAACAGAAACTAAAGTGAAACAATTTCAGTTGAAAAAAAAAGACATAAATGTTTTTGAATTTCCTTTGAAAACTTTATATTAAAATTTTGAGTCGATCGCAAAACTGTTATTAATATACTTGATAATGAATGATCAAACTACGATGAAATGATCGTAAAATATGAAATGGGAAAACAAGACTAAGATCTTTGAACCGTAACAAGCGGTCCTCGTTAGAGTCAAAAACCCAGAGTCTTGTTTTCCCAGTTTATATTGTGGTTTGATTATTGGTTATTATTTCACGTGTTTATGTGGAATGTTTTTATTAATAATGACTGTAACTAAAGGTATTCGCATCTATAAAATTGATAAATAAACTACTTGTATTGTAGCAAAAGAAATGACAACAGGTTTGCTAGTAATGATAAATACATTGTGAAAGTGATCAAAATTTAGTAAAATGCTATTTTGATTAAAAGAAATCAATAAAAGGGTATACTAGCTGATACGTTTTCTCAACCTCATTACTTGGTATTAGTAACAATGATATATTTGCTTATTCTGTTGCATTTCGCCTTATCATAACTTAAAATAACTTTTTGTAAACATGTTTACGTCTTTCTACCTTTCCATTATTATGTTTATCTAAAAATAAACACCCCTTGACTGAGCGCTTTGATATCATTTCTCCAAGCTTCTTGCTAATTAGCCTGTTCCCTGTGCTTCTCTTTTCCCTTTGCAATCTTCATACCTACCACTAATATTGATATTCTTCATCTGTTTTGTTAAAGAAACATGTTTTGACCATGTCTATCAATAATTCTTTTTTTACTACACTAGAATACACTTGGAACGATCAGTAATGAAATATTTTATTTTTACTATATATAGTGTATATGTAGTAAGAATATAAAAAAATAATGAGTAATTTTAAAGTATTTTAAGTTTCATGTTGAATCGGAAAACTTTTTATGTTTCTGGTGTCTATGTTTTTTTAAGGTTTAGAATTGATATTTCTTTATCTTTGATATATCTATGCTTTTTTCTTGAGTTTTAAGTTTTTTGATAAATTTGAGACAATGACAGTCCATATATTCAATTCTAAATCTCTCACAAGTTTAAGGAAATTTTAAATGTGATATAACATTTTTGTAAAATTTGTATACATTCATTAAAACAAAAAGGGCTATTGCATTTTAATGCAATTTGTAGATCGTATTTCATGATATGATGTAATTAAATTATAAATAATAATAATAATAATAATATATATGTATATTTTTTTTTTTTTTTTGGTAAGGAGGTGAAATGCATTATGCACATTGTGCTGGGCTCCCAGTAAACCAGACTACCAACTAAAACACCCCCTAGCCTGGAACTGTTTCCCACATTACCTCAGGCTAGGACATTCATTCCCTTATGAAAGGCATCATTGTATTTTGAATTAGTTATTCCTTTCAAAGTGTCTCTTTTTTGTAGAGAGGATACTTTTGACTAGTCTGTCTACCATTTTCCATACATCAGCCCTCTCTATCATTTTAGTTTTTTTCTTTAACTCCTTGACTCCTAATGGCAACCGCATGGCTGATGATGGACTATCCACCAAGAGTCTAAGAAGTATCTCATGAGATGGTACTTTTTGTTTTGATGGTAATTATCACCATCAGGTCAGAGTCTATTATAGGAACTATTATGGCACAATCTTTTGCTAATTCTTTCATGGCAAATCTTCAACAGATTTCCTAGATAACTCCTTCCCATCTTTTACTTCCATATCCCAAATTACACTATATTTGAAAAGAGGGTATTTTTTTTGTACAAGGTAAACATAATTTATATCTTCTTTTTACGTCCTTCTGTTCATTTTCTTTATCAATTTCTTCTTTTTACGTCCTTCCGTTCATTTTCTTTATCAATTTCTTCTTTTTACGTCCTTCCGTTCATTTTCTTTATCAATTTCTTCTTTTTACGTCCTTCCGTTCATTTTCTTTATCAATTTCTTCTTTTTACGTCCTTCCGTTTATTTTCTTTATCAATTTCCTTTACTCACTAACTGTGCAAAGTCCCCACTTGTTTTTGGATGCCATTATCTGTTATATAATGAATCTTTTCTACTTAAGTTTATATTAAACCAACTAATGCTTACCAGTACCTCAGTTTAATAGTTGTCATCCTTCCCATATAATGAATGTCATGTCCTTCTATTACATGAATGTCCATATATGTTTATCAAAGTTTTAAAAAATAAATTGTTTGCCATGATTATCCTTAAAACTTTATTAACTGTTGAATTGTCCTTGCTGATGTGGAATGACGATTTGTCTTGTCATATGAGTCCTTGATATAGTTCTTTGCCGTGAAAGTATGAGAGGTATCGCAATGGAAAGATACTTGTTGTATGAGCACAGTTATCAAGGAGTTTTTCTTAACATTCTTCTATTACCAGAGGAGCATTTAATCTCCTACCAAAAACTTGCTATCACAAAGCTATAATTTAATATATCTCTGCTTCAAAAGCCTCCCAATGCTGCCAGTGGTATTATTCAATGAAGTCGTCGTAGCTGTTTTTCTTTCCATATCATCAATCCTATTCCTTTCTTTACTTCTTTCCATAGTCATCATATACTCTATTCTTCATAAGACTGCTATACTTTTTGTATCTGCGCTTATTTGATAGACTGCAGCCAATTTGATACTCTTTGCATAACTTTACTTTCTACCAAATTAATCTTTGTAGATGAACAGCATTTTGATTAGTTTAATGACTTGCGATGCGTTGAAATCATAAAAGTTTGACGCTGTTTAGAACGAGATTGGATAAAGATATGGGTCTTCCGTTGGTTCAATATATGTATCTTGGATATTTTCTTATCCAATATAAGAAATGGGCTCCCTGATAAGCCATAATAACAACTAAAGCACCCCCTTTTCTTCTAGGACACTATCCTGGAACTGTTTTCACATTACCTCAGACTAGGTCATTTATTTTCTCAGGTAAGGCAGTCTTACTTTTGAATTACTTATTCCAACTCTTTTAAGTATCGCTTTTTGATTGTTAGTATATTTATGACGAGCCAATCTACCATATACTACTCTACAACACTCCGGATCAGTTTTTCAATTAGTTTTTTTGGGAGAATATGTCGATTCTATTTACCAAGTCTATCCTCTGGCTATTCCACTTTGAGCATGTAAAGAATGTGTCTTCCACATCGACACATATGGATGAATGAGCAATTCAGGCATTCGGATCGTTCTCCTATCTTAGATATGTAGGCACAGCAGTATCTATGTCCGCTGAGAATTGGATAAGGTAATACCCCACCTCGCTATGACCTCTCTCAACCCAGAATCGAACGTCTATAATTAGCTTAAAGATCTAGTGCCCTCACGGGATGTAATAATAGTAATGATAATAATAATAATAATAATAAAAGAGGTGTGAAATGAAAATCTAAGTATTGTCTTTATCTCTGAATCAGATCTTGTCTGTTTTGTTGAAGAATATTTCAAAATCAGTTAACTTGAACCGATATCCACACATCTAGAAGGATTACAAAAATTATTTTGTTATGCTGATATTTTGATTAGTTTTATGACTTGTGATGCGTTGAAATCATAAAAGTTTGACACTGTTTAGAACGAGATTGGATAAAGATATATGCAAGGCTCAGTATGTCGGTGACTGTGAAGCCATATTGGAAGAGACTCCATTCAGCAGAATGCCGGTCTTTGAAGCCATCAAACTTCTGAATAATGTCCACAACCCAGCCGCAATCTACATTCTTTTATGCTATTTTTTATTACTACAAAATAAATAATATATATTTTTCGTTTATTTTGTGTGACTAAAGAAAACACGAAAAGATTTTTTTTATTAATATTCAGAAGGTACACTGAAAACTGACTAGTATACTTATAGTTGTCTTGTATTTCAATATAATACATTTAACTACATTTGTTTTATGTGTATAAGTGACATTGCGTATAATCTATATAAGCTTGTAAAAAAAACTTACGTTGTGTTTATGAAATCTTGTAATGCAAGCACATACAATACAGATTCAGGTTTGATGACGTCATAATGATATATGATATGACTATGTGAAAGAAATATAATAAATTATTTTTACTTCAGTTTTTATAATTATACAATCTGTTGTACTCGCAGTTTGGTATTGAATACGATGGGAAAATTAAAGAAAAAGTCTCCAGAAAAGAAAAGATTTATGAATAAAAGATAGTTGTTTTAATCACATTTAACTACATTATGTCTTTATGTATAAGTGACATCTGCGTATATCGGTATAAGCTTAGAATAAACAGAGACTTACGTTGTGTTTATGAAATCGTTGTAATGCAAGCACATAGAGGGTAAGATTCAATGGATTTGATGAGCATAATGAATGCATGATATGAATATGTGAAAGAAATATAATAAGATTAGTTTAGCTAAAGTTTTTATAATAGAAAATCTGTTGTATCGCAGTGGTATTGAATACGATGGGTAAGAATGTAAAGGAAAGTCTGCAAGAATTTGAAAAGATTTAGCAAAACTAGAGTCCAGTGTCAGGAAACATTTAATATTTTATGTTGCTATAACCATCTTATTGGCAGTAAATTCTTAGATTAATAATGATAATTTTAAAAAAATAATTGCTTAAAGAGGGTGAGAGCAATGGAAATTGTAGAGATAAGATGCAGACATAAAGTTGAGAAATAGTATAATAGGTACTACAGAGGTATCCATGCCCGATGAGAAATTACGTAAGGTATATACTCCACCTCTCCATGACCTCTCTCAACCCATAATGGTAGACCTCTGATTATTGACTCTCGAGATTATTTGATTAAAAGAGATAAAAATTCCGACTGGACTTAAGTTATTTCAATAAAAAAAAAAGACGGTTAAGGATTATTGTTAGTGACTTATAATTTATATTTTACAAAATAATTGCTTAAAGACAAAGAAGAAGGAAATTGTAATATAGATCAACTGAATACAATGGTTGATTGGGTATCAAACAGAAGTATTATGAGAAGTACTTACGTAAGGTATATATCCAACCTCTAATGACCATCCTCATGGTATTATAAAGTTTGGCTTGTTCTTGACTCTCGAGTTATTTGATAAAGAGTTATGGAAGTTTTCGAAATGGACTTTAAGTTAGTTTCATAAGGAAAATTAAGACTGTTAAAGGATTATTGTTAGTGATTTATAATTTATATTTCAAACATTTGCTACCAAAAATGTTAGTCTTAGACACTGTACTGGTTGATTGGGATCAAACAGAAGAATTTGAAAGTACTTTTACAATTATTATCCGAATATAATGCCATTTTCATGGTATTATAATAGTTTGGCTTATTTCTTGACTAGTCTTTTGTAAAGGTTATGGAGTTTTCGAAAATATGTTTTCAGTTCAGGACTTTTCAATTCAAAAAAGCAGTTCTCGGTAGTTCATTTCAAAAGGTTTATTCATATTTTTTAATATGATTCAGTGATTTCAATCACCATATTCAGAAAATAATATTAAAATTATAACATTAAAACTTTTACAACGCTAACAAATTGAAATTAGAGTGCAAATATCAATATTTGGTGGTTACCTCGTGAGTCTTAAGTTTTACATGCTTGCGTCACTCCCGATAATTCGAAAACAGAATACTAAAGCAAAGTACATAAATAAACCGGAATTTATTGTCGCTATGTTGATGATTGGTTTTGAATCGTAAAAACCTTAGATATATTGAATGGAATGAAGAGAAACTTTGAAGAAGACTCGGTTCTGAAATTTACTTATGAAATTGGAATCAATAACACCAGCAGTTTCGTAGACGTGCAATTAGAAGGAACAGACAATGAGCTATCAACAGTCATGTGTTTGAAACTCACACACATTGGATTATAATTAAACTGTAGAAGTGAATATAGCAGATATAAACAAGGAACAATATAGACTTTAGTCGATTGAATTATTTAAGCAGATTGGAATATTTTTAATCAAACAGTTGACAACCTTAGACAGGTAATATAAACAATGGCTACAGTAATGGTGTTATTGGCAAAACTATGAAATACTACATCCACTGACAGAACAAGTCCAGACGAATTATGGAAAAGAACAACGATAGCACTTCAAAAATCAGTATTAAAAAAATTATAACAACCAATGAGAGGACACTGAAAACCATACTACATATGAATGTTAAAGGTACAAAACAAAATGCAAAAACTCAAACTTATCATTTACTACAAAAGTAAAATCATTGTACAATTCATAATAAGAAACTGAGAGCTTGATAAGAAGTCTCCAAATCAGACTGATCTAATATTAGCTCATTGCTGATGAAATGTGAGTTGCAAAATTCCACGTATATAGATTCAAAAGTCACCCTCTATCTCGAAACCCCTAATAAAAATCAACACCGAAACTCTAGTTGATAATACTAAAGTAATTGGGTGTATAAATAACATAAAATGACTCAGAATACTCAAAGTTCTTCATATTGTAGGGAAACCCCCTTAAAATTTATGGAGCGAAAGATAATTTCAGTAACCAATTACACACTTTTCGAGGTTTCATACAACCAGAAAGAAGAATTGATTCGAATGAAAATTAAGACTGTAACCAACAAACTACCAGCATCCAATGAAAGAAAACCAGCGAAGTAAAATTGCTTTCATGCTGAAAAAAGGAATCCACACAAGTCGTAACCAACAGGCTATAACCTGTTACAATGTAATACAGTGTATTGTTATGGCGTATATCTAGCAAACTAATGTCTCTATCTCAATATTTTAATGCGGCGTAATTGCGATAGTCTTAATTTTAATGTTATTCCTCAATATAGTGTTTGAAATCATTGAAAAATATTGCAAAAAATATCAATAAAACTTTTGAAAGAACTACTGTGAGATATTTTGTGAACTGAAAATATATTTTTGGATAATAAAAAACTTAACGGACAACTAGTCAAGAACATATATATATATTTAAACTAGAATTTTCAAAAGAACACATAGAAAAGAAGTCAGTGAACTCACTACTATATTTCGATGTCTTCGTCGTCAGGAATAGATCTGAATCGTTGATAGATGTGAAATATATGAATATAAGATATATATATATAATTATATATATATATATATATATATAGGTGTGTTCTCTAATCGGGGTTCGGTCAATTTTCCAGGATAAAAAATCAAACTCTCGTTGCCAACGTTTCGGTTTTATTTAAAACCTTTTTCATAGGCAGAAGTAAGAATTTTTTAACTAAGAAAATGAAATTTCATTTTTCTTAGTTAAATATTCATTTTCATTCATATTCATTTTCTTAGTTAAAAAATTCTTACTTCTGCCTATGAAAAAGGTTTTAAATAAAACCGAAACGTTGGCAACGAGAGTTTGATTTTTTATCCTGGAAAATTGACCGAACCCCGATTAGAGAACACACCTATTCTATCAAACGGTCGATATATTATTGAATCTGTTATATATATATATATATATACATCTAGATTCAAGACGATTTGAAGTTATCTAGAAAATATGAAAAACTACTTAAAAGAAAGGTATGTTTGATTAAGGCAATTCAGTTTAACACAATTAATATGTATATATATTATATATATATATAAGAAAGATATGTCCGCATTATTCTTCACTAGTTGTTTTTTGAATTTCTCGAGTCTTCGAAAACACTTCCTAAGGTTCTTCAATTTATAAAGGAGTCCACCATAGGTTTCTTCAATTGCTTTGTTCTTAACTATCCACATGTTTCACTGATCGTTCACCATCATCAGGATAAAATTAACATTAAAGTTATAAAACTCCACTGGCTAAAGTATTGAAATACTAATTTTAAGCTTAATGCTTATATTAATATTATTATTAATATTAAAGTATCTTTAATTTGTCTTCTTATTTTTGTTTATTCTTATAGATTTGTTTCTTTTTATTACTATCAATTATATATTTGATTTACTTTCGTTTCGTTTTCGAAGACTCAAGAAATTCAACAAATAACTAGAGAAGAACAATTCGGACATATTTTTCTAAATGTATGTATACAAGGACTGCTTCCCACTTATGCTAATATATATATATATATATATATATATATATATATATATATATATATATATATTAGTATAAATGGGAAGGAGATCCTCTTTTAAACAAGTATCATTAAAATTAACCGCAGTCTCGGCATTCACGATCTTAAGACTGAGAGATTCGATCCTACGAACTAACCTCCTGCTAACAGGGTTCAACTGGAAAAGGAGTTAGCCAAGTGACATGTTAAATTAAAATCGATGACTCATGTTTAGTCATTGCCATAAATAGATTAAAATAATAGTACATATTAATATAAAAGAGAAGGTCAAAGGTCAATAATGAACAAAACATATAATGATATATATATATATATATATAACCTACCATCCGATCAAATATTATTCGATATTTATATATATAATCGAATAACATTAATTAAATTTAAACAACAAATACTTTAGGTAGTGGTAATGATTTATTGGAAATAACTCAGTATAGAGAAAAGAAATATCATTGGGAGAGGAGGTTAGAATTTTAAACCGACTATTCTAAATAATATCACTATTCTTCCAAAAACTGACAAACCACCAGCACACAAATAATTAATGGAGAATGCCAAGATTGTGAGCTGAAACAAAAATAGTTACATTTCAAAAATGTTATAGTTATGTTATTCAATAAAATTTCCCTTCTGTCAGACATGAAAATTTCAAATAAAAACAGATATATTAGTAGTTGCAGGTTTGATATAAAACAAAAATGAACGTGTCTTTTTTTTGTTTTTCAATGTTGAATTATATATAGGAAAATTTACTCAAAAAGAAAATGAAGTAGAGAAATTCTGAGGTAAAATGGATAAACCAACAAAAGTCTCCACACAAATGAAGTTTTATTCAACGCGTTTCGAACACTTTGTGTTCATCATCAGGAAGACACTATAATACAATACAATGCACTTGTATTATAGTGTTTTTCTGATGATGAACACAAAGTGTTCGAAACGCGTTGAATAAAACTTCATTTGTGTGGAGACTTTTGTTGGTTTATCCATTTTACCTCAGAATGAGTAAATACCACACAATTACGGATTGCACAACTAATGATTTAAAGTAGAGTAAGTTGACGTTATTCAGCTCGATATTTAGACTTATGGTTGATATCACAAGAAAACTCGCAGTCTACATGATGATTGCCACCAGATGGATAAACAGGAAAGTACAGAAGGTAGTAATGTTTATAGTACTGAATTATAGTTGAGAAAAAAAGTTTTGGGGGTAATGTTAAAATAAGTTTGAGAGCTATGCCATCCAGACTGTTTCATTCTATTATCATGTTTGAGAGGGGCTCTGGGAGAATAGAAAATATATTTGCTAAGATTGGTGGCTTGTCAGTTAGATATAGAGGAATATGGATTAAAGTTAAAGGTTGCATATGAAAATAAATGAAGGATGAGAAGTAACTTAATAATATCAGCGCCGATCATACTAGAAAAATAGCAGTCATCATTGAGATCCTTCTCAGACTCATACTGTGAGGTAGTTTATCATGTGTAGCATGAATTTTGAGAAAAGTGAATATTACCTTGATCTGAATATTTGTTTAGATATATATATATATATATATATATATATATATCTAATATTCGGACTCTGACGAAAACCGCTTGTTACGGTTGAAAGATCTTAGTCTTGTTTTCACATTTCTTATTGTGGTTTGATCATTGATTGTTGTTTCACGTGTTTATGTGAAATCTTTATATATATATTATATATATATATATATAATATATATATATTTGTATGTATATATGATGTAATTTTTTTGAGGGTTGAGGTCCAATGATTTTAAACTAGTCCTTTTACCGACGTTTCGACATATATTTATGCCATCTTCAGGGCTACAATTACATCATATTATTACATCAAATTAAATCATATAAATATTGGGTCAAGAAAACA
Source organism: Hermatobates lingyangjiaoensis (assembly GCA_026182355.1). Taxonomy (NCBI): domain Eukaryota; kingdom Metazoa; phylum Arthropoda; class Insecta; order Hemiptera; family Hermatobatidae; genus Hermatobates; species Hermatobates lingyangjiaoensis. The sequence goes on from JAPFBL010000085.1 coordinate 339,163, forward strand.
AATCATTATATATATGTGTGTATAGAGTTCACACAGGAAAGAGAAAAACAAATAAAGACACACACAAAATACTCACAATGATATTTCGACAGTCGTCGTTATCGGGCAGAAGTAGTCACTTTGACTAGCTGAAGCTAACTCAAAGAATATATATATATTATATATATATATATATATATATAATATATATATACCTCATTAAATATCTTGCCAACATTAAGTATAGTATGTTTCCTACATACCTTTTCAAAAACATACTAAACTTAATGTTGGCAAGATATTTAATGAGGTATGTTTAAAAGAAGGTCTGCTCCCAAAGTATACCAATATATATATATATATATATATAGATGAAGCACTTATTAGTCGTCTGGGCTTAACCTAAATCGTTGATTTATTTTTATTTATAAGTTGTTATCAGCTTTTAATTTTATTTTAGTTAATTGTTTTCATTCTTTTCATTTTTATTTAGCTTTTATCTCTTTATCTTCCTTGTCTACCTTTCCTCCTAAAGTTGGCTACACTGTTTGAGTGCTTCGGTTCGAACGCCAAGCCAGTCGTTATCAGCCTTTGGAGGGATTCACGTCTATTCCTGACGACGAGGACATCGGAATATAGTAGTGAGTTCAGTGATTTCTTTTCTATGTGTTCTTTTGAAAATTTTCTATTTTATATATATATATATATATGTTCTGTAGTGTCTTTCTGTGTTCTTTTCTCTGTGTTAAAGTGTATATATATATATATTATATATATATATATATAAAACCTATCATCCGATCAAAAACACTACAAAGGGTGAAAAACACTATAAGTGATTTACATACTAGAGAAATATCCAAGTATTAATGAACAGGAAGACAATTTTAGTAACCAGATGCGCTTGTTTGGAAATCTTATACAAGCCAAAAAGAATGTAAGACAACAAATTGAAGGAAGAAGTGGTATACAACCACATTAAAACACGACAGATGAAGAAACATATAAGGTTACGTGATGAAGAATAACACAACCTGACTTTTAAAATGTGATTCCGCAAACCACAACTGTAACCTCTATAGCTGCTACCATGTGTAGTAATTAGTCTATTCTTTTAGACTTAATTAATGTTATTTACTTTTGTTTATGTTACATAATTTGTTTAATATAATAACTGAAACTGTCTAATCTCTTGATACTAGACGATATTTGGATGATAATAATATTAAAAAAAATTATGATTAAAAATTGATGGTCTTTCATAATTTTGCCAAATTATTTTCTCTCTTACCTTTCCAGCAATGTAAATCCTTGTATTCGATAAATGTAACCTAAACTTCATTGATCACACTGTTTGGATCCAACAGTTTTAAGTTTGTTTTAACTTTATCATGCTAACAGTAAGTTGAGTAAGTAATTGAAGCATGCAGGTCTAAAGTAAAGTCGGTGCTTTGGCAGCTCGGCGATATTGATTTCACAATGGTCGACTTAAAGGTGAGTCAAGCAGAATTTGTTTGACTTTGAAAGCAAATGACATTTAATGGATTATCCTCTCTGCAATTATAATGGAACCTACATTAACAGCATGTATTTTTAAATTGTAATGACCTATTTTCAGAAAATTTAATCAGTTAAATACAATTATCTTTCATCTACATTATTATTTATAGAAGACAATTTTTAATAAATATATAGAATATATTTTCAATAGTAAAAGTTTAATGGCTTTACGATCATATAGAACTAAAATATGGATACTTTTTTAAGTCTCTTTTATTTGTATTGTAGATTATGTTGAATTGGTAGTCCCACAAGGGAACAGACGTAGGCCGACTATTGGCCACACAATGAAGATTGATTCTACAGTAGGAGTCCTAAATTTTGCCTACCTCAAGTTTATTTAGAGTAAGGATCTTTAAAGAGTACCTGACATCGTACAGGCTCGGGACCGATGGTTTAATGTCCTTCGAGGGACGACGCGGTCAGCATGAATAAATCGAGAGCCAGGTGGGAATTGAACCCCGGTCCTATCAGTTCAGAGGCGAGTACGTTAACCACTGAGCTAACCTATGGGTATTGTAACTTGTGTTTGTTTGTGGGTGTATATATGTTTGAACACAAACAGACATGAACCACAAATATTGACGAATTTCAACAAGAATTTATTAATAGAATAAAAAATAAATAGTTGAACCTTATTCTGCATTTCTTAATATTATATCAACTAAAAATGTCAACTTTTATTCAATTTGTTTAAGTTCATACTAAAATACGATTATTATCTTTACAAGTCAACTATAGAACACAATAATTAGAGAGTTTATTAGGTTTAGAGAGTTCATTTCATACTATAAGCCGAAGTGGAGGTTTCTAACTTATTTTTGTATATAAACGGTTAATGAGAACATGGAGCCAGGTCTTGCTATAGGATACCGTGCTGTTGTTTGTATTGCACATACCGGCAACTGTTGTCGAGTGGTTCCGTTTCACCCTGACTACTGACTATTCAAGATATATTGTGTTCTGGTTGTACTGTGTTCATCGTTATTATTGAAATCCCTGGTTCAGTAACATAATGGTGTTCCTTCCATTATTACAGCACATTCCTCTTAAGACATACTAAGTCCTAGCCTAATTGACATTAATAAAGATTTTACATCAGGTATACTATAACGGTATCATCTTTTTGTAAATATTAAAGATTTGGTATAAAATTAGTATGGTTTATTCTGTTATGACTGAAGCATTCAGATCAAGTAAAATATATCGGTATCGATCTCAAGATATTACTGATGATACTGGATAAGGTATAGTGATACATTTCTTGTCATTATTACTGAAGATTTATAAGTTAGTTGAATTATGGTAGTAGAATATTTACGGTATTACTGAAGATTTGGATAAAGTTTAATATGGAAGTAAGAGTGTTTGCGTATTATGAATGCTTTGAGATGTGATATATATGATATAATATGCTATATGTGTTGGTGTACCTGCGTTATTACTGAAAATTTAAAATGAGATATAGTATAGATGTGCTGTAATTCCCGTTATTACTAATAGTATTTGTTCAGATATGGTATGGTACTAGTGAGCCTGTGTTATTACTGAAGATTTGAGATAAGGTGTAGAATCGTGGTGGTATGCTTACGTTATTGCTGAAGATTTGGGACAAACTTGCGATACTAGTAGTGGGCTTACGTTGATATTATAGCTAAGTTGTAGTATAATGGTACCACCGTGCTTGCGTTATTCTTCAAACTCGATGTAAAGTGTAGTAGATCCTAGCGTTCTTTTTGTAATTACTGAAGATTGCAATCAAGTGTACAAGTTATGGTGCATTAAATCTAAACTTAAACATTTAATTGTTTGTCAAAATTTTGGTAAAGGGAGTATTTTTAAAGATTTGGCCCATAAAAAAAATCACGAATAACATATATATATTGAATAATTCCATGGTTAAATTTAAATTACTGAACTAGACAATAAAACAAATGTTCTTTTTCTTTTTTTTTTTTATTAAGTTGGACGGAAGGTTAATTGATTGAAACCACTTGTATGTAAAAGTTGGTGTAGTGCGAGTAGAGCCGTAGGGCCATTTAGGGCTGGCGGCAGGGGAGGCAAACTCGGAAGGGCCAACTCTCCAACTCAACTCAGCACCGCTTAACTGTTGCAAAAAAACAGAAACCCTCTTCAATCTACTCAGCTTATTCGTTTAAAACAACTAAACATCCTCTCTATCCTATAGCGGCTAGTTATTTAATAATTTCACAGCAACTATATTCATTAGTTAGGAATAAATGTATACATAAAAAAAAAGTTATACTTATTCAAAACGATGCAACCTTTTCACTAGTTCTAAATAATTTTTACTTTACTCGTTATTTATATGATTCCTTCATTTAATAAACTCTGGTTACTGGAAAGCAATTAATATTTTTTTTTTATCAAGGATTATTGTCTGAGAACAATATTATTTTTACAGAAAATATCCGTTTGGAAGCAAATAAAATAGTCTTATCATAAAAAATTCACACAAACTTTTTAAAAACATAATTCGGAATTCTATTATAAAACACTTTTTGTATAATTCGATAATGACTAATAATAATAAAGCAACAGTAGAACAACTAGTTACTTTAGAATGCTTTAGTCAGTCATATCTGTTTATAATATTTCATTCAATTTTCTTGGGACAATACGACTACTTTTTCTTTCAAATGATTTAAGTTAGAATAAATAGTTTTTTTATAAAAACAGCATTTATTGTATTAAATATGAAATAATGATTATTTATTTCATGTATTCAGAATATCAGCTGTCACTTGCTATTCAGAACCTACAAATTTAGAGATCCCCTAATTTATTTTGGAATTTTTTGGCTAATACCAAAAACGGGTGAATCTTTCGTGTATATTTATAAGTCATTGCCTTTATATGAGTATTCAGTCTATAATATGCAATTATTAATTTTACACTTTTCAAAGAAGACTATGCCATTCAAAGAACAAGGGCAAAGAATAACTACTACGTTCCAACTTTAGTCACTTGTCTAATTATTTGACTACATTTCATTAAAATGTCCTTTCTATTTCTTTAAAAGTATTGCTTGTTCCCACAAAGTTCTGATAGATGGTAGATTAATTTTCAGGTTGCTCCTTTAAGAGAAAGCACACTCAAACACAAAATTAGATCGTTGTGATACCATACAATGAATATTCTACATTGGGAGCCTAAATTTTCCAGAACCCAAGTGTATTTAGAGCTGGGATCGACAACAAATACCTGACATTGTACAGGATAGGGACAATGGCTTGACATCCATCGCGTAATATGCATTTATGAAATTTAATCTAAGATTTCTGAGTGTTAAATCTTGGTTTGTTTGTTTTCCACTGCCCGAACTTATGAGGCTTTAACCTTCTTGTGCTGTTCTGGGGGGTGGACATCGTAGCTCATTTATTACTTAGCACCCATTTTTAGTAATGGATGAGTCACATTACCTGTTGGTTCTACATTCAAAGTCCTAAATATAGCCTAACACAAGTGTATTTAGATTAGTAATCTTTTACGAGTACCTGACATCGTACAGGCTCGGGACCGACGGTTTAACGTCCTCTCCAAGAGATGACGTACTCAGATTTATTCAGCTCATGCGTGAATAAATCCAGAGCCAGGTGGGAATCGAACCCGGGACCTAGTAATTCAGAGGTAAGTACGTTAACCACTGAGCTAACCTGAATCCTTTATGAGTATTAATGTGATAAGCATTATATATTTTTAAAATGGTCTAATGTAAAATTGAAGATATTTCTTTCTGAAATTACCATGTTTTGTTGAGAAAGTAATGGCAAAATAGTAGCATTGTGCTTTAGTGCCATAAAGAATGGGAGTAATTTGAGTGATGCGAGGCAATGAGGCCGGTTAGCAATGCTTTTAGAAATCAATGCGGCACTGGGCTGAGGCAATGTTGGCTGGGTTCAGGCCAGTCGAAGCAACAGGTTCTTATGTGCTTCTTCTCCATGACAACCAACTCCTAATGTATTCAGCGAAATAACAAGCCCTATTGATATTGGTACGACAATATTGGCTCCACCTGGCGGGCTTCCTTTATGCGGGCTCGTCACCGTCTGCTCCAAACCATCTTCCCGATAACCACTTGTATCCTTCCTTTAAACTACCTTGTCTCTTCTCCTTTCTTTCCCTTATTAAAACTGTTTTGTTTTCAAAACTATTCCTTCTAAAGTGTAACAAGTGTTAAAGAATTATCTGTTTTTCCTGATGCAATGCCTCCAGTTCTGATAAATATTGTTTTCATCAAATAGTACTTTCTATTTATTTATTTAAAACATTTTTCAAAATATACTGATTAGTATAAAACAAAAATTTTGTAACACAGTTGGCAGTCATTATGCGCGCACTAGATAATTTGTTTTTCTTCTTGCATGCATATACTCGTATAAGAATAGCAGGTCAAAAATATCTAGAGTTTCTCCAAGATTTCTGTTAAAACCGTGTAAAACACCTTAATAAATTAACGGACGACCGAAGAAAAGGTCGAAATAATGTTGAAAATAGTTCAGTATATATATATATATATATATATATATATATATATACAATGATCAAACCACAATAAGAAAATGGGAAAACAAGACTAAGATCTTGTGTGAAATCTTTTTATCTATATATACGTATTCAAAATAAAAGTTTACCAGGACTCGGCAAGTTCTTCAAGTTCAAATTAAACTCTCATTGTAAACGTTTCGGTTTTTATTTAAAACCTTTAAATTCGGTTTTATTTAAAACAAAACAGGATAAATATAAGAAATAATTCAATAATTCTAAAATCAAACATACATAAAAAGTACAAACGGTTACAAATAAGAAATTACAATAGAAACGTTGACAATAGGTCAGTGAGAGAACTTACAGAAAAGAATAATTTTTTGAAACATAAAAACTAATTCTTACAGTAGAGATTATTTTACAAAAAAAATAGTCTGTGGATTTCAGCAACAACTGCCTAGTTTGAATGAACACTTGACACTGAACCGAAAAAGAAGCAACGCAACCAAAAAGTTACTAAAACAATTTTACATCAATCAACAAAGTTTAACTGTTTAACATAGTCGAATAAATACTATTTAAATTTGAAATGTCACTTCTATATTGACTGGTCCTTTCTAATATGTAAAATTTTCAGAGCTTTCCTTCTTCTTTCATACATTTCTTTGGCTATTATTTTTATTTCATTAAAATCAAAAGTATGGCCTTCATGAATACTATCTACTGTGATAGATAATTACAATGTGATAGAAATAGTCATAACTCACTTCTATATTTCGACGATTCGTCAAAACAAGTCGACAAGTCCCGCAGAAGAGAGTCGCTGCCCTAATCTCCTGTCGGACTCTTTACGATTAGACGACGACAGTAGTCAAAATATCACACGAAAAGTCGTCAAATTTAGTGAGTCGGTGAACCCTATTTATATAATAGTATAAATACTATTCCATGTCAGAGTCAAAAGTTGAATGTTATTCTAAAAATGACTTTTTTTTTTGGTTGAGTGATGTTTTTCATTTATTTTTTTCAAATATTGTTTTAAAATATGTACTTAATAGTTTTTCATTTGTAAGAAAAGGACATCTAGTGTGTATATTCTATTCTTTTTAGAAATAAATGACAACAACACTATTTAAGCGACACATTATTGCAATAGTAAATATTTATCAAAGCCAAGTCAGAGTTAAATTTCATCGATTTTTCTTCTTTCTAAAATGAAAACTCTTTCAATGACGTTCTATAATCATTTTGTACAACGGTTATATCAAAAAGTTTTATGAATCATGAAGCTAGTAAAATTTTTGAAGACATAAACGATATTTAGTTTATGCGATTCCATTCTCAAGCAAAAGTAGTGAACACAAAAGTAACAGCAATTGATTTTGAAGTCCAAGCAATCGTAAATGGGATTTAAAACTCGATATAGACATAAAGTCTGTAAAAGTAGTTCTTAGGCTTGAAAAACTAATGGCAATTTTTTTTGATAAATCAAGTTTGTTTAGTAAATTAAATGTTAACTCTTCTTAGAATTTAAATGAACTAGTGATTACTATTAATCCATTTTTACAGTTAACACATCGTTTGATTAGGTCTACATTAATTTTTATAAATGATTGCTTTTAAACTCTGAACGTAACATAATTCCTCATATTTTAAACCACTTTTGAAGACTTGATTCCATAAATTTTGTAATAGCTTCTATTTACAGTCAACAAATTAATATGACTTATTAAATTGAGTAAAATATTTTTAATTAAAAAAAAAGATATTGCCAAAAAGTAAATATTTTACAAAAAAAAAACTAATAATTTTTTTTTTGAAAAAACTGGAAGTAGCAAACCGGTAAAAATGTAAGATCAAAAGAATTCATTACTGAAAGGCGGAAATGGAGATTTACATTCCTCGTAACACTACTTACGTTTTCATCTTCTCTCAAAAAGGTCCGCAAAAATATATATCTGTTTTAAATATTAAACAGTTAAGACTTAAGATTAAAGAGAGAAACACAACTAATGTTTAATATTTCTTTCAATCCTTTGAAGAAAAAAATAAAGAAGGAAATATTTCTAAGAATGGACAGACAAGTTTATAATATTTATAAAATTTTATTAATTTTGTTGAAAGTTTTTAATTAGAACATCATTTTCTAAACGATGAATTGATAAAAAAGCTTCTTAAAAGTTTTAATGAAGTAAGATTTATTAAAATTTTTAGTTATTTCATTTTTTATTTGCATTATAAGTACTAATTTTTGAGAATTTATTGCAATGATTTGTTGGAAAATTTAAAAACTGTGGATAGTGATGAGTAAATGGCGCATAATACAAAGTGAGATTAATCCATAGATATGAAACTGAGACACTTGAAGGGTGTGAACTTACTCATCGACAAATAAACATTTTCCTGCACCATGTTTGTTGTTTTAATAGAAAGATTGTTTTGAATTGCCATAGATAGAATAGAAACAGATCCCCTTGCTGGTCAAAAATGTCAGCTTTTGCGGACTTTTTATTTGATCAGATGTGGTCAAATAAATAAATAAATATATATATATATGATCAAACCACAATAAGAAATGGGAAAACAAGTCTAAGATCTTTCAACCGTAACAAGCGGTCTTCGTCAGAGTCAAAAACCCAACTGATCATTGATTGTTATTTCACGTGCTTATGTGAAACCTTTATATATATATATATATATATATATATATATATATATATATTTCATGTAACTCACCACAAATTAAAGAAGATAGTCGCTCTAAGGCCTTTCGCTTTCACGTCGTCAGAGAGCAAGTGAATACTAGTTGTAAGCAGGTTATGAATTTTGATTTAAAGAAGGAGTAAGATTGGCATCATTGACAGTATTTTTCCCTATAACTGTTGAAATAGTCTTGATTTGTTTGATAATTCCTTCAATTAGAAATTCATCTAATTTAAAAAGGCCTGGACTAGTGTTGACCAAGCTCTTAAAAAAGTCTTTTATGAGGGCGCTTTCAACAATGTTTCTTCTTCTTTCACATTTGTGGTGAGTTACCTGATTATTTATATCACGTGTTATTGTGACAATTTTCTATATATATATATATATATATATATTTGTAAAAGCTGGGAACATTCCTTCTTGGATACATAGATTTAAAAAATGAATGTCCGATTTCACGTTATCTAATTTGTTAGAAAAATGTTTCTAATTTTCTAAAACTATTTTTTAAATCCGTGTTTTTTTGTTCATGAATTAATTCTCCATATTTCTTAATATATATAACATGTCGAAGAATATATTCAATAATAAGAAATATGGAGAGTTAATTCATGAACTAAGAAACCCGGATTTAAAAAATAGTTTTAGAAGATTAGAAACATTTTCTAACAAATGAAATAATGTGACATCGGACATTCATTTTTTAATAGATATATATATATATATATATATATATATATATATATATATATATATATATATATATATATTGATACATATACTTTTTTGATGAAAATACGATCCGAAATGGACAAATACAGTTCAATGTACATAAAGAAACATAGAGAAATTAAAAACACAAACTTACAGTCTCTAATTTTCGGTTGAACCGTCTTCAGGAGAGATAAAGGAGGGAAACCAAGCGCACTGGTACAGAGACGGTTGGAGACGGGTGCGCTTGGTTTCCCTCCTTTATTTCTCCTGAAGACGGTTCAACCAAAAATTAGAGACTGAAAGTTGACTGATGTTTTTAATTTCTCTATGTTTCTTTATGTACATTGAACTGTATATAAATATGTAAATCAAAATATTAAAACGGTCCAAACCGGACAGATATATATATGATCAAACCACAATACGAAAATGGGAAAACAAGACTAAGATCTTTCAACCGTAACAAGTGATCTTCGTCAGAGTCAAAAACCCAACTGAAACACTAGATGCAGAGCACATCTGGTGAGGGGTTGAGAAGAGTGAGAGGGAAGAGTGGTATTTTAAAAGGGTGAACGCGCAGGAAAGGACTAATGTCCAGAAAGGGATGTTTGGGGAAACAAAGGAGTACAGTAAGAAAGATAAGAAACTATCCACTATCTGTCAATCCTCTTAGAAGAGGCTATTGCCTTCGTAACGAAAGTATCAAGTTTGAAGAGACCGTTACAATGTTTATAATATTTGATCTATTAAATTTAATTAGAGACGATTCAAAAATATTTCTAAACAACATTGATTTTTCATAGGTAATAAATTTAGCTCCTGTCCAATCAATTTGATGGATTACATTGGTTTATATGCAAGAATAAGGCACTACTTTTTTCCTGTCTACTTACATTGTATTGGTCTTGTTTAAGACGTGTCTTTAATGATTTACCAGTTTAACCAATATAAATCTTATAGCAATTTTTCACGGAATTTTATAAATACTAACGGCCTCCAATTCGCGGGGAGAGTTTTTATTAACATATTGCCCATGTTATTACAATTAGAAAACACTATATTAAAATCAAGTTGTTTGGTTAGTCTTAATTATAATTAGTAATTACATTACTAATACTTAATACTTAATAGTACAATTACAGAGTACAATGACTCTGAGTTTTGCAGGTATACGGTAAAAAATGGCATGTGCCCCTTTGACGATACAATGTGTGGAGGAAAACAAAGACAGCAGAGGGAAGAATTTTTGGAGAACTGTAACCAGCTAATGAGCACAAAAAAATAAGTAGTGACAAGGTTTGCTTACGTAGGAAAGGTCAACTGCTTTTACTTATGATTACTCAAATGCAAGGTTTACTTGGTATATGCAATATGCTCTTTTTGGTAATAGTGTACGATTACTTTCATTTAAGTCCATTTGATAGCTGAAAGAGTTGCATTATCAGGATTATGAAATAAATAGGCATAAAAAAAAATTATCAATGAAATTTCTTCAATCAATGGTACACATTATACAGCAATAGCAAAGGTATTATTTTTGCTTATGGCCGAATTAAGAGGAACTTTTAAAGCTCTTAGATTTCTCCATCGTAAGAGACATCAGCTTACATACAGAATAATAGAACTTATATGTCAAAAAAAATTTTTTTTATTAAAAATTTGATAAAGCCTTTTAAAATACCTGTATAAAGAACACTATCCATGTAAGACCTCTTGCATGGCACTGTAAGTAAATATCTGTGATATTTTTGTATAATATGCTGCGTGTCGCATGCATTAGTAACTCTTATAATTGTTTTTTTTTGGAAAATTACACTGTGAGAAAACATTCTAGAAAATAGTAGGACTCATTAACTTGCTTGTAGTATACTAGTTTTTGTTGAATCCGAGTGGGCATATCCAAAGACATTAATTTTCTTGAAGATTATTCTTGTGACACAGCTCTCATATTCATATTTTATAAAGTATTTGGTACTTTATAATTATAAAAAGCTATTTTTATTACAATAATTTTGATACTTTAAGAGTAAACGTTTTTTTTCAACACTAATAGTGTTTGACCTCATATTCTTATTAATAAACCTGGTCTTTACCTTTTTTACGACTTAGTGTACGATGACTTGATTTTAAGAAGGAATAGCTGAAGCACTCTATTATGAGACTGTTGCGATTATTATGTATTGTTATTGTTATTGTTATTACCACTGAGGTTACTATGATTAATATTAGAAATAGAAAAAACCGTCATACCTCGTAAGTTGATATCGGAGACGTTGGAGCGCTTTCGAATCTTGTCCATCTTCGTTCGCAACTCAAAGTTCGTTGTTCGTTCGTCGTTCGTTGCGAACGAAGATGGACAAGATCCAAAAGCGCTCCAACGTCTCCGATATCAACTTACGAGGTATGACGGTTTTTTCTATTTCTAATATTAATATAGAGCTAGGCATTGATCTTAGTAAGCTTTATGGAACGCCGATTATGAAAGAGAACCTTTACGGCTCCTTGAACACATTGGCAAATTGGTTTGTACTAATAAACTGAAAGAGTTAATATCAATCAATGATGGAGAGAATATAATTAGGATTAATACCTAAAATGGGCATAATTGGGTGATGTGGAGGGTGGGGTACGTTGAAAGCTGCTTACCTGTGCGCCGTGTCTAATGGACTGTCGGGATTTAGGCAGCCGCTAATGCCTGTAAGCCTCCCTTAGATCACCCTAATTCCACCCCCTCCAGCCAGCAAATAATATCTCTCATTATAGTCCCAATTATTGAACGTAGCCTGCTCTTTTGTCCAGAACATCTTTCTAACAACCTTGTTAATGCAAGTTATTCGTCGCAGCTAGTGTCAATTATCACCCTAACACATCTAGCCCTAAATTATCTAACTAAATTAGCACCATTTTGTATAACACTTATACATTACAAAAACAGTACTAATAACAGATTAAGAAATTAATGCTTCTATATTATTAAATTAATTTAAAAATGCTGGTAATCATTTAATTCAATTTTAATTCAACGTTTTCGGACACATTATGATGCATAAACAGACAGAACTTAAGAGATCTGTATATAGTACGCATTCGTGATTTAATCAAAGAAATATTAAATTAAAAATAATTGCATGTTCTGATGTAAAATGAATAAACAAACTATAGTCTCCACACAATCATCAGGAAGACACTATAATACAAATTATATCTATTCAGTTACAAAATTAGAGTGAAATAATAAAATTCAATTAAGAGAATTCAAGACATACCCAAGGATGTGGTACTGACGGGTTGGTCCAGTGAAAACAAGTAGGAAATAGATCCGCTGCGAAAGAGTGGGGATAGGCATTTAGGAGATAAGGTGACAAAGGTGTCGGGTATGCTTGAAAACCGTTAACTGAAATACAGAAGGCCAGAAATATGTTGATGATGATGAACACAAAGTGTTCGAAGCTTGTTGTTGCTGTTGAATAAATCTTCATTTGTGTGGAGAGTTTTGTTTGTTTATCCATTTTACCTCACAATGAGTAAATACCACGCAATTACGGATTGAACAACTAATGATTTAATTTCATGTTTTTGAGAAAACAAAGAAATATTTCTTTCAATAAACTATAATAGTATTAACTTAGTATTGAATATGAAAACTTACTGATTAACAACATAATGTAAAAAAATCATTTTGTAGTTCAACGGTTTGTTATTTTTTAATATAGTAAAGTTGAGAAGTTGCGTGCAGTTGGGCTGGTCCAGATTTTGTAAGTTTTTTCATGTAGCTGGTTCTTTAATTGCATAATAATTGAATAACCCATCCACTTTATGTCATGATATATTGATAGACTGATATCAACAACCTTTATGTGAAGGCCAATTCAATTTGGCTGTTGAATAGCTGGTACAGAGGACATGGTAATATATTGAATGAAAATTTCCGTTCGCTGAAATTCTTTTAAATTTTCAATGGAAACTATCCGCTAATAAAACATCAAACGTTTTGTTGCATCCTAACTCAATATCTTTTTAAACTTATTATTGCAGAAACGTTTTGAAAATCAATAAGTGAATGTAACCTTTCCAATAAACATTTCATGAAATAACAGTATTTCAAGAATTATTCCTGTTCAAAAAATTCCTTTGTTGTACTACGTTTTTTCTTTACCATAAGTAAAGTAGAGGAAACATGAATAATTTTGAACTCGTGATTTTAAGAAATTGACATGTTTTCAGGTCCTCAAAGTCGTTTTTGTGACGCTTTTCCAAAAATATGTGTGTGTGTGTGTGTGTGTGTGTGTGTGTCATTGGGTAGGTGTGAATCCAAATTATTGTGGGTACAGTCCTAAATCTTTGATTCATCAAATTAATATTTTACAAAAAAATTTCCATTATTATGTAGTTGAAATCTAATGTTTTGGAGTAATTATGCTTGATGGAAAAGTCACTTGTTTTTGCTGAAATCTTTTTTTTAGGCAACTTTTTTTTCTCCTAAACTACTAACCCTAAAGTCTTGAAATTTTTGTATTATGGATATTTGCATTAATCAAATACAAGAATGGAAGAAAGAAAACCAAACATGGAAAAAACCCTTAGAATTTTATAATAACTAAAAATATTTTGTCTTACCAAAGTGTAAAATTTTTGACTTGTGATTTAATGTAAGAGGATCTGAGGAGCATACAAGCTATACCGTAAAATGGATCATAATGAAATTATACTTAAAAAAAGAACAACCTGTGGGAGGTGAGTTGATGTAATTTTTGTCACAATTATTAAAACTAAAGGGGCTATATAGTAAATTTTAAGTTTTCTTTTTTTTCACTCTAGAAACTAGTAAGCGTAGTGTACTCCAAATTTTTATTTATCAGTTTCTTTATTTTATGTATTATATGCATAAAGTTGCATATGTCTATATAATATTATATCAATGATCAAACCACAATAAGAAATAGGAAAACAAGACTAAGATCTTTCAACCGAAACAAGTGGTCTTCTAACCCAACTCAGTTGGGTTTTTGACTCTGACGAAGACCGCTTGTTACAGTTGAAAGATTTTAGTCTTGTTTCCCATTTCTTATTGTGGTTTGATCATTGATTGTTATTTCACGTGTTTATGTGAAATCTTTTTATAATATTATATGCTGAAAATTTGAAATTAATTTATAACCAGTAAAATATCATATTAAATTTATATTAAATAATATCTGTTTACTCTATTATGGAATTAAAAACGCACAGTAATTTCAAATATTATAGGAAAAATAGGAGTAACTGATGTAAAAATATCGCTTAATGCATATAGAAAGTAAATACGCTCTCAAAGGATGTTATTAATGAAATTGAATATTATTATTTGCTCATATAGATTGGGGTTTCATTAGTAATTAATTTTGGGGTCATTATAATGTGCTGTTAAATTTCAAGTTACCTAGTTGCTATTGATTTGCTCGTAATCAAATAATTGTATATAGGTTAATATTAATTACAGTGTTTTTGGTTTCGTTAAGACTATGGAATTTGCTTGTTTATGGCGCAGTTTAGAATAAACTGTTACTATTTGTATCATTTCTGCAGGTTTTTAGCTGTGACTTCTTAGAGTAGTAACCTACAGTCGGCTGAGCCTGATATCTCTCTTATCTCTATGATTTTAGTATTCCAAGAGTTATGCCTCTTTGTTATCCGTTTGTGACGGATTTATAGAAACTGTCCTATCAATTTGATTACAGTGCTGTTGTGTAATCTCTTCAGTGTTCATCCAGACAATTGGCTAAGCGATTACTATATACCTAGTTGTTATTTGCTAAATATCAACTAGGCTACTTACGACCTTATTAATCTTAAGTAGCTTAACTCTCTCATTACTGTTCCATATGTCGGTGATCTCTTCATTTCTCATCTAGGATATGTACACCTTATTGATTGTATGTAATATATATATATTTTTTTTATTACAATGCTGTATTTCTGGAAACTCTCAATTCTGGTTTACCATACTGTATACCTTATTGATCGTTAAGTAGCCTAACTGTCTAATTTCTGTGATGTACGTGCGTAAACTCTTCAGTTGGTCTGCCGTACTGTATATTGATCGTAAGTAGTCTGACTGTCTGATTACTGTACAGTACGAGCGTAAACTCATCAATTCTGGTTTACCATACTGTATACCTTATTGATCGTTAAGTAGCCTAACTGTTTGATTTCTGTGCTGTACGTGCGTAAACTCTTCAGTTAGTCTGCCGTACTGTATATTGATCGTAAGTAGTCTGACTGTCTGATTACTGTACAGTACGAGCGTAAACTCATCAATTCTGGTTTACCATACTGTATACCTTATTGATCGTTAAGTAGCCTAACTGTTTGATTTCTGTGCTGTACGTGCGTAAACTCTTCAGTTAGTCTGCCGTACTGTATATTGATCGTAAGTAGTCTGACTGTCTGATTACTGTACAGTACGAGCGTAAACTCATCAATTTTGTTTTACCATACTGTATACCTTATTGGTCGTAAGCAGCCTGACTGTCTGACTACTGTGCAGTATGTGCGTAAATACTTCAATTCTAGTCTGCCGTACTGTATACCTTACTGATCGTAAGTAGCCTGACTGTCTGACTACTGTGATGTATGTGCGTAAATACTTCAACTCTGGTCTGCCATACTGTATACCTTACTGATCGTAAGTAGCCTGACTGTCTGATTACTGTGATGTATGTGCGTAAATACTTCAACTCTGGTCTGCCATACTGTATACCTTATTCATCGTAAGTAACCTAACTGTCTGATTAATGTTCTGTACTTGCGTAAACTCTTTAATTCTGGTCGGTCATACTGTATACTTGATAGTTCGTAAGTAGCCTGACGTCTGATTTCTGTGATGTATGTGGGTAAATACTTCAACTCTGGTCTGCCATACTGTATATCTTATTGGTCGTAAACAGCCTGACTGTCTGACTACTGTGCAGTATGTGCGTAAATACTTCAATTCTAGTCTGCCGTACTGTATACCTTACTGATCGTAAGTAGCCTGACTGTCTGACTAATGTGATGTATGTGTGTAAATACTTCAATTCTGGTTTGCCATATTATATACCTTATTAATCGTAAGTAACCTAACTGTCTGATTAATGTGCTGTACTTGCATAAGCTCATCAATTGTTCTACTGGACTGTATACCTTATTAATCGTATGTGGTATAGTTCTTTGATTAAACTACTGTACTTGTGTAATCTTCTCGTTTATTAGCGAATGCCTGCCTTATTGATTATGGTATGGTAAATGGCATGCTCTTTTGATTTTGGTACAATATGTGCGCTCCTGGTATTGATTATTCAGTATCTTGGTATAGTTTATAAAATGAGGCTTACCTCCATATTTCTGTTAAGTAGATGCTGTAAAACTTAGATTCTGTAATAACATATAGCCTAATTCTGAAATATAATCAAGTATGTCGCCTACCTCTATGATTCTAGTATATTATCCGATTATCTCTTTCACTGTGTTATGTTTGAAGATAATATGGCTTGTTATCATATTGTATACTAAGTTATAACATACCATACCTCCATAAGAGTATTTTAATATACGTTAAACGTATATAATTTATTGAATCTCATTAATTTACCAGTATTTAATTTTAAGTATGCAATTATTATATTGCAATTAAATATAATTTATTCATTAATTTCAACTAATTTAATTTTTAATATATTCTCTATAATAAAATATTTAATTTTAGAAACAAATTTAGAAATAGAGTAAACATGATGTTAAATTTAATGTAGCCAGGCCACCGGATTACGGACTATTTGGCTTAATGAAAATTAATATTAGAATTAGAAAAAACCGTCATACCTCGTAAGTTGATATCGGAGGTATTACGAGGTATGACGGGTTTTTTCTAATTCTAATATTAATCATACTAACCTCAGTGGTAATAACAATATGCATGTATTTATGAAAATTGCTTCAACTTTATTGAAAACTTTCCTTTTTTAGTTTTAACTAGAAGTTTTAGTAAAATCCTTTATAATTATCCTTTTTTCTGCTATTTTTTATTTGCTATTATCATTTTCTGCTATTATCTGCTAAGCAGATATCTTAAAAATGCCAGATTACTTCTTGAATTAAAGGCAAAAGCAATTATTATAAAAGCAAAAGTAAAGAAGTGCTTGTGACTTGTTGCTAAAAAGGGCAACCTCTCTTAACCTGTTGCTATCTATGGCAACCAGCCATTTTTTATTTGTAACCATGGCACTCGCTCACCGCTTATGGCTATAAATGGCAACCACTCGTGACTGTTGCTGCTTATGATAACTTCTTATCACATGTTACTAAGAATGGAACTTGCTTCGATAGCAACCACTGCTGTCCTTTCCACAAAAAAACAGATCTCGCCAACTATGCAATCAGTTTTAGTGTGGCATTTCCTCTTGTTTAGAGAGGTAAAGAACCAGGAAGTCTGTTGCTTACAAAAGCATTTTATCATACACTTTGTATTGTCAGGTTGCATCTGCCTCAGTAACGAAATTTAGTGTGTAGATGACATAATGTTATTTCTCTAAACATAAAAAAAAAATTGTTTCGCTGCTGTCATATTTTGTATAAAATCTGCTTCACCAATTTAGAAGAATTCATTTTTGACATTCTACTGAAACGATCTTTTAAAAAGTAAGTCGGTTTTTCTGCCAGTATTAATAATTATTTGCTGTACACTTCCTTATTACATTTTAATTTTTTTTATGTTTAATTACGTCTTTATTATCCAAAATACATATTTATTGTTTCAATTCAAAGCCTAAACTAGTAGGAGTAGGCGTGTATCCAGATTGTTCAAAATAAGTCCATATTTCATTGGACTTATAGCCTTATAGCCTTATAGCCTTATAGCCAGGGCTCTTTGGTACGCCCGTAATGTTGATATTCACCATGATTTGAAAATGGAATCAATAGATAGCTACATCACCCAACTTACTACTAATGAAGACAACAAACTATCTACTCATCCAAACCTCCTTGTACAAACTGTAAATCCTGCCACCAACCTTCCTCAACCTCACTGAACAATTACTTCATCCACTGACTATCTGACTACTTTTCCAACTTATGACTAAAAACATTGAAAACCATGACTTCAACAAGACCATATGACCACGAATACGACATCATTACTGTACAGACGAACTTAATATCTGACATGAATTACTGACATTCCAAGTTATAGTAGCACAGTAAGCAAGCAGTAGAATGTCCTCTGGCCTGGAATTGCTAGTTACGACGTGCACTATAATGCGCGGATATATTCGTTGGTCGTTGGTCGTTGGTAGTAGGAGTTTAACGCCAGGGTACCAAGTGTCTTGAGTGCTCGCTGATGACAGTAGTGAAAAAATGTATATATATAAATGTAACAAAAAAAAATTGAATTTAAAATGTACAGAATATAACACAGGAAATAAAGTAAAGGCATGGAGCCAGAGTAACCCAAAGACTTGCGTGCTCGTCGATGACAGTAATGCAAATGTATTATAAATAACTGCAACAAATATATAATAAACTATTACATTAATTTTTAAAAATGAATAATTTTAGAAACAAACTTGAACACAATTGTCAGATAAAATACGATTGTTCTAAGGTAATATTATAAAGACATATTCCTTTCATTAATGCTATTTTATGTTGGGTAAATAAATTAAATATCTCAATTTACCAGTTTTGTTTCTTTCAAATATATTTGATTGTATATATAACTTGAATTGACGATTTATTTACTTATTTCATATATTAAGTGTCTTTTTTTGTTACTTTTAAATGATTTTTATTTTGCTAAATATACTTACACTGCATATATCATGCATCATGTTAAGAATACTATATCAAAAGCTTTGGCCATATAAGAATCTGTTTACGTGCCTTAATAACAAGAAACAACAAATTAAAATTATCTCTATCCCTATCATGTTCAGAGAATTAATTTCAATAACTATTGTTATAATTTCTGAGTAACACAAAGGATGACGGGTACTCTAGTGGCAGTATATTTTGATTGTTGTTATGTACAGTTCAGATATTTATAATTATTGCAGATGTTTTCTTAAGATACGCCATAAATCTCTTGCCATTTTACCCGTTGACCATTATTGAATGAGAATTATTTTCTTTCAAATATAATATATACAAAAAAAATTATTTATATTTACTTAAATTTCTTGTATATGTATTGAAGCAACTCCACTGGTGAAATGTTATATAATTTACTTTTTTTTTTTTCTCCAAATTAAACATAACAGGATTTAACCAAAATAAAAAAAAAAAAATAAAAGGCCAGTATTTTAGGATGGAATGAAAAGTTGACTGGGGAAAGAAATTTATATGAAATTTGAAGTGGTTGTTATATTGTACGTAAATTTAGTTATTGATACTTGAAGCAGGCTGAAGGCACTTCAGTTTGTGTGTAATGCCCCCTGTAGCAATTGAGCTATATTACATTCCCTTATCCACCCATCAACTGAATTCCCCCCTCTACTACAACAAATTGAAATCTGTTTAATTGCCTATATATGATTCCACATATATTTCTTCTTTAAAGCATTGTACCAATAACTTTTAATTTAAACTAACACATTCTTCTTTTTTATTGCATATTTATATTAAAAAATTAATTTCTTTTTTTTTTCAGTTTATTTATAATATGGTCAGCTTCTCATTTCTTACTTATGTAATAAAACGAAATTAAAATTCACAAAAGAATTAGCAATAATTGACAATGCTTAAAGCAGAATACCTTTCCTGCATATGCAAAACAGAGAACAGGAACGAACTCACAATAACTGGAATAGTACAATTTGATAAACAGAGTGGTGAACAAGGAACAACAATAAATGCTAATATTGTTGTTCCGATATCAGATTGTTGTTTATAAATATCAAATTTTACAAAAATATTCAGTTTGACTAAGTCATTTCTGATTCATTGAAATATAAAGGAAATAAGTTATTAGGTATTTGTTTAATCTATAATATAGATTGTATATTTAAAAGTACAGATTCAATTTAAATTAATTACAGAATAAAATAATTCATTATTATTTAATTGAATAATAGTTCATTAAAAAATAGGAGCATACAGATAATTCTGAAGCAAAATAATTAATAAATAATAAATAAAAGCAAAAATACAGATAATTTAGGTAATCGAAAAAATGCATATTCTTTTTCCCATTAAAAGTGCAAGTACAATGATGAACGTCATTTTCTTGGTTATCCGTCATTAACCCAAATTGAAATTATAAGTTCAATCAAATTATTCAATCAATGTACATACAGAATAATATTTCAATGAATTTTACTGTATTTTTCTTAAAATTGTTATATAGTTAAATAATGTATATAAAATGTTTAATTCTAATGATTTATATGTAATATACGTTCTATCATATTTAATGTCATTATAAATTTGAAAGGATACACATTTTTGTTAGAACAGAATATTGTGCAATAAGAACTCAGAATGTGTAATGATTTAATTTATAGTTGATTGTAATTTCAGTTTTTTCTTCCATTATGGAGTAAGTTTATGAAATAACAAATGGGACACTCTGTAATACAAGGCACATTTGTAGTTAGTAGCAGCTGTCCAGAGGGTCCACGTGGGGACTTGATTTGCTTTAGTCTTTTAATCTCCTCTATTTCTGAGATAATATATTAGAGATATTATTAATTATATATATATATATATATATATATATATATATATATATATATATATATATATATATATATAGACCTTGTAATTCGAGGTCTGTATTGAAAAGTTTAGCCATATTTATACAAACATTCTTTCCCATCACCAGTCACAATAACAATAGTAAATCATTGTAACATGGATGGTAACCTTAAGTCATAAACTAACCTTTCTTTATGTAACTTTCATATGTTCACCCGCCCTGTTTTGTTGAAATGATAGATGAATATAACAAAGTAGTGTTTTTCGTACTTATAACCAATTAATTCTCATGTAACTTAAATAACCATTAGCACACTTTCCAAGGTAAAACTAATTTCCTTTTGTCTGATACTTTGAAATAGATGTGTACTCAACAACTCTGATTATAAAATAACCTTTTGTATGTATCTTTTGGTCTCAAAAATGTGTGTTAGTTATCTATGTGATTTGTAGATTGTTTTTGGTAAATGTATTATAGTTCTTACTCTAATTTTAGCCCTGAAGATGATGTACAAATACATCGAAACGTCGGACTAGGAAGGAGTTTATTTTCTTTTATTTGACCTAGCCCTCAATAACAAAACATATATATATATATATAAACCTAACTTGAAACGGTCCAACAGGACTACTAGCTCGCACAAGAAAAGCGAAAAACAGAAAATGCACACACACAAAAGTCTCACAACGATATTTCGACATTCGTCGTCTTCAGCTACTCACAGGGACTAATTCTGCCCGATGACGACGAATGTCGAAATATCGTTGTGAGTTTTGTTTTTGGTGTGTGTTTTTTCTGTTTTACTATTTCCTTTGTCAACTATATATATAGATTAATTTACCACATTGAAACTAATTTGGAAACAATGCTCTTGCTCTCTGACGATGTGTTGACGAAACGAGCAAGTTTCCAAATTAGTTTTATTGTGGTAAATTAATCTATCTATTACATCAAGTGTTATTTTGATTATTATATATATATATATATATATATATATATATATATATATTTAACAGTTTAAAATTGAAGATAAGTAACACACAAACTAAAGAAACACACTTACAAACTCAAATTTTTGGGCAATCCGTCTTCAGGAGAAAAGAGAAAGTTTGACCAACTTTTGGTCTCCCTTTCTCTTTTCTCCTGAAGACGGATTACCCCAAAATCTCAGTTTGTAAGGGTGTTTCTTTACTTTGTGTGCTACCTATCTTCAAAGCTGTGTTTCAGCCCATCAGAAAATAAAGTCAGTTTTAGTAGAAATTAAAATATACAATAGACGAAACAGATTCCCAAAATAAATGTGAGTGTTATTATACAATCAAGAAAATTAATTAATTAGATCAAAGGAGTTTGTGCTGTGTGATTAACCATTAATATTTGTCTTAATCTTACTTCTTAAATAAAGCTTCTAAAACTTTCCACCTTGGTGTTTAGATGTCTCCGGTATAAGTCAACAGCGATTCTCCAAAATGTTTTATTTTTTAGGATTTTTTTTCAGAGTTGCGCCTTCACCAAACTTCCCCTTTGATATTTCACCCTCTCGAAGAGAATTAGCACTAAGACGATAATGTATTCTAAAGAATTATTGTTGCCCGTTATTTATCGCCGAAGGACTTCGTGGAAAGTTGCTACTAACATGGTTCACAACTAAGGGTTGGTTACCACTTGTAGGTGTCATCACAACCCCTTGTCGCTTCAATACCTGTTTACAATTTTCTTTCTACTTGTGTAGGTTGAGTATACACAAATTGTTTCATTATTTAAAACCTTTTTACATTTACTCATAATCATTGTTGTGTTGTAACATTCATAAATCTTAAAATGAGATTTTACTTAAAGAATTACGATATTAAGCTCAAAATTTCATTCTAAACATTAACAACCTTTAACTTTTGAAAATAAATCAGGTAAAAGAAAAAAAAATCAATGGTTAACATGATTAGGATAAAATCAAGGTCACTTGCATAGACAGTAAGGAAGCCCTAAACTGATTGAGTTATTCTAGGGGTCATTTAATGCTACCTTTTGCGCACTAATAAAGTTATACAGACTTTTACATAGGACAAAGTGCCTTCCTGTTCTCTTATATTTCCACTCTCGACCATTACTCTTTACTGTTTCTCACTATAATGATGTCACATTATTGTTAAGAAGAACTAACAATAACAAGTGATACGAAATCAACATATTAACAATAGTGAGAGACACAGAAATGGACTAAGACTTTTCCAACAGCCACATATTCTGACATCAAGAACATTAAATTTGAGGAGGAGGACCAGATTTTTATCAAACGGTGGTTGTCCCAATTCTGAATTGTGTGCAGCAGTTGGGAAATTGATATTTCTTTCACCTATTTCTTCTTTATAATCGTTATACATATTTAAATTAAAGCATGCAGAACAAAAAACAAAACTAAGCACTATCTAAGGTGAAATATCACCTTAGATCTTATTCACGTCCTGATGATGAATGTTGATCATTCAAAACATGTCGACCATAGGAGATGTACTTTATTGTGTAGACGAAATAACGAGAGTGTTATTTAGAAAAATTGAGAAACTTGTTTTCAATAATGTGTGTGTCAAAGAAGGACTGCTACCAAAATTTACGAATATATATATATATATATATATATATATATATATATATATATATATACTCACATATTATTTCATAGCCTGAAACATAACAAAGACTCACTTTTCAATATTTTGACCATAATTGCGGTAATGGTGGACTGTTTTTCGTTTATCATTATATATATATATATATAAATGAATAATAATAAAAATAACACTTGATGTAATGGATGGATTAATTTACCACAATGAAACTAATTTGGAAACAATGCTCTAAGGCCTTTTGCCAACATATCGTCAGAGAGCAACTGACAAAAGTTTACTTTTGTTCACTTGCTCTCTGACGATATGTTGACGAAAGGCCTTAGAGCATTGTTTCCAAATTAGTTTTACTGTGGTAAATTAATCCATATTTATTATTGAAAATGACACTAGATTTAGCTGCTATCTGTTTCTTAACAAGTTTCTCAATTTTTCTAAATAACACTCTCGTTATTTCGTCTACACAATAAAGTACATCTTCTATGGTCGACATGTTTCGAATAATCAAAATTCATCATCAGGACGTGAATAAGATCTAAGGTGAATTATCTGGTTTATTATATATACATGGAGAAGGTAAAAGGGAGTAGACCCTAGCAGAAAATAAATAAATAAAGAAAGACCGAAACGTTGGCATTGAGAGTTTAATTCGAACCTGAAGAACTGACCGAGTCCCGATAAGCTTTAGTTTTGTATCTATTCCACTGTCAATACTTTTATCAATATATATATATATATATATATATAAAGAGAATATCTATATTTCGTATACGATGCTCCAGTAAAAAGGATTAAAATAGTAGCATTCACACTGGATTATACTAATAGGATTGACATTTTTCCTTATTAAAGGATTACTTATTAACAAGTAAATTTTATACTAACACTCAAATAATTATCAATTATAACGAATGAAGGGGGAGCTGGCGTTGAAGAGATGAATTATAGATTATAGAATATCGATCTGATAATTACGAGGATTATCCGCTCCTCTCATTCATGCCTTGCCACCCTAAGTGCCTAACAACTTCTAATTGCCAAATCAAAAACATACTGAATTTGACTTTTCTAAAAATAATTACAGTGTTATTTTTTTTAATTTAATTAATTGCCCATATTAAAGGTTATATTAAAAAAGTAAAATTATTTTAAAATTATTAAATCGTAAGTCCAAATAAAAAGTTAGCCTGTATGATAATGATTTGATATTAACATTGAACTAGGTTTGGTGTAGCTTTAATATATATAAATGGTTTAGTGATCTTGTGACTATATTATCATTTCTAAGTTATATATCATCAGATAATGCTGTTTCGAACACCAGTCTCGTTTACACTTTCATTTTTATTACTGTGGGGTACGCTTTTCAGTTATGGTTTCACATAAGTGGTACACTGCTGAAGCTTAAGATGGCAATATTGTATTTTAATGACATATAAGAGTAGTTTTCGATTTTATATTTTACTGTTATAGTTATGAAATGACTATAATAGTTGGCTGTTTACTGATGTTATGGTAATGGTTTACAAATAGTCTGATGCTTTCACACAATCGGCTGCTTTTCTGGTATATTTAGGTTGCTAGGATAGCTCAGTGGTAACATGCTAGCCTCTGGAATGGTGGGTCCGGGGTTCAATACCTATTGTGGCCTTCGATTTATTCACGTGAGAGGTGAATAGATCTGAGCACGTCGTCCCTCTGAAAGGATGTTAAGCCTTTGGTTTCGAGCCTACTGATAATCAGATAGTGATAGTAATATAATAATAATATAATTATAAGGGGGGGGGGATGCATTTACGTTCATAGTGCTGGGCTCCCAGTAAACCAGGGGGGGGGGGATGCATTTACGCATATAGTGCTGGGCTCCCAGTTAAACCAGACTACCAACTAAAACACCCCCTTTTCTTCTTGGGCACTAGCCTGGAACTGTTTCCAACATTACCTCAGGCTAGGCCATTCATTCCCTTACGTAAGGCATCCTTAGACTTAGAATTGGTTATTCTCTTCTAGGTGTCTCTTTTTTGTGCAAAGGATATTTTTGACTAGGCCAGTCAACCATTTTCCACACATCAGCCCTCTCTATCATTTTGGCCATAATAGTTTCTGGTGAGAATATACCAATTTCTCTTCACCAAATCACTTCTCTGGCTATTCCATTTCTTGCATGCAAAGAATGTGTGCTCCACATCGTCTATTGCTGAGCAATACAGGCACTCGGAAATAATAATAACTTGCATTATCAAAAAGCTAATATAATTATCAAGATATTTCACACTGTTCTTATAGTAGTCTTCAAGCTATAATTTTGTCAGTACACACAAATACCTGCATAACTTTGGTGCCACAGAGGTATCTCAAACCATATCAGTGTATGGTACAGTCATACCTTGTACACAGAAATGGCAGTTGTTGAACTGGGTTTGAATGATGTCAATCTACTTGAAAAAGAAAAGTTCCACTTGAACATAGACTTGGTCCAAACAGGTTGAGTTCAAATTTATCATAAATGAATGTTATATGATTATCGTAAAAAGGATTAATTTTGAGATGCTGATATATTTATGTATTATCAATTACAAATTTAATCTATAATAATTTTTTGTGATATCTGAACGTAATTAAGTATAAGAGAGTGTTTGCATGTCTTTTATTCACTTTACAATCCTTAAACCAAAATATGAAATGGGGAAAGAAAAGACTAAGATCTTTCAACCGTAGCATGCGGTCTACAGATTTATATATTGTAGTACTTGTACTTCAAGCAGGATGAAAGTTCATAGTCTTTTTTTTT
The DNA here is from genome assembly GCA_026182355.1 of Hermatobates lingyangjiaoensis. NCBI lineage: Eukaryota > Metazoa > Arthropoda > Insecta > Hemiptera > Hermatobatidae > Hermatobates > Hermatobates lingyangjiaoensis. The sequence goes on from JAPFBL010000085.1 coordinate 365,753, forward strand.
CCTATTTCATATTGTGGTTTGACCATTGATTGTCATTTCACGTGTTTAGAAATCTTCTTATAACTTTACAAGTCGCACCGTTTGATAGATCTCTGATGACATTGCCATATATATAACATTCTCTCTCTGGAAACTTACTCCCTTGTTTTTAGAAAACATTTCTTCCATGAGATATGTACTTTTATATACAATTTATATATATATATATATATATATATATATATATATATACAATACTTTTATCAAAACAAATATTACTATTACCTTTGTTCTAACTGTTTCAAAGATAGTTACTCTAAATTTTCTCTGTTATATGTATTTATGCCAGCATTTCATCGCAAAATCTCTATATGTATTCGATATTTCCAATGGTCAGTATAACTCTGTTAAATACAGTTGGTGACCTGTCAATCTTAATAGTTAATCATTTGAGAAACAGAGTTGTAACAAAGCCAATAGAATGGCCATTACATATTTTTCACACATACACAAACCCATAGAATAAATGTTAGATATATTTTACTCATGTAACTAATATACTCGTAAATATAACCTTTTTAGATAGAGGGTTGCTATGAAAACGGTAGAATGAAATTAAGATATTTTTCACTCATATTAATAACTTGAATATAACCTTTGGAGATACAGGGTTACCACTAAATATATGTAATGAAATTTAGATTCTTTCATGTTACTAACCTAATTATAAAGACTCACTACATTGAGTCTTCTAGTTTTTATTTAAAAACATTAACTTACTGTTTTTACTTATTGTTAATACTACAAGTACACAGTGATCTCTGCGTCGAATCATACAAAACATTCTTACTAAAACTCAGTCATTCAAGCTTAGAGATAAAAAAAATGCAATAAGTTGACATATCTTAAATTTATTCACTAAAAATCAATTTAGAATAAAAAACGCAAACTTGTAAAATATACATTGACTGAATCAACTGATCTCAGCAAGACCTGTTCAAACTTAAAGAAATAATTACATTAGAGACTTCATTGGTGTTTAATAATGATTCTTTCAATCAAGAAATAGAGCTCTACATCATTTGTCCTCCGATTATAAGGATAGTATATTAAAATAATATACCATAATATAATATATTTTATATATATATATATATATATATATAAATATATTTTTGATCAAACCACAATAAGAAAATGGAAAGCAAGACTAAGATCTTTCAACCGTAACAAGCGGTCTTCGTCAGAGTCAAAAACCACCCTCAGTTGGGTTTTTGACTCTGACGAAGACCGCTTGTTACGGTTGAAAGATCTTAGTCTTGCTTTCCCATTTTCTTATTGTGGTTTGATCATTGATTGTTGTTTCACGTGTTTATGTGAAATCTTGATATATATATATAAAAATTTCACATAAATACGTGAAACAACAATCAATGATTAAACCACAATAAGAATGGGAAAACAAGACTAAGATCTTTCAACCGTAACAAGCGGTCTTCGTCAGAGTCAAAAACCCAAAAAACCCAACAGTTGGGTTTTTGACTCTGACGAAGACCGCTTGTTACGGTTGAAAGATCTTAGTCTTGTTTTCCCATTCTTATTGTGGTTTAATCATTGATATATACGAGGTGTGTAAATAAAGTAGTGAGACTGATTTTTTTTAAATTTTCTATTCAAATATAATTACAATGTGATATTGTCACCTTCAAAATAGTTCCCTTCGGAAGCCACACAGCGCTGGAGACGGTCCTTCCAATCATTGTAGCATTGCTGGAACTCGGATTCTGGAATGGCCTTCAGCTGGTCGGTTACAGCAGTTTGTATGTTTTGTAGTGTCCCGAAATGAGTTCCCTTGAGGTGATTTTTCAATCTCGGGAAGAGGAAAAAGTCACAAGGACTCAAGTCTGGTGAATAAGGAGGCTGAGGAGCAACAGGAATGTTTTTACTGGCCAAAAACTCGTTTATTGAGATGGCAGTGTGACAGGGCGCGTTGTCGTGATGCAACACCCACTTGTCTTTGATGTTTGGCCGCACACGAAGGACTCTTTTTCGAAGTCTTTCAAGGACCTCACGGTAGAAGTGCTGATTAAGCGTCGATCTGAACGCACAAGGTTCCGTACTCTGTTGACATTTTCATCGGTGTTTGCACTTGAAGGCCTTCCGCTTCGTGGTTCATCTTCAATCGACTCTCTTCCTTCTGAAAATTCCTTAAACCACCGAAAAACCTGTGCCCTTGATAAAACACGTTCTCCATAGGCCTCCTGAAGTTTTTCAAAAGTTTCGGTTGCATTATGTCCAAGTCTGAAACAAAATTTGATTGCACACCGCTGCTCAACTTTGAGGTCACTCATTTTTAAAACGCTCAAGAGAAAACCATTTCACGAAAACCAACGCTACGGACAAACAAATGACTGTGGCGAGTTCAGATTCATACTGGAGGCGCATCACACGTGCACCTGACGCTACTCAAGGCCACGCGTCTCCAGCGTTGCCAGATCGAAAGCGACGTTGCCAGTCTCACTACTTTATTTACACACCTCGTATATATATATATATATATATATATATATATATATATATATATATATATATATATATATAATATAATATATATTAATTAAATTAACTGAATACTCTTCGAAAATTATTAGCACTTTTTCAAACTATTGTTTGAGGTTTAGTTATAAAAGTTGTACAAATATTTAAATATTCTTAATTCTGGCACTAAATTATGATACTATCATTTTTTTTAATTACTGTATATCTTATTTATGTTACTTATTTTGGTGTAATAACTTGCTTAAATATTATTAATATTGATTGAAATATATAGGTAGCTTATTGAAAATTTTTCCATGACATTATTTTTTCTTCTTTCGGTCTGATCTAGCTAATCTGATTGAGCAACGCTCATGAGGATATGAAATGCAAGAACAGTAGTTTTTTTTTGTAAGTACATCACCGAGGAAAGGAATCTCAGTTTTTGAAATATTTTTTAAAGAATGTGGTATGTACACTTTTGTATTTTACGTCTTCATTCTGTTCTTAAAAAGAGTTCATCTTGGGTGTCTGCCAAGTTGAGGCAGAATTAATATTTCTCTGTGACCATATTGCCTATAAGAGGATTATGTAGCTCTTATTTGCAAAAGAGGTTACTTAGTAGGTGTTCATCTTATATATTTTAGTTTAATTGAGTTGAAATATTATGAAGATAAAAGTGTAATAGATTTTTTTTATCTCTAACTGTCAACGCTGTAAAAATTGAAGATTTGCTAAATTTCATTTTACCAAAATAGCTCTTCCTAGAGCAGCTTAATATGTGTGTTAATTAGTATTGTACTATTTTTTTTAAGAATTTGCGGTAGTAAAAGTGTGTTTAAAGAACGTTTTCATACAGGGAGTAGAAGGAAAGCTGATTAGAATCAGGTTTGCTGATTAGAAAAAGAAGAAGAGAAAGATAGAAAGAGTAAAGGAGGAGTGAGGAAGACAAATGCAAAGCTGAGACAGGTTCTGATTAGTGAGTTAATTAGTTAGCACCAGTGTGTTCTCTGAGAGGAAAAGGAAAGGAAAAGACCGCGATAGGAAGAGGGAAGGAGCGAGAAAGTCCTTGGACACTGGATGCTTCGGCCCTGAGGTAATGAGATTTCTGAAAAAAACTACCAGATCGGAGGGCCAGGCAGTCGTCAGATGAAACCAACTCCTCCTGCGATGACAAATTAAATCCCACTCCTCTCATTGGAAGCCCTAAAGAAAGCAATATTACCATCACAGCGATGTCAACAAAATTACATCAAGATGCTCCTTAACCCCATCTGAAAGGAAACCTCGAATATCCTCCCCTCCAATAAAGTCATACCGCTCAAAATATATAAAATTTGATGGGAGTCGAAAAAGTGGTGAAACCTCTCTTTCAATCCCATCGCTTCAGATTCAATCTAAATAACCCAATATTCTAAAAAAAATACAGTGCATGATAGAGGAAAAAGTAATTTTATTAAACAAAGATAATGGTTTATTATTCATATCTGTAAATTTAAAATAGTCGACAAGTTTATAAAGACAAGTTAACTATTATTTGTTTGTACATATATATTTTGTGTGTGAGTGTGTTTATGTTTTCTCTGTTTTTCTAGTGTTCTTTTCTTATATGTGATGTGTGGCAAGTCAAACGTACTGAAGTGATACTTTATCGGTAATTCTCTACGTTACTATGGAGTGTTTGATGAGAATATATGTATTTATGAAAATATGAGTGTATATTTATTGAATTACAAAGTAAAATACTTTTACTCAGTAGAGAGAGACATATATATAGATAGAACTGACAGACCTTACTTATATTAAATCATTAGTTGTCCAATCCGTAATTGTGTGGTATTTACTCATTCTGAAGTAAAATGGATAAACCAACAAAGTCTCCGCGCAAATGAAGTTTTATTCAACGCGTTTCGAACACTTTGTGTTCATCATCAGGAAGACACTATAATATAAATTATATCTAATTAGTTATAAAAATTAGAGTGAAATAATAAAATATAATTAAAAAAAAAAGAAAGTTCCTTTCCTCTAAATTAGTGGTTCTGGTCTTCTGTATTTCAGTTAACGGTTTTCAAGCATACCCGACGCCTTTGTCCACCTTATCTCCTAAATGCCTATCCCCACTCTTTCGCAACGGATCTGTTTCCTACTAGTTGTTTTCACTGGACCAACCCGTCAGTACCACATCCTTGGGTATGTCTTGAATTCTCTTAATTGAATTTTTATTATTTCACTCTAATTTTTGTAACTAATTAGATATAATTTGTATTATAGTGTCTTCCTGATGATGAATACAAAGTGTTCGAAACAAGTTGAATAAAACTTTATTTGTGTGGAGACTTTGTTGGTTTAACCATTTGACCTCAGAATCACTTATATTAGTAGTGTAACAACCGTCATCATAAGATAGAAGTGATTTATGTTCCAAGTTAACTACGAAATGACTCAAACAGTCAATATCCAGTCACCAAGATCAATTATATATTGATGAATATCAAAATTCCGACATAGGTTATATTTGTATTATATTTATCAACATACGCTTTTCTATCTTGTTTATTTTTGGTCGTTGTTCTCTCCAATACTTTAGCCTGCAGTTTCATTTGTTATCTTCATGTACAATATATTTTAGTTTTTATATGAAACTTGATAGAAGTATTATTAGTAGAATAGATTAGAATAAAAAATAAATGATAGATATCTCTCAGCGTTTTAAGTTCAAATCATATATTCGAAGTCACTGTTTCAGTTTTATTAAAAACTTTCTTCAAAAATACAATACATGAAAAATAATAAACAATCCACCTTTGCTTGTATATGAAAAAAACGTCATTTATGTAATATATGATTTTGCTAAAAATATGAATACATCAGAAGTAAAGCAACATTTAAATTTTCCAATTTTATAACAATGAACTATTACATTACAAGTTTAATATTAATATAAATAGCTACAAAAACTTTAAAAAATTGACATCATAAAGAAAATTCTGCAATAAAATAATAATATTAACCAAAACACTATTATAAAGTTAATCATTTAAATTTACACTAACTGGTATAGACAGTGAAAACATCATTCTTTTTAAAAAAATGAATAAATCTTGTTTAAACAAAAATATATATAATTTTCACTGTCTCATTTTTCTCTCTTCTAGTTTCTTTGCTATAATTTTTGCTTCAATGAAATCAAAATTATAGCTTTCATGAATGAATGAAATGCAACTTTCAGCATATAGTTTCATCAGTCTATATGTTGCCAATACCCTAACATATTTCGTATTTGCACTTCACGCGAATGAATGTATGTTAAATGTATGGATGTATTTGGATAATTTTGTATTATACACAATGTACCACTGCAGGATGTGTAAAACCACTGTTTTTTTAAAAAGAAAACACGTTTTCTTATTTAACAAAAAATAAACGATGCATTATTATTTTTGATAGTTAAATACATAATTTGTAATACTAACAGTTTAAAAGTATACCAATTAATAAGTATATACTAAATTTGAAATTGTACTTCTATGTAGAAAGTTTGATAGATTTGATAGATATACCGGTAAATATTACAGAAAGAACAATTGCCAATGATTTGTCAGTTTCCCAGATTAAAATCAAATTTATAAAGTAGATATTTTGAGTTGGCTAAGTCCTTTTGCATAGGATTACAAGAGAAGAGGAAATATGAGAAATCATGTAAAATTCAATAATTATACACTTCAGAAAGTTGCATATTTACAAATATGCTAGTGTTTGATGACTCTGTCACAAGTAGATGAGATGGGTTCGTATGGAGATGGATTCCCTGGAATTTGAAAATTGTGGCTTTAAGAGAAGAGATTCACCATTAAAAATCAGGAAAGTTAGACATAAGTAGGCAGGTACAATTACTAGAGTGCCTTTACTAGAAGATTAATTGTAAGGATAAGTCCATACAGATGCAGGCAGCAAAATCAAATAGTTGTCTAATTTTCTCTGCGCTAGTCAGGTGAGTTCATAAGAGCTCTTAAGATTTTATTAGTTTTAGTAACCAAATGGTTCTGACTACTTGACAAGGCTTTAGTAGAACTTTTTCCAATAGAATTACGGTTATTATTAGATATAAGGAACTTAACAAATTTAATATAAAATGTTTCGCAAAAACAAATAGTGATTTATTATTCAATAAGGGTAGAAAGATGGAGAAAGAATAAGTTGATTAGAGAAGAAAAGTTAAAAGGAACTAAAAAGAGGGATGAACTTTGTGCTTTTAAACAGTGTGGTTAGAGAGTGGGAAAAGAGATAGCAAATATTTTATTTATAATTAAGCTGTGTAGAGTAAATATATATAGAGGAATCAGTGATGATAGACTGTTACGGTGGCTGACAGAATATCTGTGACAATTCATAGGAAGACGTTGCCGATTGGAAGTGGATACACTGATTGATACATTACGAGAATCTAATTTCTAGAAAACCTAACGTTTCTAGATACATATAGTTAATGGGTTAGTTCCACTGAGGTTAGTAATATTAGAATTAGTAATAATACATTCCGTCATACCTCGTAAAGTCTCTGAAAAGCTCAACCGGTTTCGGGTCCGTCTGGATCCCATCTTCGATGGGATACCTACTAAAGTAGTTCAATGGGATACCTAAATTAGTAGATACCTACTAAAAGAGGTATAGGGTAAGTATTATTGATAAGAATAGACATGAGAAGAATCCGAACCGATGATAGGTTTTTGTGTAAAATCTTAAAACAGAATTATCTTAAAACTTCTAAGGTAGTTTTGAATTTTTAAGTAAAACTGTAACGGTTTTCTGTTAAGAACTAGCCAAGTTAACATAGTGGCAATATATTTGCCTCTCGACAGAATGATCCAAGGATAATGCCATTTATTCATAAGGGAGTTGAATAAATTAGCGCATGACGTCTCTCGAAGAGGACGTTAAACCATCGGTGCGAGCTTGAACGATGCCATGTACTCGATAGAGATCTCTACTCTTAAGTACACTTGAGTTAAGCAAAATTCAGGACTTCCAATATAGAATCAACAAAAAATGTGGCTGGTCCATTACCGAAATGAGTGCCAAATAATAAATGAGTCACGATTGTCACCCTCTAGAACAGCAGAAAAAGTGAAAGCCTTATAAGCGGAAAAATAAAAAAAACAACGACAAAATATTTTTTGTGCTTTCCTCTTCTTATATTTTTTTCTTTAGGTTCGTAATTTGTTTATATATTATTTTATCAATGATTTAATTCATTTACTCTATTTATTTCTTAATTAATTTTCTTCTTGCGCTTGATGGTTCAAATCTAACTCAGAGCTCGAGTCTCCAAGCTGAAGGTCTGATTTGTTTTAACTTTCAAGTCATACATATATATCTCTTCTGATGACAACATATATCAAAATATTAATATGATTCTTATTCCATGTTTCTATTGTATTTAGTTAATACCTTTAAGCATACCTACTATGCAGAGTTAAATCTTTGTCAAAATTATTAATTTTTAACAAAAAAGTTTCAGATATTCATAGTAAATGCCTAGTTTAATACTCTATGGCAGTGAAATTGCATCCAGAAATTTTCCAGAATGAATTCAAAGTCTGGAAATTACAATGAATTCAATAGAATATAGAATTATATATAATTTATAGAATTATATAGAATTCATATATTATAGAATTCAAATATATGAGATCTGAAATTGGAATACCTCCAAGTATATAAATTCAGTTTAATCTTAGACTAAATGCAACCCTGGTTATTAAACATTACTTTACTAACTTATACGTAATGTAATTGTGATTAATTATGCTGGGGAACACACGTACTCGTAGGTCGAGCATTGTGATATCTTCTTGATGCCACACAATAAGTATTGATACTACAGTGGGAGTCCAATATTTACCCTAACTCAGTTGTATTTAGAGTAAGAATCTTTTACGAGTGCCTTACATCGTACAGGCTTGGCTTAACGTCCTCTCTGAGGGACGTCATGTTCTCATTTACTTACCTCTCGCGTGAATAAATCTTGGGCCAGGTGGGGATCCAGAACCCCGATCCTATCAGTTCAGAGACGAGTACGTTAACCACTGAGCTAACCTGGCCCTCTTGTTATCAGTGAGTAGATAACATAGTCACTAATTTTCTGTTTAACAGTCATCATGAGAGAAAAGGTAGGGACATCAAGCGCACTTGAAAAGCGTCGGTTGATGCTGCTTCACTATTTGTTATCCTTATTTGTATTGATTACTATACTTTACTAATAGAAGAGTATATATATAAAAATAATGATTCGCGCTCCGTTCTTCGACGTGGGGAGATCTCTCTCACTTCGTCCTCTCTTCTAATCTACTCCTGATGACGAACAACAGTTCGAAAAACTGAATTCTGGAAGTGTTCTTTTTATTCTTTTTTCTTTGTCGTGCTTTGTGTAATTTAAAGTTTTATAATCCTTGTGGACAGTTTCTTATTTTTTGTAAAAATAATGTTATTCAGTCATTCAATTATAACGATTGATACCAGATCTGATATGGCACTGGAAGTGTTAATATGTTCTCTTTCTGAAGCGTTTAATGTAACATGATTCTTGAGAACAACTACCCAACGATTTAATCATAGAAACAATCACTAAAACAATTCATTAAACATGAATTATCAAATCTTCGAACATCAGTGAGTGCACTGATAAGGATAGAAACCGACCTGGCTCACGCCGGTCTGAACTCAAATCATGTAAGAAATTAAAGGTCGAACAGACCTAGAAATTAAAAATACTGCTCCTTAATCTAATCTTAATTCTCTATGCGGTTGATAGAGATATTAAGAGAAGTAACATCTATCGCAAACATGACAAAAGAATGGTCATGCGATGTAGATAGCATGAATTTTGTAGGAGTTGACAGAAATGGAAAGATCCTTGCAATATGATGGTGAACTACAACGAAGTGGTTGTAGGAACCAATATACAGGCTGTATCTTGATCAGTAAAGTTTCTTATATTGTAGTCATTTTTCCTTTGTCATTAATATTTTTATTTTTGGGTGTCCATACGACTCACTCTGTTATTAAGGAATTTCCTACCACATCTTCTGCTTCTGTTTCTTCGCCATCTTCTCAAGGGTTAATGGGTCAGTCTATTACTTATGGAAAACATCCTCTTCTAAAAAGCTAAATTTTCTAGGCCTCTCTCAAAATTTCTTCGTTTCTTTTAAAGTAATGAAAGAGCTTAGATTGCAAAACCTGACCTATTAAAAACCCAAAACATTTTTGAGTGCACATATTTGTTTGTAAATACTGTAATTGTTAGTTGAGTGAGCTTCTTTTACATTTTTCTGTTGACTGTCGCAAATTATTGGAGATGATTTGTTATTGTGGTTTTCTGATAAAAAGTAGTGAATGAATGTGATTTCGTCAGTTAGCCAAGACAAGACATTAGTGGCATTTAACATGGAAGAAAGTAAACATGGTCGCTAAATGTTTGCAATACGAAAGGAAGTAAGCCAATTAGCGAATTGCAGAGGCTTGTTTGGAATCGAGCACAGCTTTACGAGCACCAAGCAGGCTAGATAATGAAGTGAGGACAAGAGATGGGATTCGTCGATATAAATATAAATACAGTGGGAGAGAGGTGGGAGGTTGTTGGGCCGTAGTCATGTCAACGCTTGTTATAGCCTTGATGGCTACAGGCTCCACCGTTGCCATGCCAACGTGAGGTAATACCACCCGCCCACCCACCCCTCCGGCATGTCTTATCGCATTAAAAAACTGATTTTCTTGTCACCTCCCTCACGTGTCTCATTAACATTATCTTCGTAAAAAAAAACTTTATTTTCAATTTCTGACTACTTACTTTAGAAACGACTTAAATTTTTTTTATAAACGTCATTGTCTATTTTAAAAGAAATGTGTCTTTATACAGGGAGAAAAAAAGCAACAGATCATATGTGATGTATTATTTAACTGGAGGTTTATTATGAATAATATTAAGTTAGATGAAGTTAAAAGTGCCTCACGTAGAAGTTTATATAGCATTCTTTATGTTATGAAAGTGCCTCGTTTATAGGTATATTTTAATTTAATAAATGGCAGATAACCCGCGTAAACATCTTGTGCTTCTGTTTCTTCGCTATCTTTTCAAGAGTTAATGGGTCAGTCTATTACTTATGGAAAACATCCGGTTTACCGGATACTTTATAATAATAAATAAAGTAATACTTATGGAAAAAGTATTAGTCTTACAGAAATAAACCATATTTAAATGAAAAATGTTTGACAAAATAGAATACAATTATAAATTACAGAATCGCTAAGTCATAGCGGTTGCTCCGTAAAACTCTTTCATAGCGGTAGTCATCTAGTAAAACCTTTCTCAGGATTTAACGCTGAACTAGTTGCCTGGTTTACTTTGCAAATTTTTTTTATTTCTTCATTCTTATCATATTTTTATAATAAAAAAGTATAAAACTCTGTCAACTTTAACACATAGGAAAGAACATAGAACGTCACTAGAACTCACTTACATATTTTGACATCCGTCGTCATCGGGAAGAAGTGCGAAGTGCTCTTCGAAGAAGCAAACTGCTACTCAACATCATATATCTCAGCATCATACTTTATCTAAAACAAAATATTAAAACGGTCCAAACCGGACAGATATATAAATGAAAAAAGACAACATATAGAGGAAGCGAGAAAACTTACTGGATCGATATTTCGAACTGACGTTCGTACTTGCCGGTACAAGTGAACGCACGTACCTCTTCTTCTTCCCTTCTACTCTCTCCCTGACGACGAACTTCAGTTCGAAATATCGATCCAGTAAGTTTTCTCGCTTCCTCTATATGTTGTCTTTTTTCATTTATATATATATATATATATATAATATATATATATATATATATATATATATATATATATATATATATATATTGACGGACAGTTCACTGTCGTCCCTCCGTCAATTCACTTCTTCTCCTGAGGACGACCGCCATTACGTTCGAAATATTGAAAAGTGAGTCTTTGTTGTGTTTCTGTTTATGTGTCACTGCTTATTTTAATTGCTTATATATATATATATATATATATATATATATATATATATTTGTAAAAGTTGGGAGCAGTCCTTCTTCAATACATGCTTTTAAAAACTGGATGTCTGTTTCCACTTGATTCAATTTCGTCTTATATTTTTCCAAATTACGAAATTTTTTCTTCAACTCAAGGAAGAAGAAGAAAAAAGAAGAAAAAATTTCGTAATTTGGAAAAATATAAGACGAATATATATATATATATATATATATATATATATATATATATATATAGTCTAGTCGAAGGTTTTGTCCGGTTAACATTGTTGTTTCTTTAAATAATGTAAATTTCATTTTCATTGTTAAAAAATTCTTACTTCTGCCTATGAAAAAGGTATTAAATAAAACCGAAACGTTGGCAACGAGAGTTTGATTTTTTATCCTGGAAAATTGACCGAACCCCGATTAGAGAACACACCTATTCTATCAAACGGTCGATATATTATTGAATCTGTTATATATATATATATATGTCTTGTTAAAGTCTATGCTTATTTTTGATCTTACACCTTTTACTACTAAGTGTCCAATCGTTTTTTATAAAAAGGTTTACTGTATTGGTAGGCGAGTAGCTTATTTAACTATTAATGGGAAACATCTAACGTCGATACGTCGATAAGGAGCACATAATTACCAGGACGTATCTCGAAAACTATGCGTGCCAGAGAGATAAAAAGGTTTCTTCCCTGTTATGTTGGAATAATCAGTGACGTAACGTTAAAAATTTAGAATCTTAACGATAATTGATGCATGAAAAACCAATTGATGTTACCGGTATAGACGAGGGAACAGGTAAAAATAAAACAGAAGTCTACTGAATGTAGAAGTTATGAAGAAAAGAGAACTGCTGAGTTTCTGGGTATGACAATTGTCAGGAGAAAAAGTACAGCTTGCTTAGAGGGAAATGTATATCAGTTGGGAGGTCAGCCCTAGCCAACAAAGGTAGGAGGAGGGAAGCTGTAATTCACTATATTAAGAACCGTCCATCCACGGATTACACCGGGAGACGTTATGAGAACTAAACCACTAAGCTGAAATCTATGTGGGTATAATCCTAACCATCAAGGAAATCTTGAAGACTTGCAAAGCTCACATAAAAGAACTGAAGTCGTATTTCACCCCAATAGATTCATAGAGATAAGAGAGGGAAACCAAGCGCACTGGTTCAGAGATGGTCGGAGACCCAAAACTCTCGAAAAAGTATCCCCAAAACTATGCGTGCCAGAGAGGTAAAAAGGTTTCCTCCCTGTTATGTTGCAAAAATAACACATTAAATAACACATTAGGAACTCAATTAATAATGAAAAAAATCTGTGTACTACCTTTTAAAACAGTTGACTTATAACAGTGAATCAGTCAAATGTTGTGTCTTTTAATAACTTATTGTTTTGTTGTTTATTAGTTCTAATTCTTTCATGATTACAGAGTCTTATGTTATATCAATCCATTTCATTATTAAAATAATTAAGATCTGAGTAAATGCTTAAAACAGACAACGTATCATGAGAAACACAAATAAAAGAGGGAAAACATATGTTTATTTATGAAACTTACAGATCACTATCTGTCTAAAACGGGTCTTTTTTGTATTTATTAAAGAGTTCAGCATAGCAATTTAAAAAAAAACAATTATTTAAAAAATGTATAATTCATTAATAAGATTCTGTAAAAACTAAGAAGACGTAGGAGAGTGGACTGCAAAGTATATTTAAAACAATAGTTTCTACAACTATAAAATTACATAAATACAATACAGTATATGTTAAATAACCATTTCATAATTTTTTTTTGGAATCTTAATGTTCATTCAGAGAGTCTTATAATATATTTTTTAAATGATTCACTTCTATTCTTATTCATTTTTTGTGTTGACAAGATTCATTATTTTTATAAATTGATTATTATAAAGAAAATATAAAGTAAGTTGCTAAGAAATGAATGAAATTGTTAATGGTTTTTTTCCTGGGTTTGGGAACTTTTGATTGTCGCTATCAGTTGATAACTAATGGAATGTTTAATTTTATTTTTTTAGATTTTTAAGTGTAGAATCATAATAAGAAAAGAATAAACTCAAGTAAAATTATAAATAAATAAATAATTCAATAATGATATTTTAAGATATCTTGTGCTGTGATAGAATTTAAGTTCATGAAGCCATTAGGTAGTTTTGACACTTATAGGTACTTTTGTCATATATATATGTTGTTCTATTTGTCATGTAATGACTGTCATCACTCATTCACAGAGATGTATGTTGTTAACAGTTAAGTGTAAAGTGGAAACTAGCTTCGTCAGTCGTTCAAAAAGGTAGATAAACCCAATAAGCAAGCGAGCTAACTTAAATCTGGGTAAATTTAAAGTGTTGAGCGTACTCTAGTATTATCAGTCATCCAGAGAAGTAAATATATGTAAAGTACTAGCCATGCTGGGATTATAGGAACAACATTCATGGCAGTTTTGGGCATAAGACTTGGACAATCTTATGAAAAGGTGTGTTGCAGCTGTCAGACGTACTTTACTCTAAAGTGTTGTGCGTAATCTAGTATTATCAGTCATCTAGAGAAGTAAATATATGTGAAGTACTAGCCATGCTGGGATTAGAGGAACAACATTCATGGCAGTTTTGGGCATAAGACTGGGTCAGTCTTATGAAAAGGTGTGTTGCAGCTGTCAGACGTACTTTACTCTAAGGTGTTGAGCGTACTAAAGCAATCAGTGGACTATACAGCTGTACGAGTATGATGAAAGGCAGTTAGAGAATACAATGCCAGTAGTCATTTCTCAGTGTTGACCTGCAAAACAGTCTTGCTTGTAGCATTTGGTGTTTCGGATGTGTAAGATTGCATGACAAAATGAAATATTTTAGAAACAATGTACTCGGACAAAATAGCTATCTAAATACCATAATTAACAGTTTTTTTACAGTTTGTATTTTTGCTATACAAAAATAAGATGTCTATAGCAAATGAAGTAAGTGTATCGTACTTAATTGCTATAAAAACTATGGTACAACTTTTATAATAATGTTTAATATATTTTGTTATTATCTACTCTCACTGGTAGATACGGTGACCAGCATGCTCGCTATCATTCCCTTGTATATAGACACATCAACTGCGCCATGCTTTTCCTGCAGGTATTTTCGCTGATTGTTTGCCTCTTGGTGGTGTTTTCACCTTAACAATGATGGTTACAATCTGCTAGAGATCACTTAATCAGCAAGTTTATAGCATACTGTTGTTAGAGCCATCCATAGGAAGATGCGGTGTCCGGTGTAATATAGAAATACTTCTTATAGGTTTATATTGTACAGGTAATAGAGATAAAATATAGCTTAGAGGTTTCAATTTATATTAGTGTTTACAGATCCTGTTTTACTCAGTATCTTTCATTTATCAAGAAAAACAAGAAATTCTTTTTTGTTATAAAACACATGTCATGATGATATGATGTCAACACATCACCAATTATTAAAATATCACAATTATTTATGAAAGTAAATGTATGGCTTACATAACACATGTTTCAATGTCTGAACTGTTCACAGGAATATTTTTTTAGCAAACGTATATTTAACAAAAAGCAAGTGACAACACTATTATTATGAAACTATGCCCCAAACTCAGTGATTCAAACAAGGGTTTGTCGATTTGCGAGAGTGACGTTTACGGGAGCTGTTAATCTGACTTGCCGTTGGCATGACATTAACAGTGAACAGGCCATTTGTCCGAGGTCACTACCAGCGTCACGCGCGGCTACCACAAGCGCCGAACCCTGGATGGTTAACGCCGGTTCGCTGTAGCTAAAGGAGTGGCCTAACTTCTGTATACCGTAGTATAACTGTATTAACATATGAATTAATAGTTATAAATGTAATCATTTAGTTAATACCACTGCATTAGGAACACTTGCTTTCTCGGGTTGCCACCTGAATCGAATGAAGAAGTAACTATGAATCTTTACCTTTACCAATAGACAAAGCACTGCTCTGTGAGCGCATTGCTTGATCCATGATGTCAGTCTTCTAATATTTTTTATATTTGTCATGCCTCACATATGGTTTCTCCATATAAACGACGATAAAAAATTCAAAAGTTAAACAAGTAACATTTAACCAGAAGAAGAGGTAAACCGAAAATGAATATTGTTTTCAACAATTAAAGAAATCTTGGACTTATAATTACATTGAGTTTACGTTGTCACCAAGTTCACTATTGCCCACATTCAACCATTCAACAATTACTGCATTGTATTTTATTCCAAATTATGATTGTGTTACCTTATTTATCACTGTTTTATATATATATTGGTATATGTATTTACATATTTACATATACATATATGTGTAATTGACTTAGATTATCTGATATGGTTGAAAGATCTTTTTTATTGTTTAAACCGATAACCTAGCGGGTGATAAAGTCAGCCGTATACCGGCTTTTTGTTTGATCAGTGATTTTATAAATTCTACCGATAGGTTAGGGGTCCCAAATTTTGCCTAACTGAAGTGCATTTCGAGTAGAGATCATTAACGAATACTTGACATCGGACAGATTTGGAACCGACGGCTTACCTTCCTCTCTGAGGGATGACGTACTCAGATTTATTCACCTCCCGCGAGAATAAATCGGGACCCAGGTGAAGATCTACCAGCCCAAAGGCGAGTACATTAACCACTGAGCTAAAGTTGCCATCTTTGAAAGATCTTAGTTTTCCTACACTTTACATCTTTTAAAATACTTCTCTTCCCTCTCACTCTTCTCAACCCCTTACCAAATGCTTCCGCATCTTTGGTCTCGGTTAGAATTTCACTCTGACGAAGACGGCTTGTTTCGGTTGAAAGTTATTGACTGTTTTCTCATTTCTTATTGTGGTTTGAGCGTTGATACAGATTTGTAAAACTTAAATATTAGAGTTTGGATCATTCAACAAGTTAAAACACATATAAAATATTATTATTGACCTTCATACCTCGTCTATTGCTGGTGAAGTCGCCCGACCGGTTTCGCAATGTCTGCATCATCAATGGTACTAACCTTACTTTCCATTGATGATGCAGCTATTGCGAAACCGGTCGGGCGACTTCACCAGCGATAGACGAGGTATGACGCTTAATAATAATAATATCCTATTTCAACAATCCAACTATCCAACAATATGTATGCATAAAGCACATATGTATGAAATATTTCTAATTCGTATCAAAATTCCCTTAAATTATTTCATACTGGATAATTTTCCACTTAAATTGACATGAATAAGAAAAAACGCACTCATAGTTCATTAAAAAAAAATTATAAGGCGTGAATATGACAGTCATAAAACTCATAAGTACACAAAACCTACCAGTGCGGAAATTGTAAATCATACTCTTCCTATTCTATGACTAAAACACAAGTAAATCCAAAATTTATTAAACAAAGTGATTGAAATCAGTAGTCGATGTTCTCTAGGGAAGAATAAGATAATAGAAAAACAAAGTTTTTCAAAAAATTAACTACCCTTGAATTATAAGTAAACGACACGGGTTGAAATAACCAAGGTAACAAGTTGTATCTAAGCAAACAAATAATGATGTACAAATAGTACAAGTTTGTACATTTTTATTTGTTTATTCGCTATTTGCCTCAAACAATTAAAAACGTTTTGAGAAGAAAATACCTGAAGTAACTCTTACTCTATATAATAAAACAAAAATGAAGGTTTATTTTCTATTTTAAAAGAAAAAGTTTAAAAACAATATGAAATATGCAATAGAGATGATGAAATACCTTATATTAACAAAAGAAGGGGTGTTTTTAAAAAAATTGTAGTTGAAACAACATTCACAAACCATAATAACAATTTTTTAATATCACTGCATTAGACGAAAATAGTTTTAACGAACTTGAGAGTTTTGGTTACATAAAAATAAGGTTTATGGTTGAGGAACATGACTACAGAGAGTGAAAAATGGTGTTAATGTTATATTTTATTTTTTATAATGGAGAATTTCAAAAACTTGCATCTCCAAACAAAATTGCTTTATGTTAAAACCAACAACGAGTGTCGAATACTTAAGAGTTCTTCTTCAGGTTTGCATCTGGACTCTTGAGCGTGTTTTTGCAACAGGGTTGTAAGAAGGACTCCTTCCTGTTGCTGTTGCAATAACACCTTCAACTGTGCCTATGTAGACCTGAAGAAGAACGCTAAGTGTTCGAAAAGCATTGTTGGTTTTAATATAAAACTCTTTTGTGTTGAGATGTGTGGAACACAAAAGGAGAAAATTTAAACACAATATAAAATTTGCAATAGGGATTATGAAATACTTTCATACGTTGTAGATGTGCTACATTCATACGTTGTAGATGAGCTACATTCATACGTTGTAGATGTGCTACATTCATACGTTGTAGATGAGCTACATTCATACGTTCTAGATGTTCTACATTCATACGCTGTAGATGTTCTACATTCATACGCTGTAGATGTTCTACATTCATACGTTGTAGATGAGCTACATTCATACGTTGTAGATGTGCTACATTCATACGTTGTAGATGAGCTACATTCATACGCTGTAGATGTTCTACATTCATACGTTGTAGATGAGCTACATTCATACGATGTAGATGTTCTACATTCATACATTGTAGATGAGCTACATTCATACGTTGTAGATGTTCTACATTCATACGTTGTAGATGAGCTACATTCATACGTTGTAGATGTTCTACATTCATACGTTGTAGATGAGCTACATTCATACGTTGTAGATGTTCTACATTCATACGTTGTAGATGAGCTACATTCATACGTTGTAGATGAGCTACATTCATACGTTGTAGATGTTCTACATTCATACGCTGTAGATGTTCTACATTCATACGCTGTAGATGAGCTACATTCATACGCTGTAGATGTTCTACATTCATACGTTGTAGATGAGCTACATTCATACGTTGTAGATGTTCTACATTCATACGCTGTAGATGTTCTACATTCATACGCTGTAGATGAGCTACATTCATACGCTGTAGATGTTCTACATTCATACGTTGTAGATGTTCTACATTCATACGTTGTAGATGAGCTACATTCATACGTTGTAGATGTTCTACATTCATACGCTGTAGATGAGCTACATTCATACGCTGTAGATGTTCTACATTCATACGTTGCAGATGTTCTACATTCATACGTTGTAGATGAGCTACATTCATACGCTGTAGATGTTCTACATTCATACGTTGTAGATGTTCTACATTCATACGTTGTAGATGTTCTACATTCATACGCTGTAGATGTTCTACATTCATACGTTGTAGATGTTCTACATTCATACGCTGTAAATGTTCTACATTCATACGTTGTAGATGAGCTACATTCATACGTTGTAGATGTTGTACATTCATACGCTGTAGATGTTCTACATTCATACGTTGTAGATGAGCTACATTCATACGTTGTAGATGTTCTACATTCATACGTTGTAGATGAGCTACATTCATACGTTGTAGATGTTCTACATTCATACGTTGTAGATGAGCTACATTCATACGTTGTAGATGTGCTACATTCATACGTTGTAGATGAGCTACATTCATACGTTGTAGATGTTCTACATTCATACGCTGTAGATGTTCTACATTCATACGCTGTAGATGTTCTACATTCATACGTTGTAGATGAGCTACATTCATACGCTGTAGATGTTCTACATTCATACGTTGTAGATGAGCTACATTCATACGTTGTAGATGTTCTACATTCATACGTTGTAGATGAGCTACATTCATACGTTGTAGATGTTCTACATTCATACGTTGTAGATGAGCTACATTCATACGTTGTAGATGTTCTACATTCATACGTTGTAGATGAGCTACATTCATACGCTGTAGATGTTCTACATTCATACGTTGTAGATGTGCTACAATCATACGTTGTTGATGAGCTACATTCATACGTTGTAGATGAGCTACATTCATACGTTGTAGATGTTCTACATTCATACGTTGTAGATGTTCTACATTCATACGTTGTAGATGAGCTACATTCATACGTTGTAGATGAGCTACATTCATACGCTGTAGATGTTCTACATTCATACGTTGTAGATGTGCTACATTCATACGTTGTAGATGAGCTACATTCATACGTTGTAGATGAGCTACATTCATACGTTGTAGATGTTCTACATTCATACGTTGTAGATGTTCTACATTCATACGTTGTAGATGAGCTACATTCATACGCTGTAGATGTTCTACATTCATACGTTGTAGATGTTCTACATTCATACGTTGTAGATGTGCTACATTCATACGTTGTAGATGAGCTACATTCATACGTTGTAGATGAGCTACATTCATACGTTGTAGATGTTCTACATTCATACGCTGTAGATGTTCTACATTCATACGTTGTAGATGTTCTACATTCATACGTTGTAGATGAGCTACATTCATACGTTGTAGATGTTCTACATTCATACGTTGTAGATGAGCTACATTCATACGTTGTAGATGAGCTACATTCATACGTTGTAGATGAGCTACATTCATACGTTGTAGATGTTCTACATTCATACGTTGTAGATGAGCTACATTCATACGTTGTAGATGTTCTACATTCATACGTTGTAGATGAGCTACATTCATACGCTGTAGATGTTCTACATTCATACGTTGTAGATGAGCTACATTCATACGTTGTAGATGTTCTACATTCATACGTTGTAGATGAGCTACATTCATACGTTGTAGATGAGCTACATTCATACGTTGTAGATGTTCTACATTCATACGTTGTAGATGTTCTACATTCATACGTTGTAGATGAGCTACATTCATACGTTGTAGATGTTCTAATTCATACGTTGTAGATGAGCTACATTCATACGCTGTAGATGTTCTACATTCATACGTTGTAGATGGTCTACATTCATACGTTGTAGATGTGCTACATTCATACGTTGTAGATGAGCTACATTCATACGTTGTAGATGAGCTACATTTATCTTGTAGATGTTCTACATTCATACGCTGTAGATGTTCTACATTCATACGTTGTAGATGTTCTACATTCATACGTTGTAGATGACTACATTCATACTTGTAGATGTTCTACATTCATACGTTGTAGATGGCTACATTCATACGCTGTAGATGTTCTACATTCATACGTTGTAGATGAGCTACATTCATAGTTGTAGTGAGCTACATTCATACGTTGTAGATGTTCTACATTCATACGTTGTAGATGTTCTACTTCATACGTTGTAGATGAGCTACATTCATACGTTGTAGATGTTCTACATTCATACGTTGTAGATGTTCTACATTCATACGTTGTAGATGTTCTACATTCATACGTTGTAGATGAGCTACATTCATACGTTGTAGATGTTCTACATTCATACGTTGTAGATGTTCTACATTCATACGTTGTAGATGAGCTACATTCATACGTTGTAGATGAGCTACATTCATACGCTGTAGATGTTCTACATTCATACGTTGTAGATGTTCTACATTCATACGTTGTAGATGTGCTACATTCATACTTTGTAGATGAGCTACATTCATACGTTGTAGATGAGCTACATTCATACGTTGTAGATGTTCTACATTCATACGCTGTAGATGTTCTACATTCATACGTTGTAGATGTTCTACATTCATACGTTGTAGATGAGCTACATTCATACGTTGTAGATGTTCTACATTCATACGTTGTAGATGAGCTACATTCATACGCTGTAGATGTTCTACATCCATACGTTGTAGATGAGCTACATTCATACGTTGTAGATGTGCTACATTCATACCCAACACCTATACATGTAAGTAATTATATATTTTTCATACTTGTACATTTTTTATGACCATATCATTTTTAAAATAATATCAAATATTATTAAAAATAAT
Organism: Hermatobates lingyangjiaoensis; assembly: GCA_026182355.1. Lineage (NCBI taxonomy): Eukaryota > Metazoa > Arthropoda > Insecta > Hemiptera > Hermatobatidae > Hermatobates > Hermatobates lingyangjiaoensis. The sequence continues at coordinate 387,267 of JAPFBL010000085.1, forward strand.
TATTTTTACATTGTAAGCATATAATAATGTGTAGAGTAAAATGAATGTATGTTCTATAAACTTTCAAAATGGACATGAAGAACGAACCAATTTCTGAAAATTATTTTTTTCTATTTTATTTCCCGATCAATATCATTTCAAATTTCGTATATAAATATTTTCTGCAATAAAGTATACGCTCTTATTAATATAACATAATTCACTGAAACTTATTCCATTTTCTGTGTGCATTTCTTTTTTTCAGTTTTTTTTCTAATTTTCTTGTTTATCATTATTGCAGTTTTATTTTCAATTGATTTCGATAAAAGTAGGTTGAATCATTTTTATTCCTGCTTTGAATGTTTCATAAAATTACAAAAACTAGTTTGGAAACTACATTTACAACATGTAATTATTGTGTTATTTAACTCCTTAATTAAATGGAGTTTTATGATAACTAAGACAGACAAAAATACAGAAATGCTATTAATTTATAAAATTGATTAATCAAGGTATAGCTTTTTATATATTATTTAGATAGACAAAAATACAAAAATTCTATTAATTTATAAAATTGATTAATCAAGGTATCGCATTTTATATGTTATTTAGACAGATAAACATACAAAAATTCTATTGATTTATTAAATTTATTAAACAGATTCTATTAATTTATAAAATGGATTAATCAAGGTATCGCGTTTTATATGTTATTTTAGTTTTTTAGTCTGCTATGGACTGTCTCCTTTAGATATTAGCAATCCTTCTCATGAAAAAATGCCTATATCTGGCATTTTGTCCATCCGTGAAACAGTTATGTTATCCGTGAACAGAATATTTGAAGTCATTTTTATGGCTACATACCACCTCAAATGTCTAAAGTATAAATTTTCTGAATGAGGGTATCTTTGTTATTCATCGAAGGTTTTCTTTTATCTGCTGACATTTCTCTTTAAAATGATTCTTCTTGATGCCTTCTTTCCCTGGTGTCCATAAACTTGGTAGTGTTATAGTTTAATTTATTTCCTATTCTCTATGGATGCTCAGTCTGGTTTGGAGCGGCGCCCACAAACAAGAAATGCATCCAAATAGTACAGAATAAATGTGCCCGCCTTATAGCTAGGGCTCCATGGTACGCCAGAAATGATATTCAACATGATTTGAGTTTGGAATCTATTTATTCCTACATTGCTCGACTTGCCAGTAATGAAGACAAAAAACTGTCCACCCATCCAAATCTTCTTGTTCGGGAACTAAATCCTACTCTTCAACCCTTCCTAATCCCATAATCCTCAAAGTTTCCCACTTAAACTAAAAATGATGACCACATGACTCCAAAAGTATACAGTACCTCAGAGAATGCAAAGCCTGAAGACCAAACGACCACGAAGACGACATATTCCCTTACTGACTGACTCTCCCATTCTTGACATTGTTTACTGACCCAACAAAAACCGCAGGATGAGAATCTAGCAGTAGTGGGCCTCTGGTCCGGAACTGCTATTTACGACATGCACTGTTGTGCATGGTAATATTGGTTGGTCGTTGGTCGTTGGTTCCTATTCTCTACTTCTGGCGATACTTTTATTTATTATTAATCACCCCTCCCACTTCCATTTCTTACCGAATAACTCCAATCTGAAAGGTGATTTTCTCTCCAATCTTTCTTCAGCCTTCTAATTCTGCCACAGTCTTCTCCTGCTAAATATTATTCCACCCCATACACGTATAACTCCGAATATTTCTCGCAATTATGTTTATCGACTCAATTGCACTCAGTATAAATTTTTTACTTTCGATTGGTTCAATTTAACATGAGCCTTCTATGAATTGTCATAGAGCTTCAGTTGTCACCGTAGTAACCATCCTATAATTAACCATGCAAATATTCATGGTGGCAATTTTAATGACTTTTTATCAAACTCTCAAACAAATATCTGTTACTAATACTAAAGTTAGTTTAAAATATTCTCATGTGCCCTATTTATATATGCTTATCTGCAGCAAGATAAGCACAAGATTGTTAACTTTTTTATTCTTATTTATTCATTTTAATAGAAAAATATTATATTAAATAATATTTATTATTGATTAACCGTTTAATTAATTAATTAACCAATTATTAGAGATTTTTTTTCTTTCCTCTTCATCTTCATAGAATGATAAAGGAGATATCTGGCCATGAATAGGAGAATGTTCATCTTCATAGAATGATAAAGGAGATATCTGGCCATGAATAGGAGAATGTTCATCTTCATAGAATGATAAAGGAGATATCTGCTCAAGAATAGGAGAATGTTCATCTTCATAGAATGATAAAGGATGTATCTGGTTATGAATAGGAGAATGTTCATCTTCATAGAATGATAAAGGAGAAATTTGGCCATGAATAGGAGAATGTTCATCTTCATAGAATGATAAACGAGATATCTGGCCAAGAATAAGACAATGTTCATCTTCATAGAATGATAAACGAGATATCTAGCCATGAATAAGAGAATGTTCATCTTCATAGAATGATAAAGGAGATATCTGCCCAAGAATAGGAGAATGTTCATCTTCATAGAATGATAAAGGAGATATCTGCCCATGAATAGGAGAATGTTCATCTTCATAGAATGATAAAGGAGATATCTGGTCATGAATAGGAGAACGTTCATCTTCATAGAATGATAAAGGAGATATCTGGCCATGAATAGGAGAATGTTCATCTTCATAGAATGATAAAGGAGATATCTGGCCATGAATAAGAAAATGTTCATCTTCATAGAATGATAAAGGAGATATCTGGCCATGAATAAGAAAATGTTCATCTTCATAGAATGATAAAGGAGATATCTGGCCATGAATAGGAGAATGTTCATATTCATAGAATGATAAAGGAGATATCTGGCCATGAATAGGAGAATGTTCATCTTCATAGAATGATAAAGGAGATATCTGGCCATGAATAGGAGAATGTTCATCTTCATAGAATGATAAAGGAGATATCTGGCCATGAATAAGAGAATGTTCATCTTCATAGAATGATAAAGGAGATATCTGGCCATGAATAGGAGAATGTTTAACTGATTTGCACTTATTTTACAGTCATTTTAACTACAAAAAAATTACCAATATCGAATATGTGTTGTTGTTGGTTCTTATATATTTTTTGATTGTTTATTTTGAAAGAATCAATTGAATACTATTTCTGGAATACTATTTTGACGTCTTCTTCAAAAATCATCTTTTGTCAGCCTGAAAATGTAAGATTATAGGTTTACCCCCAAAAGTAAATATGATGATATATATTATGTTGTACAGTGAACAGTATCATTGTATTCCCGCAGACATTGCTGTGGTAGCACTGGCCACTCTTTACTCTTGCCACTGTTTATTTTGCATCAAATGCGATGAAATAGTGTTTTACTTAGTCGATCATTCACTCCATTTAATCCTGGATGATTAAAGAACGTAAATGCAATCCGATTTCTAGTTTTTTGTACATAATTTTTAAAATCACTATATATACTTAATTATTCATCTATTAAAAAATATTTTTTAAGAAATATATTTTACTCTTAAGTTCTAATAGTTTGACTAAAATAGCAAATCAGTTTAAAGAATATTTGTTCCTAAGCCGTACAATCTATATGCCAATTTATAAGTCTTACTCTCTGAATACTGTTTTTTGGAATATTTTATACGTTCAGATTTTTCTAGTTAGATATTGGTATGGATTTTACAGTATTCTGAACGGAATTATTTAATTTTACTCGTTAAAACTTTAAAACATTGTTTATTTAATATTATCTTAAGCTCATCCTGGTTTATCAATTATTCTATTACTAGCTTCTCATATATGTAACTTAATTTGGAGACAGACTTTCTATGTCAAATCTATGTCTATGTCAAATCTTTCTATGAACAAATCCTCAAGTGGCCTCCTCATGTTGTGAATGCTTAGTAGTAAGGCATTCAGTGGCTCATTCATTATGAGCCAGTGAAGTTTGGTCGATTTGTAGGTATTATTATATGTTGTCCAGTTTTTAGTGCAGTTAGCCTTTTTTAACCTCCTTTAGATGAATCCTTCGACATGAAGGCCAGATACTATCAGCGAGTTCAGTAGAGGTAAGCATATGGGTTTAATGGAGTCAAAAAATTCTGATAGAGCGACAGAAGAATGGTTAATGATCAATCAACAATGAAGGCATTATTAAAAATAACAGATTTCTTTTTTACAAAAGATGAATCATGACTGTACATTCTTTAACCTCAATTTAAACCCTTGTTCTATGATTTTGTTTCTATAAAAATAAGGTTTTAATTGCATGCGAATTCCCTGAGGCCTTTTATGTTGATTTTTTTTTCATTTGGAGAAAAGATGTTGTTAAAATATCTCAGTGTAAATATATCTTTTAGAGATACTAAAAAAAAAGTATTAAAAGGAAGATATTGTCAAAACAGAAAGGTAAAACAAACTGAATACGGAGGGTACAAGCTTTTCATTAGTTGGTGTTTCAATTTAAGGAACAAACCTCTTTGGAAGATATTTAAAAAAAAAAATTTAGGCCTTAGAAAGGCTTTAGTAATGCACTTTATATTACAGATAACTAAGAGAGAAAGAAGGAAGTCATTTTTAAGTTTGCTTAGTTTAAGCCTGAGGGTGGAAAAGAGGAAACGGTAGGCGAGAGATTGTTTGAAAGTTAGCCCCCTTTGAAATAATGAGAGGTCTGAAGCAACAATCAGACACCCTCTGGCTGGCTCAGCGTGCACTCTGATTGCGTCACAACTGGCTGACGCAACAGGCCAGTTTTAATTTAAATCGCTTGCAACCTCTCTAGGGCTTCTATCCACACGCGGAGTTACCTAACTTTCTGTCAACTACAAAGTGACTTGACAATACTAGATGTTACGTCACGACTCTATTGTCAGTCTAATATTGTATAACTCACTGACACCTTTGGCTGCAAGGTTATTGCTATCCATTGAATCTATGAAATTTATATTTAATACTTCATTGAACCAATCAAGGTAAAATGAATTAAATTCCTCAAAACTGAATGAAATACTCGACTTAAGTAACATTTAATAACTGTTTTTCTCCTTAATTGAAAAATTGAAGGAGGGAGTGTTTTATTGGATGGCCAATCTGTAGAATATCTCTCGACTTCTTCAGTTAGGAGCAATACTGCATTATTATTATTTATAACAAACTTTTTAGTATTCCAAATTTATTTATTCCTTGGACAACGCCGTTTATTCTCTGTTTCCTCTTTACCTCATCCATATTATGACATAAAGAACATAGAGCGTCAACCTTCCTCCTCCCAGTTAAACCCATATAGTTGCAACCCATATAGTTGCTGCCAACTATCACACCGTCTAAAAAAGGCCAGAAAATCTGTAGTTTTTCATTTTCAATACGATCCGAAGTTTCCGAACACGATTATAGTTTTGGGAAGAAAACCATATAAGAAAACTGGACACTTGTGTAGTCCATTTAGTTATACTAAAAATTCTGGAAGTGACTTGGATTTAACTTAAGTGCTGAATCCATAATAATCGTGCTTGAACTTAACAATAACATACTAGTTTAGAAGAATGAAATATAATCTTACGAGAAGAGAATGTTATTCTGTGTTTTAGTTTGTTATATCTCAGAGATGTTTTATAGAACTTATATACTGCGATCATGGATGGCCTCGTCATCAGAAAGTTAGAAACGTGTCGCTCCGCAGGCAGACCACGACTGGCCATTGTTCAGATAGCAGGACTTAACTTCAAGTAACATTATTCATTATTTGTTTGTAAAATATACTATAGCCCACCATATAGCTATCTGCGAATTCAACTTTCACTCTTTAGGTTTAGTAATCATACACTTTGTATACTTTACACAGACACATGGTGCACTGATTCTATGTAAACTAGACAGTCACAACTTATGGTGTCTACTTTTATATTATTTTTTAAATGCACTTTTTTCTTCTTCTCGGAATTTTCGTCAGGGTTAATATATGGAATCACCTTTTCACCAACGTTTCGTCTTTATTTTAAGACATCTTCAGGGCTATGAACTAAAAAACAATGGACATTTATCATATCTTTGGTTTATCGTATTAAGTTTATAGTCCTGAGGATCACTTAAAATAAAGACGAAACGTTGGTGAAAAGGTGATTCCATATATTAACCATGACCAAAATTCTGAGAAGAAGAATAAAGTGTTTATTAGTAATTGATGTCAAGAAAACAATACCTTATTTTTTTAAATGTTTACTTGATATGGCGTTTTATTTTGTGGCTGAAATTATTCAAACAAATATTCCAAGTAATTCTTGTTTTGATTCGATTAAACATATCAGTTGTTGTTTCGTAGAAGTAATAAAGAGGAAGTGTGATGGAATTAATGGAGTCTCTTGGTTGTTAAGAATGACTTTCAAATAAATCCCCCCACTCCCTTTTCTAAGAACTGATGTCAACTGCCGTCCAAACCAAATTCCTTTTCTCTATTCAGTATTTCTCTTTCACTGGTCCCTATTACTTCATAGAGTGAATAATATTATCAAATAAGTGGATATTTCAACAATTTTCACCATATATTACTTTTTCTTTTATTATTTCCCCTTCAAAGTTCGGATAGAGCTTGGTGCTCCCGAGATGCGGCGAAAGAGCTTTCACGTTAAAAGGCATCAATCTGCGTTGCTATTACACGTGATATGGCCGAAAGGCTGGGTACACGCTTTAATATCAAAACAGGTTTGACGATTGAAAATTAAAATTAGTTAATATAAAATCATACATTTTGTTGCAAACTAAATAATTCACAACGCCAACAATTGTTTATTCACCAGCCAGCATTCATGTTACCAAAGCAAAATAAAATGAAACCTTTTTTTCCTTTCTTTTTGGCAAATGCTAGATTTAAAAATGTTTAATTAGATTTAATAAAAAAAAGGTTAATAGTGAGATCATTTACTGGCATGTACTACAATAGGAGTGGCAGTTCTTAGCTGTTGCCGCCTTTCTTGTTGAAGACAGCAGTAAGTCTTCACAAGTCTCGGCAATGGTGAAAACTAACAGCACAGATTGGTCTCTAAAAGCCCTTCAGACGATTCTGCGAACTTCTTTCACCATCTAAATTACACTTGTTTAGTGCTACTGTATTGTTTGGAAGACTGTACGAGGTTTATTTTACATCACCAATAAACTTTATTTGATTAATGTTTTTTTTAAAAAACTAGGCATTTCATACGATACATGTGATTATTGCAGCTCAAATCCAATTAATTTACGTGCTTTTCTAGCAATGACTAGAATGTTCATGATACCACATCTCCTACTTGATAAATATACTGTTTCTATGAAGATTAGAGCTTTCTATCCGCTATAATAATAACAAGCATGCTGCAAATCTATATATATATATATATATATATATATATATAAATGAATGTATGTCTGTTTTGTAGATTCAAACCATAATCTATACTCAGATGTAGATAAAACATACATCCAATCGCCGTGAAAATTTAGTAAATTATTAGTTATGTCCCCGGGAAGGTTTATGTAAAGTTTTTTAATAATCAGAGTTACGGTTCAGGTAATACCCAAAAATATATAATAGATAAGGTTTGCTGTATAACCTGTTTGTTTACATTTTGACTTTAAATGGTAATAACAGCCGCAGGTAGGTTATTCTTTATGGTATAATTTCCACATGCTTTGTTCAATTAGGAATAACCAGGTACCAGAAATGTTACTATTGTTTTCAGATTTATATTAAAGACAATTATTGTAATTTTATATGGGTTTCTTATTAACTTTAACAAAGCTTTATTTATTAACAATAGTTTACAATTAACTTTTCATATCTAATTGGTTTAACTTGCTTTAAGCATTAAAGAAAGTTATGCGTTAAATAATAACTTATTAACTTTAAGTATGTATGATAGTATTACGAATAATAATGATAGTATTTGAACCATTTATTCTAATCTTAAAAGAATAGTTAAAGTATTTTGTTTAAGTTTAATGAATGTAAGGCTTCTTTATTTATTCCTGATTGATTAATTCGTTTGTTTAAAATATTTAATTTTTAGTAATTAGTATCCGGCTCTACTCCATATAAACAAAATGATAAATTATTATATATCGAAGATATCTAACTAGAAGATGTTCATGAATGTCTAAATCAGTAAAACTTATAAGGGAATATATACTTACAGCTTAAAAAATGGATGAAGAAATTTTCAAATCAAAATGTACATCTATAAAACTTAATCACTGTATGTATAAATACAGTTCTTAGCATAATAACTCTTATCATTACATAATGAAAAATATATTTAGAATTTAACATTTGGAATTCAATTGACACTTTTCGATACAATGCTTCTTCATAAACAAATAATATCTCATCAAAATATTGTTATTAACACTTTTAAGAGACAATTTTGTTTACTGATATCATTTTAATTAAACATTTAAAACTGTGTGAAGTCTTCAAATTGAAATTATGGACTGAAATGTTATGTGATATGTTTTTAGTCTCTTCAACTAACTGGTTCCTAATTGAAACGATTTGGAGGTTTAAAATTCGTATCATTATATTTAACAGATAAGACATATCACATTCAATGAGCTTAGACTTCTTTCAACATTTCTTGATGTATTGTTCGGCAAAAAATATTCTTTCTATTATTTGTTTAATCTAATCTATTAACTACCAATTGCATGAGACAATGTGTACAATTTAATCAGTGTTAGATTATATCTTTTTGGCATAATCTATAATTTTAACTCTGTATTAATTTCGTTTATCTCAAAAAAGTTAAGTGTAACGGAAATATAGAAAATTTAAATGGTTTTCGTTATATGTAATTTATTATTAGATTGATATAGTTTCTCGACCACTGATATTTCAAATTCACATAAGGGGTTATTGAAGATTTTGGTCATAAAACATACAACTCCTGATCATCAGCCGACGTTTCGCCAAAAGTTGTTTGGCATTTTCAAGACTAAAAAACAATTTATTAAACGACATAAGCAAAGCAAGATAAATACACTGTTGTTGTTTTTGCTGTTTTGAAAATGTGTTTTTTTGGTGTTCTGAATAATTAATAATACGCGATTAGGTTTAAATGACAAATGTCTGTTTTTTAAATAATAATAATAATAATCATAATAATCATAATAACACTAGGTATTTAATGATACTTTTGTGGTTCTCTGGGTACTATAATTATTGCTTGTGTCGTTTGTTTTCTGTTGGATGGTGTCCGATGATGTATTTATCTTGCTTTGCTTATGTCGTTTAATAAATTGTTTTTTAGCCTTGAAAATGTCAAACAACTTTTGGCGAAACGTCGGCTGTTGTATGTTTTATGACCAAAATCTTCAATAACCCCTTATGTGAATTTATTATTAGAGTTGGAATTAAATTGTTTCCCGGATAAAGCCGGGTAGATGTGCTAGTCATATATAAATCACACTAATGACTAAAATAAGTATGAAATTTGACAAGTGGTATAATATAATAAATGTAGTTTAAGCGATATGATGTTGAAGACTGGGGTGGAGGGGTGGAGAAAAGGTAGCATGTCAGCGAGGGCAGGTATTGGATTATTGAGAAGGGCTGTTTGATGGAGTCAAGCATAAGCCGCTAGCTCTAGGCACATCAAAGAGTCCAATATCTGATTAACAGTATTGACCCAATAGCTATTCATTAGCCTGCCCCTCCTTTATTAGTTACCTACTCTCCAATTATATCTACTATTTGAAAGCAGGAATTTAGCGAATCATTAAATTCCTAAATAGTCTCTCTCTCTCTCTCTCTATCTTGCTGCCCTCTAAAAGCTTGCTTCATTCGGCAATTGTGAATTATTTTAATAATATTCCACCTTCCCTCCCACAGTCACCTGACCTATCACCATATCCTCTTCAAACAACTCACTCTTTCTATTTTGTAATTTAAATTAAAAATTAATTAGCAACAAGACTAATACTCTTTATTTGGCTCTGTTGGCTCGCAATGGAAAATTTACAAATCAATCAAAGTGGTAGATGATTACAGCATCGTGCCTTAATAGGTTGCAATTGGTCGTAATTATTGATTTTAGGTACCCAATGATGACATTTGGGTAATATATTGTCACAATACGATACGGAAATACTTTTTAAAGTGAGTTTTATAAAAATCGCTTTATTAGATACGATGGAAAAAAGAAATATATATATATATATATATATATATATATTTGTTGCACAGTATAGCAATATGATGAATTAACTAATTGACTAGTTCATCAAAAGTCACAATTACTTAAACATTATCTTTACCTTTGCTTCGACTGAAAGATGCCATGTTCAGAATCAATTTCGTTCTATCCGGTATAGAAGCTGGCCAAGTGGGGTATAATTTGCTATATTAAACAATCTTATCATACATAATTATACAGAATATTACACGAAACAAAATCAAATAAATAAAAGTAAATCTTTTAAAGTCAAAGAGAAATCAAATAAGGGACTAATTAGAGCGACAGAAAAGATATTAAATATCACAACAGAAAAGTTAAATAAAGATATAAATAGAAACAATAAAAGGATGTAATGTATTAAAAGAAGAAATTGATGTTGTCCGATGTGAAACAATCTTTTATTGTCTTCTATCTATATATTTATTTATCTTTTCTGTTATAATCTTTTTGTTCTCCTCTGTTGCTGAATATGTCCATTCCTTGATTTTCCTTTAATATTTAAACCTTAATTTTTATTTCATTCCTCTATATCTTTTTCTTGTATAACCTTATATACATATATATATATATATATATATATATATATATACAAACTTTAACTGATAGGAAAGAAACAGAACATACTTCGATATTTCGACATCCATAGTCATCAGGAAGAACTAAGAAGTACTCTCGTTGAGAAGCAAACTGCTACAGTTTGCTTTATATATATGTATATATTGGACTACTTCTACCCGATGACGACGACTGTCGAAATATCGTTGTGAGTCTTTTGTGTGTGTCTTTATTTGTGTTTTTTCTTTCCTGTGTGAACTATATATATATATATATATATGTATATATATATATATATATATATATATATGTATGTATATATATATATATATATATATATATATAACAGATTCAATAATATATCGACCGTTTGATAGAATAGGTGTGTTCTCTAATCGGGGTTCGGTCAATTTTCCAGGATAAAAAATCAAACTCTCGTTGCCAACGTTTCGGTTTTATTTAAAACCTTTTTCATAGGCCTACAAACAAAGGATAATAAGAAATCACATATCAACATCAAACATATACACAATATGAAAATGGATTGTTACAACTCATGAATATTACAAGCAGAAATATTTCAGAGATACATAAAACAATATTACTTACAGAAGTAAGAATTTTTTAACTAAGAAAATGAAATTTACATTATTTAAAGGAACAACAATGTTAGCCGGACAAAACCTTCGACTAGACTAATAAGATAACATTACAAATAACCTCAACACTGTTCACTCAAGGGAACTAAATAAATCAAATTTCACTAAACCTCAGCACAACACTCCAGAATAAATATTACTTAAATTAGTAATATCACTTCTATGATTAATCGAACTTAGATCCTTTTTAATATATAACATCTCAAGTGTCTTCCTTCTTTGCTCATCTTTTTCTTTTTCTATTATAGTTGTATCTTCAAAATCGAACGTGTGACCCTCGTTTATTGCATGCCCAGCTAAGGCTGTTGCGTTACTTTTATTTGTTCTTATGGAATAATTATGTTGGTACAACCTTTCTTTGAGAAAACGACTAGTTTCACCATAGTAACACTTGTCACAGTCTTTACATTTGATGGCATAAATGAGGTTACTTTGTAACTCCTTCGGTATTTTTTCTTTCAAATTTGAAAATAAAGATTTATTTTTTCTTTTATTATAAAATGCCAGTGTAACTTCAGGTACGTTTCGTTTGAACACTTTTCTAATTGATTGTGATAAGCCCTCAACATAAGGAAATTTGAAATACTTCCTATTTATAACTTCCAGTTCAGCATGATCTTCATTTGAATGTGCTGGTTGCTGTCTTAAATATCTTAACCAATATCGTTCAACTAAGTTCTTCGGATAACAATTTTTCTGTAACAATAATTTCACCCTTTTCTTATTTTCATTTAAAAAACATGGACTACTTATTTCAATAACTTTTTTAACCAAATTTTTGACGCAATTTAATTTTTGGTTTATAGCATGAGAAGAATGGTAGTTCAGGATTCTTGCAGCACTGGTAGGTTTTTTAAACCAATCCGTTAAGATATTGCCATTTTCACCTCTTATAACTTTCACATCTAAGAATGGCAGATTTCCATCTTTCTCTACTTCACAAGTGAATTGTAGACGATTATGAAAAGAATTAAATATATTTAATACATTCTCTTCTTCTCCCTTTTCAATAATTAAAAACAAATCGTCCACATATAATTTAATAAATTTCACCTTCGTACCTAATTTATTGATACTGTTTTCCAATAGTTCAATCATAACTATATTTGCGAGAACTGGTGAAATTGGTGATCCCATTGGTAATCCATATTTTTGTTTATAAATAGTACCATCAAAGGTGAAATACCTTGCTTCACATATAAGGTCCAGTATAGAAAGGAAAAACCTTCTCATGCTATAAACCAAAAATTAAATTGCGTCAAAAATTTGGTTAAAAAAGTTATTGAAATAAGTAGTCCATGTTTTTTAAATGAAAATAAGAAAAGGGTGAAATTATTGTTACAGAAAAATTGTTATCCGAAGAACTTAGTTGAACGATATTGGTTAAGATATTTAAGACAGCAACCAGCACATTCAAATGAAGATCATGCTGAACTGGAAGTTATAAATAGGAAGTATTTCAAATTTCCTTATGTTGAGGGCTTATCACAATCAATTAGAAAAGTGTTCAAACGAAACGTACCTGAAGTTACACTGGCATTTTATAATAAAAGAAAAAATAAATCTTTATTTTCAAATTTGAAAGAAAAAATACCGAAGGAGTTACAAAGTAACCTCATTTATGCCATCAAATGTAAAGACTGTGACAAGTGTTACTATGGTGAAACTAGTCGTTTTCTCAAAGAAAGGTTGTACCAACATAATTATTCCATAAGAACAAATAAAAGTAACGCAACAGCCTTAGCTGGGCATGCAATAAACGAGGGTCACACGTTCGATTTTGAAGATACAACTATAATAGAAAAAGAAAAAGATGAGCAAAGAAGGAAGACACTTGAGATGTTATATATTAAAAAGGATCTAAGTTCGATTAATCATAGAAGTGATATTACTAATTTAAGTAATATTTATTCTGGAGTGTTGTGCTGAGGTTTAGTGAAATTTGATTTATTTAGTTCCCTTGAGTGAACAGTGTTGAGGTTATTTGTAATGTTATCTTATTAGTCTAGTCGAAGGTTTTGTCCGGCTAACATTGTTGTTCCTTTAAATAATGTAAATTTCATTTTCTTAGTTAAAAAATTCTTACTTCTGTAAGTAATATTGTTTTATGTATCTCTGAAATATTTCTGCTTGTAATATTCATGAGTTGTAACAATCCATTTTCATATTGTGTATATGTTTGATGTTGATATGTGATTTCTTATTATCCTTTGTTTGTAGGCCTATGAAAAAGGTTTTAAATAAAACCGAAACGTTGGCAACGAGAGTTTGATTTTTTATCCTGGAAAATTGACCGAACCCCGATTAGAGAACACACCTACTATATATATATATATATATGTGTGTGTGTGTGTGTGTGTGTGTGTATGTATGTATGTATGATCAAACCACGATAGGAAAATGGGAAAACAAGAATGGGAAGAAACCCATCGTTGGGTTTTTGACTCTGACGAAGACCACTTGTTACAGTTGAAAGATCTTAGTCTTGTTTTCCCATTTTCTTATTGTGGTTTGATCATTGATTGTTATTTCACGTGTTTATGTGAAATCTTTTTATATATATATATACAAAATTGTCACAATAACACATGATATAGATATTCAGGTAACTCACCATAAATAATTGAAGATAATCACTCTGAGGCCTTTCGTTTTCACGTTGCCCAACAATAGTCTAGGCCTTGTTAAATTGATGAATTTCTAATTGAAAAGAAAAGAATTTTGATATGAAAAAGAAAGGCCTCAAAGCGATTATCTTCAATCATTTGTGGTGAGTTACCTGACTATATATATATACGTTTCACGATGAATCACAAACACAGAACTAAGGACAAACACACCTACTGTCTCTAATTTTCGGTTGAACCGTCATGAGGAGAGTTGAGATAGGGACACCAAGCGCACATGTGAAGCGACGGTTGGGCTCTAAGTCGGTTGGAGACGGTTGGGTCTCCAACCGTCGCTTCACAAGTGTGCTTGGTGTCCCTATCTCAACTCTCCTGATGACGGTTCAAACGAAAATTAGAGACAGTAAGTGTGTTTGTTCATTAGTTCTGTAGTTTTGATTCATCGAGAAAGGTTTGTTGTCCTTTTGGATCGTTTTCCTGTTTACAATGTTCAGTATATATATATATATATATATATATATATATATATATATATAAAGGTATTGTTTTCTTGAGCACAATTAGTAATAATTTCTTTGCTCCTTCTTGAGATTTGGTCAGGGTAAGTTTGGTGATAAAAATCACCAATTTGCTAGCGTTTTCCCTTTATTTTTATATATCCACAGAGCTAAAAACAAAGTAAGGTTTTTAATTTTAAAGTAGAATGTTGTCTAGATAGGATAATTATCGATTGTATTTCGTTCTTAACCCCGAAGATGTCTTGAAAGAAAGACGAAACGTTGACAAAGGGTGATTTTTCAAATTAAACCCGACCAAATCTTGAGAAAAAGAAAATTAATTATGTATATAGATTTAACTTAATAAATATTTATATTTTTAATATAAATAAATCTTATATATGTTAATAAATGTTGATTGAGCATGCTAAATAAGGTTTCTGTGTGTGTGTGTGTGTGGGTGGGTAGTGTGTGTGTGGGTGAGTGGGTGATTGTGTATCCAAAATTTTTGGTCACGCTACGGTCCAGAATCTTTGTTGGATTAAGTTGATATTCTAAATAGAAATGGGCCTCCTCACAGTTTAGATGAGCACTATTGTTTTGGAACAATTATGCATGATGGGAAAGACACTTTCATTGCCAAAAACCTGTTGTTAAACATCATTTTTTTTCTCCTGAACTACTAATTCTAGAGTCTTGAAGTTTGGTATTACCTTTTGAGCTACAAAAACAACACACAAAAAATAATCTCAAATCGTTAAAGCCAGAGGAAATATATTTTTTTCAATAAAATGTAAAAATGTTGACTTAGAACTCAATCTGAAAGATTGTGAGAGTGATACTATACCTAAAAATAGGACATTCAGTTGAAGATGAGTTGAGATATTTTTTTTAAAATGACATTCACCATAGGGGCGTCACAGAACATTTTCTGTTTTTTGAGATAATGATTTTTAGACGCTAGATGGCTCATTAAAAAACCATGAAAATTTGCCCAAATTTTCCCATTGTTCTGATAGGGAGAAAACTTCAACATGGATTTCAGTGTTTTAAGTTTGTTAATCCATGAATGCTTTAAAAAGTATTGTAAAGAGCATAACGTTTTTAAAATTTAAAAAGTGTTAATCTTTGTATTCAATATTATCAAGTATTAAGTTTTCCGAAAACGACTAGGACTGGGTTGTACCACATACTAGTCCTGAAAAATGGTTGTCTTGTATGAAACATATGTAAAATTATAGAAATATTATTCAGAACATACTATGACATTTAGATTATATTTAATGTTACTTATATCTTCAAAAAGGAAATAAAGTGTGTCCAAATGAATTTCTATAAGTGATTCTAAAACCTATTCTCATTTATTTTTATGCCTTATATTCTGTATGTAATACTTTTTATTGACATTGTTCTTTGTATTTCAGGTATGTTATATCCTGTCTGTTTTTGGTCAACTGGAAAGTTCAAGGTTTGACCTATAGTTATTGCATGTTTCAGTCCTTATATCATAAAAATAAGAGAGTTTAATTTCTATCAATTCTATTTTTTGAGTTATTTACTGTTTTTAATCATTTTTAAAACAAACAAATAATTTCTCAGTATTTGAAGCTAACAAATAAAACAAACAATTATTTGTGAGAAGTAGCATTTACATTTTAAAGCTCAGAATATAAAGGTCAACTATTTTTTTTTTTAGTACATTTTTAGTCTATTATACTTTGTGTTTAGAAAATATTGTTGGTGCAATGACAATTACCATGTAATTTTGGTAGTGCATGTTTGAGTTTATAATGTCAAAGTAATTTCCACAAGCCTTGGCATGACTAATGTATATAATTTTTCATGGAATCTTAAGATATAGGCATATGTCTTAAAAAACTTATTACTTATATTCCCTAAATGGCTTTGTTACTGACTGAAACAATTTTCATATATCTATAGTAATATTGCTTGCTAAAACATTTACAGGAATTGGACTACAATTAGGAAAATTCATTGCCTACTCTATTTAATTCTATATAACGTGCATACTTTTAACAATTTTTTTAAAAAATGACAGACAAAAAAATACTAGTGTAATTTTGGAGAATTTTTATAATGCTACAGGCTAGGTTTCGTTGCAAGGGACATCCCAAAATAGGACATATTTAGTGCCAATATTGGTCTTTACAATGAAAATTTTACATTGGTAGTCATTTTGCCCAACTCATATGTATTAGATCAAAGATCTTAAACGGGTATCTGTCATAGTACAGGGTCTGGATCGACTGGAGAGTTTAAGTGTGTTATAACAGCCACCATCATTGCCTTTAATACTGAATGGGTCATTTGTTCACATTTGGTATGCATTATTCATTTGAACCATAGAAAAGCTTACAAAAGAGGCTCTTTGAGAGAATCAGTTTTTTGTTTTATTATATTTTTTTACAAATATACAACTACGCATATTATGCGTAACAGGCATATGTAGTAATAGTTTACACAATGACATGGATGCACATGAGCAAAGAATGAAACCCACTGGTTCAACTTCTCGCTTTTTTTTTTAAGTATATTATTGTAATAGTAGATAGATCCCTGGGCCATTTTCTCTTGAGTCGTCTTGGTGGGTTCTGGGAAGGTGAGGAGGAAGCAAAGATTCGTACAAATGGATTTGGGTGAGAGGAAAGGTTGTTGTGAAATGACTTATAACGATCAGAGGCAAGGTTTTGGATGAATGGAATTTTTAATTCTTTATGAAGGGTGTAGTTTTTGATGTAATACGGAGCATTTGTGATAGTGCGGAGGATTTTAGATTGCAATGATTGTATTCTATGAATATTGGATGGTTTTGCACAACCCCATAGTTCAAGTCCATAAGTCCAGGTCGTTCGCAGTAATGTTTTTGTATAGCAGTACTTTGTTATGTAGCGTCAATTTCGAGTGTTTCCCTAGAAGTCTGTACATTAGTAAGAATCGTCGTTTTAAGTCAAGTCTTTTTAGTCCGGGTATGAGGATTCCAAGTTAGTCTTTTTTCAATGAAGAGCCCTAAGTACCTGACTACATCTCTCGTTGGAAGGAGAGCGCTATTCATAGAAACATTGAGACATGGTGCTTTTTTTAACGTAAAAGTTGCGTGAAAACTGTTATTTATATTAATATTTAAATGCCACTTTTGCAGCCAGGCATCAATGCTATTTAGGTGTTCTTGGGGGAGAATCTAAAACCAAATAATATAGTTTTATCACTATTAAAATGGTTGTCAAAAACGAACGACCTATCCTAGAACTTTCAGAACTAAATGGAAAAAACCAAAAGTTGAGCATTAGAAAGAATCAATAATTGATGAATGCTTGGTGTTCATTTTGGTAGAACCAGTGTTTTTAGGAAGGAAGTGGGGGCAGATAGCTCAACTACTTACTTGTTTTCTTCTGGAATGCTAGCACCACGGTTTAATACAAACTCTGGCTCTTAATTTATTCAAGTAGAAGCAGTGAAACCGGAGTACGCCGTGACTCGGGGAGGGCGTTAAGAATTTGATAAAACCATCTTACATCAATGAAGTATACTAACCACTGTCAACGTCTGAACCACAGTGTAAAAATTAGAAAAATAATTAAGATCTTTCAACCAAAACAATTTATCATCATCAGATTCTAACAGATACTGACACTCTGACGGATACTATTTATTTTGCTTGAAAAATCTTAGTAATTATTCTCATTGTTTTACTGGTTTAGACATTGATATATATTTTTCGTGTTTATCGTGAAATCTTGTTAGGCATAGTGTAACTCAGTGACACACGTGTTCACATATGTACTGGTAGATCCTAGTCTGATTGTCACCTTGGTCCTCGATTTTTACACGCAGAACGCAAAAAATGTACACATCATCTCTCATAGAGAACGTTAAGCCGTTCATCATGACTCTACATATATTCAGGTACTCTTTGATGTTTCCCAATATAGAGTATGATGATGTTCCCAGAGTAAGTATGATGTCAAGTACTAGTTAAGGATTTGTACTCTATATTCACTTGAGTTAGGCAAAATTCAGGACTTTAAAAGTTGAATGTTCATTGTGTGGTATCTCGAATAGTCAATTTATGGCCTGTGTGTTCTCTAGAGCGGCGATCATTGCAATCTAACCTTACCCAAACATATTTAGGGAAGAGTTACCATGAATTTTGAGTTTCACCGGGGTTATCTGAGAGAATTAGATTTCCTTTCTCTTGAACATATATTTGTGTTTTTTTTTTCTGAACATGTTACACATCTTTAGTGCATATTTCAACGTGAACATTGTGTACGAATAGGCTTGTCGGATTCCTAAACAGTACATTATTATGTCATGTGTAGCAAATATCTATGGAGATGTATTTGACATGCTATGAGACGCTTGGACGGAGTGTCTCATTTGAATATGCTTTGCGTGAAAGGATCAGACGACAACACCATGTCGATTTATCGCCTCGGATAAGACGGGCACGCGCTCTTTGATTTACGACATGTCCTCTTATGTGTCCAGCAGTTTTTTTTTTCAACCACAACTTTGTCATATGGTTCCTTACAATCAAATCGTTCGACCATATAAATGAATCCCCGATCTCTCATCATAGAACCAATGGACTGTCCATGCAAGTATATTTCGTCTCGTACGTGATCCTAATTGTTCTTCAATTAGTTCATTAAATTTAATTGTTCTTTTGAATTGATTTTATATAGTATTATATGTATTCAACCATTTTTGTTAAATCCATACAAATATAACCCAATCATTCTTGAACAAGATGGTATTGTCACTCTTGTGGACTAAAATTCTACCAACGATATCCATGTAACTTCAATTCACTGCAATTTTTTCAAGATTCTTCACAATTTTTTTATAAAACAATATTAGTTAACAAATAATTATTTTTAATGAGTTTTAATTTCTAGAGTTGGTTTTCATAAAGCACTAATTTGGACCACTTAAAAAAAAAAAACTTTTTCTGACTGTCTGTAAAACATAATGCATCATCTTTGGATTTCATCCCAAATTGTCACATTAATATAATTTGAAAGTGAAGGCTATAATTGCTATTACGTGTTATTCACCTGTATGAATTTGGTAATATTGGTTGCCTAGATTACTGATATATATATATTGTTCAAAACCGGTGCAGATGTTCAAAACGATCTGACATCAATGAGGTATACTAACCACTATCAATGTTTAAACCACAGTGTAAAAATTAGAAAGATAGCTAAGATCTTTCAACCAAAACAAGTTATTTTCGTCAGGTTCCAACAGATACTGACACTCTGGTGGAGATTATTTATTTTGGTTGAAAAATTTTAGTCATTTTTCTAATTGAATTACTCTGGTTTAGACATTGAGTTATATTTTTCGTGGTTATCGTGAAATCTTGTTACCAACCATTATGTTAGGTTCAAGGAGAAGTGTAGCACAGTGGCATGCGTGTTCACATATGTACTGGTAGTTTGTCACCTTGGTCCTCGATATTTAGACACAAAAGGCAAGAAATCTAGACATCATCTCTCACAGAGGACGTTAAGTGGTTTATCATGACGCTAAATACCTTCAGGTACTCGTTGAAGTTCCTTACTCTAGAGCAGTGTTTCCCAAAGTGGGTGGTACCGCCCCCCTGGGGGCGGTGCTTTGATATCGGGGGGGCGGTAATGCAAAAAGGAGCGAGGATTCTATTTCCATAAATTGAAAATGTTCATGCAATATAATTTCTAAATTTAAGTGAAAACAAAACATGTAAACTTCTAGGAAACAATTTCTTAAAATTATTTGTTTTGATAATTCATTTTTATTTTAAAAGTATCTTCTCACCTAAGTTTCTTTTATTGTATATTAATTCTTTTGCATAAATATTCTATGAAACAATACATCTATTGGAATCTAAATAAATATTCGATTAGTAATTATTTTAATTTAATTATTAAAATGTTATTCATTTGGTTATTAAGTCTAGGAATCTGATTACTATTCAAGGGTGTTGAGATATAGGTTTGTGGACCCAAGGGGGCGGTCACTCGAAAAAGTTTGGACACTGCTCTAGCGTTAGGCAAAATTAATTCCTCTTGAAATGTAATCACTAAGAAGACACTGTATATATTCCCTTGAAGAATAAACGTAGATGATAAAAATCATCTTCTACCACTTCTGAATCCAAACTCCCTCCCTCCAAAGGTTGTATCTTTTCCTTTTTGTTCTCTTACATAAAATCTTTACAATGGTAGTCACTACTGGTAACCAGGTAGTAAAGGACCTCATTTATAAGGTGGTAATTAGGGCTAGCATGACCTATGGATGCTCGACCTGGTTACAAGCCGCAAGAACAAATAAAACCTTGATACAAGTAGTTCAAAATAAATGTGCACGCCTTATGGCTGGGGCACCTTGGTATGCCAGAAATGTGGATATTCAAAGAGACCTCAGGTTAGAAACAATTGACCAATTCACGAGTAGACTGGTGACCAATGAGGATACGAAAATTCCAACCCATCCAAACCCCCTTATCCAAAGCCTATCCCAAATAATTCCCCAAACACATCCACATTAGAAGCTGTTATTAAAGTAGAAGGCCAAATCCTTAAAAAAGACTGACAAGACAGGACACAATGAGACCAAACGACCACGAAATGACGTAAACGGACGAACCACAAAAAAAAAAAAAATACAGACATTTACATACTGACCCCACCACCACAGCAGGACAATAATTCAGCAGTAGTAGGTCCCTGACCTGGAACTGCTAATACAACGTGCACAACAGTGCGCGGAAAGAATCGTTGGTCGTTGGTACTGGTAACCAAACTGATTCAAACTGTGGTTAACATACTCGTATTTGCTTTTAATATTTCTTATAAATGATTTGCATGAACAATCGGAGCTTTTCAAGAACTGCTGGATATGCTTGCCTGCTTAAGAACTAGTAATATTCGAATCATATAATTGAATCCACCCTATATCTTCATCCTATATTAGGTTTTCTAAACGTTTCACTGTGTCTATGCCCCATTCAGTCTTGAAATACAGCACTCAGTTGTTATTTAATTAAATCTTTTTTAATTGAGTTATGAATTCCCTGTTTCTTTAACTTTTTTAAAACTTACAGAATCTTTTGCATTTAACTGCAATCATATCGGTATATTTTGGGTAAAATGAGAGTTACTTTAAAAAAATTTTTATTTTAAACCAAATGTTCAATTCTGTTCTATTATAAAAGAGAACATTTTTTTTATGATGACATCCAAATTGATTTTGATATCAATATTTCTTCAATGTTACTAATTAATTTTATTATTAATTATAGTCCACAGTATGTATGTTTGAACTATAATTGTTTTTCCAATACAGATCAAAATTTTATTTAGGAACATTCTGCTTAACTCGATGAAAAGAGAGTTACCCAATGATTTTTGAAACTAAAAATTATATTAGTTTTTGATTATTTGAAATAAGCAATACCGAGTATTATCAGAATAGTGACTGTTATCAGATCAGCGATATTATCCGTTCATTTTTTTAAGCTTTTTAAGATAAAACTTATTCCACACAATAATTATTATTCTTAGATGTAGATTACGAACATTGTTCTAATTAGATGTACATGAAATAAATTGTAAACTCTAAAATATTTGTTTTAAACAATATTTGACTATGTTCTGTTAAAATGTGTAGTTTTATTTACAAAAAATACTATTTTAATTATTACTTGGTGTTTAACATTCAAATATTCAAGAAGTGCAAAAGTATGTTTAATAAAACAACAAATCTGCAGAGTCATATATATATATATATATATATATATATATATATATATATATATATATATATATATTAGTATATTTAGGAAGCAGTCCTTCATTTATACAGGTTTGATTAAATAATAATACGCCATATTTACGGTTGACTAGTTTCCTTGTGTATTTCTCAAGGGATCTGAATAATCTTCTTGTACAAACATTTAAATTGAATAGAACATTTCCAATGGTTCCATTGTCTTTAAATCTTGCATTTCCACTAATTTGTCCACTAAAAATTAGTGGAAATGCAAGATTTAAAGACAATGGAACCATTGGAAATGTTCTATTCAATTTAGATGTTTGTACAAGAAGATTATTCAGATCCCTTGATAAATACACAAGGAAACTAGTCAACCATAAATATGGCGTATTATTTAATCAAACCTGTATATATATATATATATATATAAATATATATATATATATGAATAATAATCAAAATAACACTTGATATAATAGATGGATTAATTTACCACAATGAAAACATATTTTTAAAAAATTAAATTAAATTTCAATCAGCCAAGTTAACAAGTATTTATTGTTTTTTTAGTTCACTTGCTCTCCGAAGATGTGTTAACGAAAGGCCTTAGAGCATTGTTTTAAAAAATTGTTTTCATTGTGGTAAATTAATCCATATATATATATATATATATATATATATAGGTAACTCACCACAAATTAGAGAAGATAGTCGCTCTAAGGCCTTTCGTTTTCACGTCGTCAGAGAGCAAGTGAATACAAGTTGTAAACAGGTTATGAATTTTGATTTAAAGAAGGAGTAAGATTGGCATCATTGATGCCAATGATAAAATTCAATGATGCCAATCTTACTCCTTCTTTAAATCAAAATTCATAACCTGTTTACAACTTGTATTCACTTGCTCTCTGACGACGTGAAAACGAAAGGCCTTAGAGCGACTATCTTCTCTAATTTGTGGTGAGTTACCTGAATATTTATATCACGTGTTATTGTGACAATTTTCTATATATATATATATATATATATATATAATAGTGAGTTCAGTGATTTCTTTTCTATGTGTTCTTTTGAAAATTCTAGTTTATATATATATATATCAATGATCATACCACAATAAGAAATGGGAAAACAAGACTAAGATCTTTCAACCGTAACAAGCGGTCTTCGTCAGAGTCAAAAACCCAACTGAACACTAGATGCAGAAAACATCTGGTGAGGAGTTGAGAAGAGTGGGAGGGAAGAGTGGTATTTTAAAAGGGTGAAAGCGCAGGAAAGGACTAATGTCGCTTTCACCTTTTTAAAATACCACTCTTCCCTCCCACTCTTCTCAACTCTTCACCAGATGTTTTCTGCATCTAGTGTTTAGTTGGGTTTTTGACTCTGACGAAGACCGCTTGTTAAGGTTGAAAGATCTTAGTCTTGTTTTCCCATTTCTTATTGTGGTTTGATCATTGATTGTTATTTCACGTGTTTATGTGAAATCTTTATATATATATACGTGTCATTGTATCGCGCCAGTTTACATCAGCCAGTGGACGCATTTACGTCTCCGTTCCTTCATTCTTTCTCCTTTTATTTTCTTTCTTTCTATCTTCCTGAAGACGGCAAGACGCCGAAATTATCGAGGTTCGTGTGTGTTCGTCCTTTTTCTTGTGTTTTCTAGCTGTAACTTTAATTATATATATATAATATATATATATATACGAGTGTGTATAATATATATACGAGTGTATATATATATATATATATATATACTCGTATATATACAATAACTTTGGGACTTTACATGAATCTGGTTTTAGATATAAACTACAGACTAGTAATAAATATGATATATTATAATCTTATCTATTTATATTCAAAACAGTTAATTCTGTTCTTGAGGGTTATCACTTTAAATTGGAAGTGATGGTCGTTGGTCTTCTTTTAGCCCTTGTCAATCTAAACCAGTGTTTTTCAAACTTTTCTACTTCAGGGCGCACCTATGAAATAATTAAAGCTTCGAGGTGCATAATTGATTTTAGTATAGAAAATTTGGTCCTTAAATTTGAAAATAGGAAAATGATAGGGGGGGGGGGAGACAGAGAGAGAGAGAGAGAGAGAGAGAGAGAGAGAGTGAGTGAGTGAGAGAGGTCAGCAACAAATGATTTCCATCCGTCAGAAAAAGAAAAGAGAAATTATTGTTGCTGCTAAAAGAATAAAAAACAATTACTTTCCAGCTCAAATATCAAGTGGCAGAGACTTGACTCAGACTTGAAAACCACATACTTGATGTTTCTAAAATCAATGCAAATCAATGAAAATCATACAAATTTTTAAAATATAAACTTGTTATGTAAATTTAATCTTCCGTTGTCTTGGTGTGGACCGTTTAAGAAGCACTCATCTAAACCTTTGCTACTAGAGCTATAATAAGAAATATAATGTTTAATAAAAATTTTCAAAGTTTTAACGTCAAGGAGTTGAACAACTGTGCAAAATGCTATGATCAAGAAGAGTCATTGGAGCACATATTGCTAAAGTCCACCACCAAAAACCCAGCAAGTCCGTCCACTCCAGAAAATACCCTACGAGAGACCATAACACGTAGTAACAACCCGATGAATGACATTCTATAGAAGATGAAATATTGGATCATGGTCATCGAGCCGACAGCGTCTTGATACTGAAATGAAGAAGATCTCTTTAAAGCAGATCTGTTTAAAACATAGCAGAAATAGTAATAAACTGATGATAGTATTTTGGTTTATTCATATTCACGATAAGCGGATAAATATTTTTGACAATGTACATATTTAAAACACACTGTTTTTGTTAATTTATCTACATTTCTCGAGATATATTTCCATCATTTCTTGAAGCAACAAAATACCTCATAGTTGCTGACTGCAAATTCGTGAGCTGCTTCTATTGATCAACTTCTTAGAAACAAGGAATGTTTCGTTGTAAGCAACCCAACTTGTTTCAACATACCATGTATGCAATTTGGATGGAAATCTATATTTCTTAATAATAATAAGACTCTTCTATTGTAAATAAACGTACAACTGACTGCAGAAATTCTGAGAAACTTGAACAGAAGCAATGTATGCTTTGTTTGCTAACAACACAACTTGTAAATTCTGATAGAAATCTACACTTTTCACTACTTAATGAATGTGTTGAGTCAATATGACGTAGCACTAACCGCAAAACTACTGAAGAACTTGATTGTATGAAATGTACAGAAGAAATGTGTGCTTTATTATTAACAACATAGTTTGTTTTTGTAAGACTCTTACATGGGATACCCGTTTAGTTTTTATTTCAGTAATACTAGTAAAAGACGGGCAGGAGGATATAAACGAATCGACAGATCTGATTTAATTTTTGACTTTTTTTACCAGCTTTACCATATCACATAACTCAGTGATATTCAGTTATATTGTTCAACTTTGAAACATCTAAGAATTAAATACAAGCATCATATTATTACCACTGAGGTTAATATGATTTATATTATTAATATTAGTAAACCGTCATACCTCGTACGATACAACGACTCCAACATCATCATACGAGGTGTGACGGTTTCCCATATTAATAATATAAATCTAAGCATTACATTGTATATATTTATTTTAGTGATTTCAACAACAAATTAGTATACGTTACAGACTCACCTTTTCTCCAAAGTATTGCTTACTTGATAAAAATATACATTTGTTTGAGTGATTTTAACTACAAATTAGTATACGCTACAGATTCACCACTTTTTGTTACCTACTTGACAAAAGTATGTATCTGATTCAGTGATTTCAACTACAAATTAATATACGTTGTGGAATTACTTGTTCTCTGAAATATTATTTGCTTAAAAATAGTATATGTTTCGTAAATAAAGCAGCATTCCATTTACTATAAAATACTACATTGCTTCATTTGAATCTAGTGAAATTTGAATAACAAATGAAAGGACAAACTCAGTGAATAATTGTGGTAAATAGTTATACAGTTTATAAGTCATGAAAAACAGATAACTATATGTTAAGTTAAAAATGTATTCAATTAATTATAATAAAGAGAGATGTTAAGAGAGTGTTGGTTGGAGAAGGGTGGAGTAATTTATTATTGACGAAGAAATAACCGATTCAAAGCGAGGCTGACAGCACAAGTTATGATGGAATGGGGGGTGCGCATGCGCCTTAGTTAAGCTCCTTTAAAATAAGCCACTTGCATCAGAGGACCATCAAACTATTTACCCTCGCTTGGACTTATCAAAAGACTCCGGCTCCTACAGCCTTCAGTATTAGTAAGCTCATTATTTCAAAAGAGCATTTCTCCATTCCGTAATTACTTGTGAAAAACACACATAAGCCTCTCTCTACTGTTATAAAGCTAAAAAGTCAGACCTCCTTCCAAATCCATTGATTTCCCTCTTTCTTATTTTAAATGACAATTTAATAAAACCATCCATTATTTTGAAAGAATATTGTTGTAATATCCAGCAAAATTTATATGCCAGATAATATATATACATTTTTCTTTTCTATAAAAAAAAACACATGTTATCAAAGTCTTCAAAAGATCTTCAGCAAATTTTCCTAAATAAATCTAAAAAGATACCAAATAATAGAAGTAATTCTATCATCAATTAATCATAAGTACATAACTACAAGGAAATCAGAGATAATGACCGACGTCATTATTTTGACAGCTGCTGTTGTCAAAAACTGTTTCATAAAATAAATGAAATATTAAACCTAGATCGAAATAGTGATGGTTGATAATCATCAGAAATATTATATCTGATAAGACATAAGCCAAACTATTAATATTAACATCCATTAAATTTTTGAATATTTTTTATCCAATATTTTTCTTTCCTTCATTCCCTGAATATTTCTCAATATCCTAGAGAATCATTAGTTGTGCAATCCGTAATTGTGTGGTATTTGCTCATTCTGAGGTAAAATGGATGAACCAACAAAAGTCTCCACACAAATGAAGTTTTATTCAACGCGTTTCGAACACTTTGTGTTCATCATCAGGAAGACACTATAATACAAATTATATCTAATTAGTTACAAAAATTAGAGTGAAATAAAATTTCTTAAACTGTTCCTAAGATCACAAAGAATAAATTAAAAAAAAAATAAATAAAAAAAATTTCTTTCCTCTAAATTAGTGGTTCTGGCCTTCTTTATCTCAGTTAACGGTTTTCAAGCATACCCGAAGCCTTTGTCACCTTATCTCCTAAATGCATATCCCCACTCTTTCGCAACGGATCTGTTTCCTACTAGTTGTGTTCACTGGACCAACCAGTCAGTACCACATCCTTGGGTATGTCTTGAATTCTCTTAATTGAATTTTATTATTTCACTCTAATTTTTGTAACTAATTAGATATAATTTGTATTATAGTGTCTTCCTGATGATGAACGCAAAGTGTTCGAAACGCGTTGAATAAAACTTCATTTGTGTGGAGACGTTTGTTAGTTTATCCATTTTACCTCAGAATCCTAAAGAATATTTCCCAGAGAGGGAATATTTCGTTATCTTCTCAGTAGATTACAGGTGGCCACCTTTTATGATAGAAATACCTAAAAAAATGTGAATTAATAAGATTAATTCTTATGCTATATGCAAGCTGGTTATGACCAGCTGTCTATGCCATATGCAAGACAGCTGGTCATAACTCCGGTTATTACTAGATAAACTTGTATTTCTACATAATTATGACCAGTTTAGTTACCTTTTTTCATAACTTGAGTTTTTAGTTTTCAGTGATATACTTTTGGTTATTAAGAGTTTATATGTATTTTTTTTTTGAGGCTTAAAATTTTTATGCTCAATTTTTTCACAAAATTTCAATTTGATGAATTAGCTGCATAACGTATAAAAAAAATATCTAAAATGATGAAATATTTCATGAAACCAATTTTTGTAACTGTATTTTCATCAAAAAAATATTCAAGTCAACTTATCGAAAGGTTCTTTCTTCTGGAATAGTTTCATTATGCTGCATCAAATGCCTACAATCGTTAGTTACAATATTTTTCATTTTAATATAAATTTAAAATTTCCGGTTATTTAAAAATTACGGTTTGTTTTTTTTCAGTTAATATTTCTGTCAGTTACATAATAATTAAATATTCTTTTTTAGAGTTAGTATTCGATGAGGAAAGAAATATCTAAAATCACATTTTTCACATTTTGTCAAAAGAAGTGAGTTTCTCATGGTACAATGTTGCTCTAAAACCATAAGGTACATTTGGATTATATTGTTCAAATTATATATTTGTGCAAATTATGAATTTGATTCAGTAAACTAGATTATAATAATCCTACAAACTTTTTAATATACAACTTTTTGATATAAAATCATTGAATTAATATTAAAAATGACCTTTAGGAACCAGAAAAAAATATAAGTACGTCAAAATCATAAAATTGGAATACTATATGATTCGTACACTTTACTTAAAGTAAAGTAAAAATTACTAATCCTTATCTAGTTTAAAATGGTATGTTAGCAGTGAACGCAAATATCGAGAATTATCAGGCAATCCAGGCATGGGCAACCTGCGACCCGCGGGCCACATGCGGCCCAACAAGTGTTTTTATTACGACTCTCGGAGATTATCTGGAATTCTATCTTAATATTAAAATTCCTTTGCATTTCGCTTATTAACAAAAGCTCACGGAGACTTTTAGAAGAAAATTAACCCATTGGAGAAAGAGAGAGCTCAACAATAACAAATACTTCAGGCTTTTTTTATATATGACGCTACTAATATTTTAGGGACTGCGTTTTGATAATTACGTCATTATCATTATAAAATAATAAATAATACTTTTTTTTATAACAATACGATAATTATTGACATGTTAATATAGCACAGATTTTCCATATATGTATTTATACATTATATATATATATATATACACGTTTTCGTTGGAAATACGATCTGAAAAGGACAAATATAGCTCAATATAGGAAAAGAAACATAGAGAAATCAAAACAACGCACTTACAGTCTCTAATTTTCGGTTTTAACCCAACCAGGGTCCCCAACCGTCTCTGGACCAGTGCGCTTGGTTTCCCTCTCTTATCTCTCCTGAAGATGGTTAAAACCAAAAATTAGAGACTGTAAGTGTGTTCTTTTGATTTTTCTATGTTTCATTTTCTATATGGAACTATATATATATATATATAATCTGTATGTATCCAAATATCTCAGAAGTTACAATGCGGCCCGCGGTGACTTGAAAATTATATAATGCGGCCTCCGGTGCACAAAAGTCACTGATGGCTGAGGTAATCTGTACTAATTATTGGCAACAATGAAATTATCAAATTTTAATGGGTAATGTCAGAATGAACCAACAAATATAATCAAACAAATTTTGTAATTAATTCAATAGATCCCATTAAATACTGCTAATATCGCTTCAGTAGCTAAAAGATGTCTGATTGTTGTTAACATTTCGGGAATACAACATTTTTATTCCATCTTCATCTTGTATCAATATTCTACATCTTGTATCTATAGTTCTACCTTGTTTATGTGTATGTGTATATTTAAGTTTATAAAAAGATTTCACATAAACACGTGAAATAACAATCAATGATCAAACCTCAATAAGAAATGGGAAAACAAGACCAAGATCTTTCAAGCGGAACAAGCGGTCTTCGTCAGAGTTAAAAACCCAACTCTGGGTTGGGTTTTTCTTGAAACCCTCTCAGTTGGGTTTTTGACTCTGATGAAGACCGCTTGTTACGGTTGAAAGATCTTAGTCTTGTTTTCCCATTTCTTATTGTAGTTTGATCATTTAAGTTTATAAGTGAAGACATAGCTCTTCTTTAAAGAAACGGCTAGTTTATTCATAACCTATTTTACCACAGTTTTTAAACGTTGTATACCCAGATTACTTCATAATTTTTTTCTTTTTGAAACTTATTTTCTCGATTTAAAAACAATTCCATTCTTATTTTATACTAATATAAAATTAAAAAGTAACTTCAGGTAATTTCCCTTTGACAACTTTTTTCATACCAACATTAACGAAATAGAAATTTAAAAAAAAAATTCTGAGGTAAAATGGATAAACCAACAAAATACTTCTATCAAAATACTTCTGTATGTCCTACCCAAAATACATAAACAAAACATACCAATCAGACCCATTGTATCATTCTCTAATTCACCACTCCGAAAAATAGCCAAACATGTAAATGTTCTTTTCAGACAGCTTACTCATTTTAAAGGTCTCTACACATTAAAAAAAAATATCTTCTTTTATTTTCAGATCAATAATGTTCTATCCTATAGTGCACATTGTTGCCCTAAGTATATATTTAGAGTTATTAATTCGACCTGTATAACGATAATGTATAGCTACCAAGTTGTCTTTTGTAAGAACGTAGGCCACTTTTTTTTTAGTGTATTTTTTAACTAATTTGGACTTAATTTTTATTTCGTATCACTGTTGACAAAATGTGAGATTTGTATTAATAGCATAAAGGTATGATAAATATTAAAATTATAGTAATCCGTCTTACCTCGTACCCTGCTGCTGAAGTTCTTAGACCGGTTTCGGGCGCCACCCATCTTCAACAAGAACTGATCAACTAGAACTACGGAGTCCTACCTTTCTGTTTATATAACCTACCTACTTCCCAATGCTGCCTAGATTTTAATATTTAATTATTTTAACTTTACTTTTATTTTTATTTTACTTTTATTTTAATTATTATTATTTAGTTTAATTCTTTTCTTATTATTATAAGAATATTATTATAATAATAAAAAAAGAATTAAACTAAATAATAATAATTAAAATAAAAGTAAAGTTAAAATAATTAAATATTAAAATCTAGGCAGCATTGGGAAGTAGGTAGGTTATATAAACAGAAAGGTAGGACTCCGTAGTTCTTGTTGAAGATGGGTGACGCCCGAAACCGGTCAAAGAACTTCAGCAGCAAGGTACGAGGTAAGACGGATTACTATAATTTTAATATTAATGATACTAACCTCTGTGGTAATGAAAAAATGCATGAATAAAGGTATGACTTGAACAGTAACATATCTCCTTCCAATATACGAGTATAATATACTAAAACTCGATGACCTACCATGAAATAGAGCATTAGTTTTATATGATGTATTGGATACCCCTTTAATTTCAAAACATTAAAGCAATAACTCTATCAGCTATTATTTCGAAAAGTGAGAATATTGCTTAAATAATAGTCAATCTACCAGCTTTATAATGTTGTAACATTGTCTAGTACAGTTCTTTGATATTATTTGGGAAAATATCAAAGTTTTGATATAAATCTCGAGATTATTTTCTCATAATGTTTCAGAATTCAGAATTACAGTCTATTTGGTTTGTAAATAATACAATATGATAATAAACGTATCTGGCATTATACATAACAGTGATAAACCTCATTCTAATTTCTTACTTTTTCTGAAATTAAGCAAAATTTATTTAAAATATGAATCTTAACTATAGTAGTGTTTGAATGTAAATCTAAACAAATACATGATTGTTAATTACGTATTGGATGACCAACAATTACCAAATAACTTATTTTTATTATATTATAAATGTAATATATTCAATACATGTTTAGAAAGAGCTGAATACACATATAGGTAACCTGCTTACGTAAAATACTGTTGAAGCATGTGCTATATTAAGCTCAGACCTGGTCTGGTCACCAAGTCTGTTATATTTATTGTTAAAATAAATTTTATGCTAACTAAAATTCAATATCACTTCAGTCAATCAATTGTCATTCAATATCAGTATGAATCTATTATTTATAATTTTTATCACAATATTAATTTGGAATCATTTTGTTAAACAATTAGCATAAAATTTTCAATTATTAGACTTACAGAAATAAACCATATTTGAATGAAGAAAGTTTGTAAAATGGAATAACATTATAAATTACAGAATTGCCAACACTTTGAGGTCGCTTCGTAAATCTGGTTGATAGCGGTAGCCATCCAGTAAAAACTTTCTTAGGATTTAACGCTAAAACTAGTTGCCTGGTTTACTTTGCAAACATTTTTTATGCCTTCATTCTTAATCATATCTTTCTAATAGAAAACTCTATAAATTTATTTCTTAGTAATTTTATAATCTTACCTATAAAAAAGTCTTACCTATTTTTACCTCATATATATATATATATATATATATATATATATATAAAACAATTAAAATAAGCAGTGACACATAAACAGAAACACAACAAAGACTCACTTTTCAATATTTCGACCGTAATGGCGGTCGTCAATATATATATATATATATATATAGAAAGATTTCACATAAACACGTGAAATAACAATCAATCAACCCCTTTGGGTTTTTGACCTTGGCGAAGACCGCTTGTTAGGGTTGAAAGATCTTAGTCTAGTTTTCCCATTTCATATTCTGGAGTGATCATTGATATATATATATACTTAAAATAAACAGTGACGCACAGACTGAAACATAACAAATAACGACAGATTGACGGAAAAACGACAGTTTGACTGTCGTCTCTCCATCAATTCACTTCTTCTCCTGAGGACGACCCCCATTACGGTCGACATATTGAAAAGTGAGTTCTTGTTATGTTTCAGTATATGTGTCATTGTTTATTTTAAGTGTTACCTGTTCTGCCAGACCGTTTTTCGTTAATCATGGCATATATATACATATATATATAAGTAACAGTTTGCTTCTCAACGCGAGTACTTCGCGCTTCTTCCCGATGACGACGGATGTCGAAATATCGAAGTGAGTTCTGCAGTGTCTTTCTGTGTTCTTTTCTATGTGTTAAAGTGGTTATATATATATATATTATATATATATATATATATATATATATATATATATATATATGCCTCCTGAGGCAGATTGATCAGACTAATTCGAAAGTTACTCTGAGAGCTTCAGAAGAAGCACTTATTAGTCTTCTGGGCGGTAGATCGGCTCCTGGGCTTAATCTCAATCGTTGCTTTTTTTTTTTTTTTAAAGTTGTTATCAGCTTTTAATTTTATTTTAGTTAAATGTTTTCATTTTTTAATTTTTATTTGGCTTTTATCTCTTTATCTTCCCTGCCTACCTTTCCTCCGAAAGTTGGCTACACTGTTTGAGTGCTTCAGTTCGAACGCCAAGCCAGTCGTTATCAGCCTTTGGAGCGATTCACTTCTTTTCCTGAAGACGAGAACATCGAAATATAGTAGCGATTTCAGTGGTTTCCTTTCTATGTGTTCTTTTTAAATTCTAGTTTATATATATATATACGAGGTGGGTAAATAAAGTAGTGAGACTGGCAACGTCGCTTTCGATCTGGCAACGCTGGAGACGCGTGGCCTTGAGTAGCGTCAGGTGCACGTGTGATGCGCCTCCAGTATGAATCTGAACTCATTAAATAATATGGACGCAGAAAGAGTGATTATCATGACCATGAATATCTGCGAAGATAACACTTGTTCTCTTACTGCTCTGGTCGACGGAATCCGTCTAATCGTTTGAGAATAGGATCAGTTTACTGCAGCTGAATCTAACTGATATTATAAAAATATTATTACTAATAAACATTATATTTATTTTCATCTGTTAGACGCAAACTATAATCTGTGTGAATTTGGATTGTTAGAGCTAACTAAATTTTTATTTGTAACGTATTACGGTATTGTTTTTCTGGTTGACAATACAAGTATATTAGTGTAGCATGTTCTACCAGTTTCTGAAGATTATAAAATTTCAGTTTCATTTAGAAATTTATTAAAATTTTTAATGTTTGTCTGAATATTTATACTTGTAATATTAACTGCGTTATAATATTCCATCGTTAATTGTTAATCGGCATAAGATTTAATTTTACTTTACTATAAATAACGCAAAGGGATAACGAAAAGTGTTCATCTTGAGATTTTAACGTATTTATGTGTTTTACGGTCCTCAAAGTCCATTTTTGATATTTTTGTTTATTTTATCAGTTGGATGTGTATGTAATAGTTTGTGAGACATTATAGAGCATACATTTGATTGATCAAATACAAATATTACTAGTATATTGACCATACCATAGACCATATTGACCGTATTGACTATATTGACCATAGTTACCATAATGTAACTATGTACTATTGCTTTAAAAGATATTGTAACATATACAAGTCACTTTTTTTTTGGCAAAAATTAATTTTATAAAACACTTCTTTCTCTTAAACAAAATATAACTTTGAATATTTTGCAGCAACTGAAGAGAACTTGTTACCTTTTGAACAACCCTAAATGTCAGAAATACGAGTAAAAGTAAACAACAAAATAAATTGACATAACATTGATTCTAATATTACACAAACATGCTTCGTGTCACACCCTTTAAAGTATTAGAGTAAAATTATAGCTGAAATAGAACAATTTAAAGTTTAAATACTTCTTTTATCAAAATTACTTCTTTATTGAATACTTTTTTTTATTAAAATTTTGTTCAAGTAACAAAACTGAGTATTATAGTTCATTTTATTGTTTCAGAAAATATTTTTTTTTTGTTGAATGGTTTACTGTGGAAGACTAAAATTCTATTAATAAAATTAAGAAACAATTATTATGTTCTAAAAAAAGTTGGAAGAAATTTTGATTTTAAATATAGGAGGCCCTATTGCTCTATAAATTGTAAACTGAACTTGAAATAATGAAAAGCTAACTGTACTTGTTGGATTTGTTAGCATTTACTTAAAAATATTTTTATCAAAATTCTAGTCAAACAGAATTGTTATTTTGCATAACCGCTAAATGAAATTGGAAGATGTTTTCATTAATGTGATATATAAAAAGAATTAATTCTTAAACCTTTAAATGTATATGGAAATCATATACACTTTATGGTAATATGGTTACCATATGTATATGGTAACCATATATTATGGTAATATGGATATTACTTTAATCAATCTTGATGCTGCACATTTTAACAAATCATAAAATCATAGTCCTTACCATGTTTAAGAACTTCCATGTTTTTGGGAATTATTGAAACATGGGAAAGACAGTCCTGACACTACTGATAATAATTTTCAGTTATCCAATAGCTCAATAAAGTTGGAACTTTCTATATGATATTGCATTACTATGAATATTTCATGAGTCCATATTTTCGAAAAGTAATATTAATCTATAAATAACAACTTTAGGGTTTTATCTGTAGTAAAATGAGATTTATTTGGGAAATAAAATATTCGTAACGGATAATACACATATAAAATATTTAAATAAACAGACCCAGTTTCCAAATTTTGGATAAGTATATTAAACAAAAACTCTAAGCTGTTAAAATGCAGCTATAGTTATATTACTTTGAATGCAGTGAATCAGAGTTAATATTTAGATATTTTGATCCAAGTGCTGTATTAACTGTTCTAAGAACAGTCTAACACAAGAGCAATTATTTTAAGCATAGTATCTAACTACAACTTAAATATAGCCACTACAGGCTTCTCTCAGTGATAGTGTTCTCACTAATTTTGGTGATTAGTTGTAAATTATTTACGGGATACTCTAAGTAGTCAAGGGCAGAGTATACATAGATATCTAAGTGAGTATGTGATTTTTAGAGGTTAATAATTAAAGATACTAGTTTTAAGCTTATATAGAGTGCATATTTGGTAAAAATGAAACCAAAACAATCCAGTTTCTATTATTAAACTGGAAACATTGAATGAAATTTATATTTTGAATTTAAATATCTTATTACAAAAAAAAAATAATATTCTATGTACTATTTATATTTATTGTGTTGAACCTGGCCTGGATTATTTACTGCTAAAATACGAGTTGTTGCTAATATTGTAAAGTTACACCCACTCCATGTCTTCTCATTCGTTGAATTAGTTGGCACCTTTTATGCATGTATCTCTCACATAATACAGTTATTGTAGGAGGTTCTCCGCAGTTTTCTAGTTTTGCTTGACAATAAAAAGAGTTCAAAAAAAGGCGTTTAACCTTTATGAGTATAGTATTTTCACAGTATCGTAATTTTAAGATAATGTGAGATACCCTACAGTATACATTATATACTGTAAATATCTTATATATATATATACTTATTCGTTGGAAATACGATCCAAAACGGACAAAAATAGTTCAATATAGACAAAAAAACATAGAGAAATCAAAAGAAGTAAAGAACTGGGTCTCCAACCGTCTCTGAGCCAGTGCGCTTGGTTTCCCTCTCTTATCCCTCCTGAAGACAGTTCAAACCGAAAATTAGAGACTGTAAGTGTGTTCTTTTGATTTCTCTATGTTTCTTTGTCTATATTGAACTATATATATATCCAATTAGATGAAACGATTCTTCGAACTGAATAAACTAGAACAGTTATTATCCTTGTTCGATGACAAGGACATCGAAATATACTAGTGAGTTTTAGTTTTTATATGTACGAGTATATTATATGCAATATCAACTGTTTGATAAAATAGGTGACTCCTATAAATAAATTAATAATGAGACTAATTACATTAGGTCAATTGCCTTATCATTAAAATAAACCTTCTCTCATATCGACTTAGCTTTATAGGGTGCTGAAAAAAAATTGTCTCCAAAGTTTTAACAGAGTCTCTTTCAAAGCCAAATCCATAGATTTACCGTATCATGAGGCATTGAAGCCTCTTCCTAGGATTGCGAGTAAACTTGATTTGAATATAGTTTTTTTTTCCAATCGTAATTACATTGGTAATAAAAAACTCTCCCAGTGAATTGAAGTATAGTGGTATTCATAAAATACCGTTGAAAAGTTGTTATAAAATTTATATTGATCAAACTGGTAAATCATTAAAGACTCGTGAAAAACAACACTAATACAATGTAGGTGGACTGAAAAAAAGTAGTGCCTCATTCTTGCATATAAATAATGAAAATCATCATATTCATTGAAGCAAAAATGATTACTTATTAAAAATTTGTGTTGTTAAATAATATTATGGAATTCCTTCTGTTTAAATTTAAATGATCAAATATTATAAAGATTAGTAAAGGTTTGTGTGGACGTGTCTCAATTCTCACCAGGGCAATAGACTCGTCTAAGAGGTTTGACAGCTGGAGGATAGTGTTATATTTTTTTTCTTCCTGTACTCTTTTGTTTGTCCTAACCTATCACCTTTGTCTAGTGTCCTTTCCTGCACTTTCCACCCTTTAAAATACCTCTTTGCCCTCCCATTCCTCTCAAAGTTCTACATTCTTAATTTCATTTGACTCTGACGAAGACCACTTGTTACGTTTGAAATATCTTGTTTCTTTTTCTCATTTCTGTCTTTTTTAACATTGATTGTTATTTCACGTTTTTATTATGAAATCTTGTTATAGAACATTGAAATTAATTGGAGTA
>JAPFBL010000085.1:430000-647500 GCA_026182355.1 Hermatobates lingyangjiaoensis
ACTGTCTTTTATGCTGGTGTTGGAGACATTCTGGGGTCTTGGGATGATTTTGATCTTTATGAGTAATGAATGACTTCGATATAGTCACCTATCCAGTGGCTAATGTAAGTTTTAATGCAATTTTATTTTTAAAAAAAATTGTACTATTCATTTTAGTGGGCAATAATCATGAAAAATTAAACTGATACTTATTTAACTGGATATATATAATTGAATTGGTTCTGTAGGAGATTATGGTAAAATTAATATCTTTATAATAATCTGTAGTGATCGCGAAAATAATATTATATATATATATATATATATATATATATTATATATATATATATATATATATAACAGTTCAAAATTGAAGATAGGTAGCACAGAAAGTAAAAGAAACACACTTACAGAATCAAATTTTTGGGTAACCCGTCTTCAGGAGAAAAGAGAAAGGGAGACCAAGCACGTTGTAGACGCAACAGCAAATCTACAGCCGTTGTATCTACAACGTGCTTGGTCTCCCTTTCTCTTTTCTCTTGAAGACGGGCTACACGAAAATTTGATTCTGTAAGTGTGTTTCTTTTACTTTCTGTGCTATCTATCTTCAATTTTGAACTGTTATTGTGTCCAGTTTGGATCGTCTTTTTGTTTATCAAGTGAATATATATATATATATATATATATATATATATATAGGTGTATAATGTAATCCGGATTCGGTCAATTTTCCAGGATCAAAATCAAACTCTCAATGCCAACGTTTCGGTTTTATTTAAAACCTTTTTCATAGGCCTACAAACAAAGGATGACAAGAAATTATATATAAACATCAACATATAACTAACATCAAAATGGAACATTACAGTTGTGAAAAAACAAAAAAATATGATTTCTTGTCATCCTTTGTTTGTAGGCCTATGAAAAAGGTTTTAAATAAAACCGAAACGTTGGCATTGAGAGTTTAATTTTGATCCTGGAAAATTGACCGAATCCCGATTACATTATACACCTATTCTATCCAACGGTTGATATATTATTGAATTTGTTATATATATATATATATATATATATATATATGTGTGTGTGTGTGTGTGTGTGTGAGAAATAGTGGTGCGTGAGCGAATATATGTCCAACATTTATTCCTCGACATGTTATGATTTACCACATCTAAAATTTTGCTGATAAATAGTTTTTAATTGTAGAAAAAAAATCAATTGAATTTTAATTAATTTTACCATGTGGGAGAAGTACTTTGTGAGACATTATGTCAAAATATGTGCTATATATATTCTTCCATTATTCCAGTAATTTTTCGAAACTTGAACTTACTCCTTTTTGCACTGTCTACACACAAATATTGTTCTATAAAAAGTTCATGAGTTTTACACGACAGCAACAAGTAGTATACACTAAGCATTTAACCTACTAAATTTATCCAATGTTACCTGTGACAACATGATTAAAGTCATTTTTAAGTTAAATTTATTTACTGTGCCGTTAATAGATCTAAAACTGATACAGACAAATATATAGATATTTTTATAATTTCTATAATCAGAAAGAATATGTTGAGTAAAATGATATTACTATAACATGTAGACTAGACAATATGTTTTGTAGATCAAATGTGCAACTTATCAACAAGAAATAATTGTTACATATATTTTTAGCCGAAAACGATTGTTCTCATATCCATATAAACTGGTTTTTCTAATAAATCAATATCTTTCTAAACGTAGACAGGGTCTTACATCAGGGTTATGAACAATAAGAATTTGAAAAATGAAATAATTTGAGATACAATTCATAACTTCTGGCTGTAACAAGCTAGAAATAGAAATCAAGTAATATTTTAAAGTTCGAGTACTTTGTAAGAATGGGGTAGAAGAATCAATGTATGCAATTCATAGAACTACGTTATCACAAAATAGCTTTGGTTTTGAATCAAAATCAAGAAGAGAGATATTTCTTTTATATAAGAATTGAGATTTCATTTTGAGTTGAAGAACCTACTGACAACCAGGCATTTGCTTTTTATAGAGCTTTTATCAAATAATTCATAATGGTATTGAATTTTTGACCTGAAAACACTTTTTCACGCCCTCAGAATTGAAGTCTTGTTAAGGTTTTAACTCTCAATTTTCTCAGCCCATTCCTGTATCTGCATTTTCACGAAAGTAGATATGAAAGTTGCCAATATTAAATTTACAGTCTTTTAAATAACATTTTAAAATTTTTTTTTACCATATTCAAATGAATTATTTTGCAAATAATTTTTGGTATTATTAATGCCAATAACATTATTGGTATTATACTGTTTGGGTAAATATCTAAAATCAGTCAAACTATACAATGACAGAATCATGGAAATCTTACACATAAACACATAGCACTTACGCATTCATGCATGTGCTTGCACGAAATAAGAGACCGAGAGGGAGAGAGCGAGAGCGTGATAGAGAGAGTGAGACTGAGAGGAGAGCGAGAGAGAGGGAGAGAGAAAAAGTGAGAGAGCGAGAGAGTGAGAGGGAGGAAGAGAAAGAGAGAGAGTGAGAGTGGGAAAGTGGGAAGGAGGGAGACAGGAAGAGAGAAAGAGAGAGTGAGAGGGAAGGAGAGAAAGAGAGTGAGTGAGAGTGAGAAAGTGGGAAGGAGGGAGACAGGAAGAAAGAGAGAGAGAGAGAGAGAGAGAAAGAAAGAATGAGTGAGAGGGACTGCTTTAAATATCAAGAAAAATCAGAAATTGTTGGCAGAAGTCAAATCATAAAACCAAATTCATATTTATTTTCGCAACAAAACTACTCCAAAAAAAGTGCATATGCTGCATGTAATTTGCAATTAAGTTTATAAATTAAAGTTTGAATCTGCTAAACATTGAACCTTTATGGTGCAAACTGTTATTGCAATGCTGCCGTGAAATTAGTTAATAATTGTATTGCTCTCTCTTCTATTTAGGAACATTAACTATATACGTTTCTTGAAGGTTTTATTGAGACTAACGAGTCGTTCATACCAGCAGAATACATGGAAGTATTTCATACAAGCACTCCCTATTGAAGCAAGCATATTCTTATTTGCTTCAGTGAATATCTTCCAGGCTTCCATTTTCAATGCTTCACTAGCATTTCGAATTTTATTAAATGTGTCCACTTCGTTTGACGTAAATAACATTTAACTTAATGAATGCACTTGAGGCATGAATATTTTGTATAGTTATAAAGAAAAAATTAATAACAATTACTAAAATATATATAATATTATATGGGTTTAAAAGAGGTAAACATTCAGAAAAATACAAAAGAAACCGTTTTTTAATAATTCCTAGTAAAGTAAAAAAAACCGCATTTTTCCTATCATTCTTAAATTTTTGATATGATGTGCACAAGATTTAGAGGAATACGCTTTAGAATTCAATTTGATTCTGTAGAGAAAATCCATTCCTCATAAAAAAGTCTTGGCCAAAGTGATTCTTTAGGTTTTATACTTTATATTGGTTTTACGGCATTTTAAAGCTAGTTATAAGAATTCATTTAAAAAGAAATGTTTTCTGATGATTTTCTGCGATTTCAAAACTTTGATGCTATCCAGA
Source organism: Hermatobates lingyangjiaoensis (assembly GCA_026182355.1). Classification (NCBI taxonomy): domain Eukaryota; kingdom Metazoa; phylum Arthropoda; class Insecta; order Hemiptera; family Hermatobatidae; genus Hermatobates; species Hermatobates lingyangjiaoensis. The sequence goes on from JAPFBL010000085.1 coordinate 433,570, forward strand.
TATCACCAAGTATCAAAATTTGAACTGTTGATTAAAACAGTTGTAATCTTCAGGTAGATAATTGAGAATGTCATCTATTGATTTATTAAATGCCTCGCACTGCCCTGATCAGAAAAATAAATTAGCTTTGTGCCAGGCCTCTTCATTCATTGTTGTCACAGTTATTAAATTACATAGTTTTATTCCACTCTGATAGACTTGCCAGGGCTATCACGATACGGTTTTCAAACAATTTTTCTCAGTTTAGACTTCCTTCAAAAGAAACTTTCCATAGTGAAATCTGAAAAATAATCATTCTTCTTAAAAAATATCTAAGTGGAAGACTTTTATAATAGTCTGTTTTGAATACTTAGCCAACGATATTATGGTTAGAATTAGTAATAATACAATCCGTCATACCTCGTAAAATCTCAGAAAAGCTCGACCGGTTTCGGGTCCGTCTGGATCCCATCTTCAAGAGCACCTAACTTTTAACTCAACTAACTAACTAACCTAACCTAACCTAACCTAACTCTGAGTTAGTTGCTTTTGAAGATGGGATCCAGACGGACCCGAAACCGGTCGAGCTTTTCTGAGACTTTACGAGGTATGACGGATTGTATTATATTAACAAACAATCAATCAATTCTAATCAATTCTAATATTACTAACCTCAGTGGAACTAACCCATTCAAGATATTATGGTTATCCATAGACCCGTCTTTAATAGGTAATTTGTAATAAGCCTGGCTTGATTTGGCCGACTCGGTTCATAGTCGGGTTCATAGGCTAGATAAGACGAGGACTGCAATGGGCGTCAGATGGTGGAGTTGTGATTAAAGCCAAGCAGGATGACCGCAAATATTGGCAAATGACGTAGCCTGTGTTGGCTGTGCCCTGTAATAAGACAGTGGCTTTTGCAAGCCAAATATCAAACTTGCCCACCGTTTGTTTAAACAAATCCACAACCTTTTTCTTCTTTCAACTCTCACTAAAACTGAATTTGTATTAATTGAACCTACACTACTTCTCAGAGTGAGGTGACAGTAATTAGTGAGTTAACACTAAAATAGTTTTAAATATATAATAATACAATAAGAAAATTGCACAAAATGCATATGAAATAAAAATTAACTTTTAAAGCACAGTAAGAAATTAAAAAAAGACTAAGATCTTTCAACTATAGCAAGCAGTATTCGTCAGAGTCAAATAGATTTGACTATGGTTTAATAATCTTTGTGTTTATTTTATTTATTTCTGTGGTTTGAGTGCTGACAATAATAGAAATGACGCAGTTTTATTTTAAGCCCGATCAAGCTAGTTGCGAAAAAAATATACTTATGGGAATTTAAATGAACTTGGGTAAACAACGGTGTGAAACAGTTGATACCTGACATTTGGCATCCTAGGTTTCCACGAAATATAACTTTCCTATTTTATTGAACATACAGTCCATGAAAAAACGTATTATGAAGGAAAATCAAGCACAAGTAAATACACACGTACAACTATACAACGCCATGAATAGTCTGCCTTAAAAATGAACACAGCTACGCTGATTGTATATTGAATATGTACAAGAGTTCTATGAAAACGAAATTACATCAATAGTTACATAAGTGTTTGTGTACAGGTAACTAACTATGGTACTTATAGATTATATTTTTTTGTATCAAATGGAATTATCAAACATACAATTGTTCTTGATCCTTCATCATGTCAGATTAGTTTCCATGTATAAATACAACCCTCTTGGCATTTCACTGGCATTATTGACTCTATGCGTTTTAAGTTAATTTTTCCATAAAAGCCTTATTTATGAAAACATAATCAAGATATCTCCTTTATATCCAGCTTTTAAACCAAATTATGTCAATTTTCTATAAACCGTTATTAATATAAAACTAAATCAATGCATTAAACAAGGTGGAAGCAAATACATAATTAAATATTATTTGAATTTAAAGTTGAACTAGATTTGTATACTGTTTTTTTATATTTCTTCTCAAAATGATGTGTTTCACTTTTTTTGTATCTTCTTTGTAATCAATGGTTAAAATTGGCAAACTGATATTAATTATTAATATAGAAATTCTGTACTAAGTTTTATTTCTTTTTTATTAATTATTTTACTGTTTTAAGTTATAATTAATGCATTTATTAATTTATTATTTATCTAAGTATATACTTAGGTGGGTGGTAGCAGTGCAGACAATATCCATGAGACGGCCATCTTGCTTCTAAGATGGTGTCTTAGCAAAAGTCTATCATATGCAAATGGAACCACAGATCTGTGGCTGTTAGTACTAGCGATTAATTAAGTTCAACAAATTAAGTTTTCCTTATCAGCTATTCTAGTGAAACAAATATATGCGATGGATGAATGTCCAAGGATATTACTGGAACAGAGTATCAAATGACCTGCATTGTCTGCATATGAGGATATTCTATGGACAATGGACTTATCTCTTACCACAAATGAAAAGGGTCAATACAATCTAAGTATCACTGATGTTATCTACATACAGGCAGATCACTGCCTACTTACTATTTAATTTCAAATCCAGATAACCGTAAATAAAGATAACTGATTCTACATGAATTGGTTTAGCCCAGGCATGGGCAACCTTTGTGAACTGGGGGCCGCATTATATAATTTCCAAGTGACCGCGGGGCACATGGTAATTTCTGAGGTATGTCGATACGTACAGCTCATATGTATAATGTATTTCTATATATATATAGAAATACATACTCTGTGCTATATTAACGTGTCAATAACTCTTATGATGAAAATTATTATTCATCTCATATTTCATTATGGTAAACAATTATAACAACAGAATCTCAGAACGTTATTGCGTCATACAAGAAAAAACTGAAACATTTCTTGCTATACAGCTATCTCTCCAAAGTTTAATTTCCTTCCAAAAGTCTCGGTGAGTTTTTGTTAATAAGCAAAAAGCAAAAGAATTTTTAATATTAAGATAAAATTCCAGACACTCTCCGAGGGCCGCACAAATACACCTGTTGGGCCACATGTGGCCCGCGGGCCGTAGGTTGCCCATGCCTGGTTTAGCCCATAGGTTTATAAAATACAGATACATTACAATTGCAACCTATCAAGATGAAAAAATCAAGTGATTAGAACTTGAATGAATGAATACTTCTATTCTTTCAGTTTATTTTGCTATCACTTGTGATAGCTAATTGCGATAAAAATATACTTATGGGAATTTAAATGAGCTTGAGTAAACACTGGTCTGAAACAGTTGATACATGACGTTTGGCATCCAAGGAATGAATGGTTTCCACGAAATTGACTGGCCGACCCCTACAAGGTATAATAGTACTAGGACTATCATAGGATCACTGAGGATTCGATCGTCCCCTCTGAAGAGGAAAGTTCCCGTTATCCCGGGATCAGCGGTTGCAATAATAACATTTGGCCCCTCTGGTCTTCACTGTGGGTAATCTTGGTGGGCCTAGCTTGATACTAGAGCTAGGCGAAAAACAGCTGATTTTAGCAACCTTGTGGCTAAAGAGTAAAGAGAGAGGATATTGGTCACTATGATACCAGTACTTCTATAGTGTTCAGTATTCAGATGTCAAAACAACATTAACTATATTCAATTTAAATAGGTCATATTAGAAGAATTGACTTCAAGAAGAGTCTATGTTCAGTTACATTTCTTTTATTTCACAGGATTAATTTCATAATTTTGAACGCATTGTTTGTAATAAAAACCAACTAAAATTAAATTATTACATAAGAAGTTTGCAATAAATAATAATAATAATTTAGTCAATTTTTTATCAATCACAGCTAATTTTCACTTAAAGACGATTTTAAAATGCCATAGTATAGATCATTTGTGATTAACGCCGGAATAACCTTGCATTCTTCTGGCCATTTAGGATTCGAGTGCCTCCTTCATTGCTGCGTTCCTTCATGTTTTCGACCCTTTTCAGCTGAATGAATTATTTAATTTTTTTTTTAAAGATTACCAGTTAAGAGAAATGCTTAGAATAATCTACACTGAATGTTGCGATTCCATATAAGAAAGTAAATGGACAGTCGATTAAACCAAGTTGTCACTTTTTATTAATAAAGAACTAAACCAACTTGTAACTACAGTATAATCGGCATGTAGTTCATTTCTTAATTAAGCAAATAAATATGGCTTAAATTGTATATTTATTCTAATTATTCTTATTTAATATTGAAATAATGATATTCTTAAAAAGAAATAATAAAAAGTGCACCTAAAGAAATAATATGAAAAATTTAAATCGAATGATTCAGCAAATATAATTGCTAATCATGAATCTGATAAGTCACTGAAACCTATATTTATGTCACTCATTGTGGTATATTATCAATGAAATGATTAAATGAAATGACAGTGATAACCAGTATCATCTGTGCGTTATCAATGAGTAATCATAATTAATTAACCCTCCCTAAATTTCCATACTTATTTTGCAAATTTGTTTCCATCATTACTTGAGAAAAATTAGCAAACAATAAACAATTAATAAACTTAAAAATAAAATAACCTAAATCTGTTTTATAAATATTATTTTGAACTTTTTTACATAGATTAAATACTTTAAAAAATACTGGATTTTAATAATGAAATTATTATTTATTATTATCAAATCTAATAAAATGCTAGATTTTAATCATTTAAACAACATTATTTATTATTATTAAATCCAGTATAACATTATATTTTAATTTTATATTATTATTAGTTTGATTTATATATGATTATTATTTATTATTAATTTAATTATAATATTATTATTATTCATTAATTATTATATTATTATTATTAATTATATTATATATTATTCATTTGATTTTAATAATATTAAATATTATTGATTTTACTATTATTTTCGTTTTGACAATATTTGTGAAACATGGAACTAATTTTGTACATATTGCATGATTGCAAAACACATTCATTGAGATCGACCATAACTAGTGCTAGTGTAATTTGTATTTCTTGAATACATAAAATATTGCAGTTGCACTGATTATAATAACGTTCTATTATAACTTACAACTAGTGATGTACATATCGCATTCATATGTAATATCGCTCAACATATCGTTCAACATATCGCGCAACATGTAATAAATGATAGTTGAAAGGAAACATCTTTCAATTTAAATTGAAGGAAATATATTGTTTATAATAACGAAAAAAAATGTCAACTTTATTGACTATTGCAATATATAAAAACAATTGAAATGAATAAAATAACTTAAGGTAAATAAGACTGAGTTTTAACATTTGTTAAACTTCATTGAAAAAGGAAAAATTCAAAAAAAAATTAAAACAGGTTTCAATAAATCAAATTAAAATAAAAAGGACTAAATAAAAAAGAAACTTTTATGAAAAAAAGCAAATGTTGTATAAATAAGAGAAGCAGGTGTGAAGAAACGAAATGAAACGTGAACTAAATAAAAATTTAAGCATTAAATAGAGATCATCATTGTGAATGGTACCGTCAAATCTTGTATGAAGGAAAGGAATTCGTCTTACTTATTTCAGATTTTGTGCATCTTCAGGTAGAACCTGATTTATTTGAACAGTTCTGCTTAAAAATAGACATCCTGAAAACTGGAACAATTGCTGCATTTGTATACAAGTTTTGAATTTGATTATTTATTAATGCGATTTTAACTGACTTATGTGATGCTTACAACATTCATGTGCTTTATTAAAATGATAAATTGAACTGCTTAAGAAATAATAAAAAAGCATTTAAAATAATTTTTTTTTTTTTTACTATCCGATAGATTTATTGATAATCTCTATATATAAAGTTCCTGAGTTTCTTGTTTCTTTGTTTGTTTGTTCACTCATTTTCCGTGGAAATGGAGACCTGAAATTAAATATATATCATCTATTACCTGAATAATATTAAATAAAAGAAAATTATCATTATATTCCCAAAATAGAATAACATAGTTTGTAAGATAGAGATTATTATTTACTATATAATAGTACATATATATCAGGTAGCTAAGCTATTGTCTAAATAGTGTGGAAAAATGGTTAATCCAACAAAAAATAGTTTTTGTTATTAATATTTAGAAATACTGATAAAGTTTGTTTGTAGCCTTCTACTATTTTATGCTCGATATGTATAACATAGATCTACCTATAGATTAATTTTATATCTCAGATTGGGGTAAAAATTAGGAATGCAGTTTTCAAAGTAAACGAATTTGTTGAGGTCTCCTGGGTCGAACATTGTAGTTTTGCCAATTGCTTCATTTGTGTTTGTGGTTGTGTAACCAAGATAAATTAAAGCCAAAGAGTGCTCTCATCTCCAAATCTCAATGTTAAGTTTTTTTGGAGCCATCTTTGGGACAAAATAGTAATCTCAGCATCCAACTATCCCTTTTTTAAGAAATATCCTATATTTCTATATAAACTAATAAGTTTATACTAATATACTAATAAGTATATTACTTATAAGTAATACCTATACTTATAAGTATAAGTATATACTAATAAGTGTATATATATATATATCTATATATTCAGGTAACTCACCACAAATTAAAGAAGATAGTCGCTCTAAGGCCTTTCGCTTTAATACGTCGTCAGAGAGCAAGTGAATACAAGTTGTAAGCAGGTTATGAATTTTGATTTAAAGAAGGAGTAAGATTGGCATCATTGACAGTATTTTTCCCTATAACTGTTGAAATAGTCTTGATTTGTTTGATAATTCCTTCAATTAGAAATTCATCTAATTTAAAAAGTATATATATTAAAAAATATAGTATATATATATATATATATATATATATATATATATATATATATTATCCCTGTTTGAAGAACAATGGAGATTTCTTTGTTTGACTAAAAATTGGCCCACAATATTTTAATTTATATCGTTATGTTTTTGAGTGTTTATTACATTTGATGTGTATATGAGATGCAATGTGCAAATAAATTGTCTTTCAAGATGAAAAGTTCAAAAAACTGTTCAGGAATATCTAAAGGTCTGTTTTCATACTGATATAAAAAATTGGCAGTGAACTACATGAAATGGTATCACACTAAATACAAATTAATTAAACTGCAAGATACTCAGAAAGACAAAGGGATAGTGGTTAGGAAATAGTAAATACTAAGCGCATTAGTAATACTACTATAATGTGACATGCACTATTCTAACAAGTCACCTACCGTTTATAATGAGGAAATGAGGATGTTTTTCTGTGCTAACAGTACTGCTCTTATTAAATATATTTATTTATTTAAACAGATATATTTTCTTAGAATTATTCCAATTTATTTACTTCTATAGTTGCTTATTTTGTTATATGTATCTAAAATTCTGTTGAGCATGGTCTTCATCCACGACTTCTGGTCTATCTGATGAAGAAACATGGTAGCTTTTTTCAATGATGATGTTGACGAGTTTTATAGGCACAATCTGATTGATGGTCAAAGGTGATGCTGTCTTATCTATGATGATACGACATAATATAGATCATCATAATACGACTTATTATGATGATCTCGTAGACCGGACTATATGTTGGATCATTTCCAGTACTTTTTGAATATCATCATCTTTCTTGAAAGATTATGAAAAAACTAATTTTTTTTTTCTTTGATATTTTGGTACCTGCTTTGGACAATACCTTATTTCAAGTGCTTAGTCAATGAAGTCATGACTTTTACAGTGTTAATCGTAATATCAAATTACTGACATCTATGTCTCACTACCTGGAGTGCTTCTGATAATAGAGTCGTTGCATATTTTGTAAATTAATTAACTATCAAACAAAATTACTAAAAACCATATCGAACTACAGTAAGTTTACTCCTGATAATGGATACTAATATATTTTTCAGTTTTAATCATAAGACAAACTGACTAATACAGTATCTATGTTTAGTGTTATTTTGATAATAGAGTCGTTATGTGTGTTAAAGTTTTATGCATCTTACAAAATAAATACTACCCATATATAACTACAATGAGTGTTCTTCTAATAACATTCTTGTGTTATAGCTGGCTGAATTGAAAAAAAAAGTGATAATGAAATGATATGTTAATTAATTTATAGGGGATTGCAGAGTTGAGGGAAATGATTTATTGTTATTACATTGGATCATACATGGACATACAATGCTTAAATATTCGGTGTATAGTTGTCTGTAATACTAGCACAATAAATGTATAAAATAATATATCCTTTTCTAAAAAACTTCATTATTTTTGTTTAATACAGTTCAATCAATATCACTGACGTGCCCTAAAACCACACAAAGTTTTATGGATTTGCTTTCTGAACAAAGACGTCAATCATTACATTTAAGCAGATAAATACAACGTCATTATTCCATCATGGAATTTTAAACAAATCAATATTGAAAGGGGCTTAATTGGATATTGATAATCTCCGGCGTACAGAGGCCATATTCCACTCTTGCTTGTCTGCCTTGATTAATGTTTGTTTCCCTGGAAACTTTTGCCTGATACCAACAAGATTTTATGCATTTAATTAGTTACTGATATTAAATTTGTTACCTTCACTCTCTTAATTATTCATTAATGTTATAAATACTTCCCATGTAGCTCTATTTTACATAAGCATATATATATATATATATATATATATATATATATATATATATATACAATTTCGGAAGTGTAGCTAAGAACAAATAATTCAAAGATAGGCATTTATAGTTTCTAAATTTTGGCTCTATTGTTATCATAAGTGAAGAATGCTAAAGTCCAAAAAAATCAGTTTATGTATCAGACAAAATGACTAACAACCATGTCGAACTACAATAAGTGTACTCCTGACAATGGACACTAATATATTTTTCAGTTTCTATCATAAGACAAAATAACCGACACCTTATATATGTTTAGTGTTTATTTGATAATTGAGTCTCACGTATTTAAAAAGTAGATCACCGATTTTACCTTATTCATTTTTATGTAGAATCGTTTTAATATTTTGAAGCATTTTTTCAGTTCTGTATTTCGTATTTCATAAATTAATTCAACATAGGGTTTTCTTTTATTGAAACTGATATTATATATATTAGTATAGGTTGGCAGCAAATCTTCTTGGAGGCATACTTTGTTGAAATGTACCGCAGCTTCGGTATTAACGACTTTTAAACTAAGCTTAGATTAAAAGTCGTTATTACCGAAGCTGCGGTACATTTCAACAATATATATATATATATATAAAACAGAACTAAAGTTTATCGGGACTTGGTCAGTTCTTCATGTTCAAGTTAAACTCTCATTGCCAACGTTTCGGTTTTTATTATTCGACATGTTACAAAGAAAACTTTTCAGGATCATCAGGAATATATTTCGGTAGAATTAGAACATTGAATTCATACATTATTAATCATTTCAAAAATTATGAAACATAAATAAATTAAATTAAAAGAATTAAGAAAACAGCTAAACTTATAAAACAATATTAAGTATCCAACTTGTGAGTATCACGTTGTGTTTTTGTCCGTTTCCCTAAACAATTTCCTAGGTGTTTCTTCATTTGGAGTATCTTGATATGATTGACTACCATTTCGGTTCGTTTTGCTTTCTTTTTTTATCTTCGGCTTGCTTGAGATTTCCAAACAAACTCAGCTGGTCACTAAAGTGGTCCTTCTGTTTATTAATCTTAGGCGTTTCATCAAGCATATAGAGTGCTACCGAGGTTCTTAACCTTTTTTAGTTACTTTCTTTAGCTATTATTTTTGTTAATATTAAGCATATAATATACCGTCTTATCTCGTACACTGCTGCTGTAGCTCTCGGACCGGTTTCGGGTGACACCCATCTTCAACAAGAACTGATCAAAGGAATCCTACCTTTCTGATTACATAACCTACCTACTAACCCAATGTTGCCTAGATTTTATTATTTAATTATTTTAACTCTATTTTATTATTATTTTAGTTACTATTATTTAGTCTAATTCTTTTTTCTGTTATTTTCGTCTTTGTCAATCCTGTCAAGTTGTCATTTCGACGCACAAACTTTTTCTGATTTTCTTATTGTTTAAACGTTTTTAAAAATACATATGTGTGTCTTTGTCCATATATGTTTTGGTATAAGTGAAACTTCTACCCGACTAAAGTGAACAGACCCGACTACTTTATTTATATGGCACCCGTCTACATGGCAAGATAATAAAATTTCCTGGAATACACGACACCACTGGACAAACAGCCGCTCGTTGTCCAAATATTCGTTGCAGAGGAAGCAGGAGTGATTTGTCTTAAACGTATCAGAACAGGAATGATATTGGCTCAGTTGCTCCTTTGTAGCCAAGTAGCTAACTTTTCTCCTCTGATAATAGAAATTGAAATAATTATATTTGTTGTTTCTATTCTTTCTGTGTTTTTGTTATATGAAATTTATCATATCAGCAACATTCATTTCTGTTTGACAAATCTATGAATATCTATTAGCATTTTATAATATGATTTATTTAATTTTTGTAATATTATATTCTAATAGGCCTTTTATTACTTTGATGCAAAGTTTCATGTATTGTTGTGTATCTACAGCATACATTTTATCTCGTTAAATTATTATATTTGCCGAGAATTTATATCACTAATAAAAAAATCCTTCAGCTTATTATACCTACAAGGGCATATTGGCAATAAAACAAAAAAAGTTTTCCTTAAGAATAAATGAAAAAAAAAATGACAAAGGAGTTGAAGGGTCTTTGGTATAACAATAAATAATAAAATGAATTAAAAAAAGAAAAGGAAACATTTTCAACATTGAAATAGAATCAACATGAAAGGATAGGTACATCCAAGAGCTGAACAATAAAATGAAAGCGAGTCTGAGAAATTCAATAAGAAAAAGGAAATATTAAACCTAAAAAAGAGGTGACCGAAGAAAACCTTGCTTCTTTAGATGTCCACTGAAATCCAGAAATATTCTTAACAGCTGAGCAACTTATGTTTCTGCAAGCCCCCCCTGAAATATTAAAGAAACTTGAAGCCAACCATAATATGCCTAGAGTATTGTTTTCTTTTTTTTTTCAAAGTAAATTGTCATAGTTTGAATTCACAAGGATGGTTATAAACATAACTTTATAAGCGTATTATAAATTTCTTTTCTGAATCAAGATTTTTATTAAGTATTTTAAATTCATACTGAATTTTTAAGTATACATGGGTATTTCATTAAAACCATTTAATATACGGTAAGAAATATGCATGCATAATTATTTTCCTTGATTCTGTAATTTATGCAGCTGATTTAAATGTATCTAAGATTTCATTGCTGTTTCATAATACTTCTTATCTTTTTGAATTGAATAGACGTCTCTGAATGATTATGAATGGTGAAGAGCGTTTTCCTAAATTCTTACAGGATTATCAAATCTTATTCCCACTTCTTCAATTAGAATAATTCTATCAGGAAACTGTGCTTTCTGTGTCACCTTTACTGATAGTTAATAAATTATAGAAATAGTTTTCTCAGAAAATGAGTAATTTGTTCTGAGCACTTTAATATATGTTGATATCAAAAATGCATCTGATTGATAGCTTATTATCAAGGAGTTATCCTTAGTGAAATAATAATGGAAAGAAAGTTCTTTTTCGCCAATAAGAGTAACTATAACAAGATACAATAAGTAGTTAATGATATGTGACATGCTATCAATCATAAATGAGTCTAATAATACCAAATTTTAAAAGAAGCTGTTCTGTGTAAAATATTATTATTGAAAATTTTGATATTATGATGGATATGTGGACTAGGATGTGTAGACTGGAAATAGGATAGAAGCAGCTGGGATGTGCAGACAAGTCTAATAATTCACTGACGTTATTTTTACGTTATTCTCAGGTATCATAATTCAATGAAAAATGTTGTGCACCACAACCATACCTACTAAAATATGATAGAAGGCCAGGGTAGCCCAGTGGACTGAAAAATCGGGGGTTCAACACCCACTCTGGCTCTCAATTTATTCACGCGGGAGGCCAAAGAAATCTAAAGACTTCATTCATCGAGAGGACCTGAAGCCATCAGTGCTAAATCTTTACGATTTGAGAAATTTGTGAAAGATCTCTGTTCTAAATACACTTAAATTAGTGAACATTTAGGGCTTCAAGTGTAGAATGTTTATTGTGCGGATTCAAAAAGGGTTAATCATTGAACTATGTGTGTTCTATTGTGTACAGATACTGTAACCCAACCTAACATTTCGCTGATAAAACAAAAGGAGAGGTATGCAACACGAATAAAGGTCGCTGTGACTAAGCAATAAGTCTAATAGGAAGAAGCAATCATATTACAATAGTTTCAACCATATATAATTGAAACTGCTATATATCATTTATATATATATATATATATATGATCAAACCACAAAGAAATTGAAAAACAAGAATAAGATCTTTCAACGGTAACAAGCGGTCTTCGTCAGAGTCCCAAATGGGTTGGGTTTTTGACTCTGATGAAGACCGCTTGTTACGGTTGAAAGATCTTAGTCTTGTTTTCCCATTTCATATTGTGGGTTGATCATTGATTGTTATTTCACGTGTTTAAGTGAATCTTTATATATATATGTATATATATATATATATATATATATATATATATATATATATATATATGCGGAAAAATTACAATATAAATATATATATTCAAGTTCTATTAAAACTTATGGCTATTTCTAATTTAACACCTTTTTGGATTAATTTTTTTAATCTTCTCACCTCTGGCTTCCATAAGTTCGAGAAAAGATGTATCATTTGTCTGAAATTTTTCTTTTTATATACCAACATGTTTCGGTCCACATCGACCATTTTCAAGGCTATTTTTATACAGGTAGTTTCACAACATACATAATGATACAAAACTAAACAATAACTAAAATAAACACACAAAGTCAACAAGCTTAATCGTAAAAAGGGGCAGGTTGTAAGCAGGTATTGGCAGGTTGAGGTTTCCCCAGGGTTCTGGTTACCTTCCTTCAGCCGTTTGTGTCTGGGAAGGTATTAGGTTGTCTTCTATCTCTCTCCTTGACAGGTTTGTCTTCTGACTGCCTTCGTACAGCTTCAAAATTCTTGTGAACCCACCAACTTGGCTGTTAACAGTAGGTTGATTCTCCAAGATAAAAATGGCTTCCAAAATTTGTAGTCTGGAATGGTCATATTCCTGTTTTAAAATCGTGGTGTTGTCAGCATTTCCCTCGTTAATTTTAATCCATGTGCTTTTCCGACAAGCTCCTTAGGTCCTCCAGAGGCAAGATGCATTGCAAGCCTTCTAGAAAGGGTGGTTGTAGTAGAGCCAATGTATTTAGAGCGTAAGGTCTCGCAGTTCCCTAGGTTGCAATTGAACTCGTAAATAACGTTGGTTTTCTGGAGGGGTGCTTTCTTTTGTGGGTTATTATTAATAACCATTCCTAATGTGGCAAGGTTAGTATAGTAAATTCTAAGTTGGTATGGTCGATGTGGACCGCAACATGTTGGTATATAAAAATAAAAATTTCAGAGAACTTATATATCTGCAACTATGGTCAGTTTTGGGTGGAATGTTCTCGCGTATAATTCTGGCTTTTAGTAATGCAAGCTTCCTTACCTATATCATTAACCTCCTATGGTACCATTTACAATAAGTAGAATCTTTTTATGTGTAAATCTAGATACATCATTCAGATTGGTCGAACTTTACTAGGTCTCCAGTTTTAGAATATCAATATTCGGTTATGATTTGGTCGTCTCTCCGGAAGAAAGTGCCCATTGACCTGAGAACAGGCCTAATCTAAGTGGGCATCAGTTTTTATGTCTGCCTGCCAACTGACGGACTTTACCCAAAGATAAGCGTTGAGGGTCTAGCTCTCTCTTGCTGCTCTGAAGGAAATCTTAGAAAATACATCTCATAAAATGAGTCTACCTCTTCTGGGTCAGAACCACTATTACTCCAACATCAATTAAGAAACATAAGGAATTTCGCATGCTCTTGCCCACCCCTTTGGTACCGACAATATTTTAAGAGTTCTTTGTTATAACTCCGGATTTCGGTCTTACTGAGTCTGCAGATATGGTTAGCAGTCACAAAGCCATCCGCCTGTTAACCAGTCTACGCAATCAATGTAAGCTGTTGTCCACTCCTGCTGCCAGGATAACGACGGATAAGCACATGAGAATAAGAGAGTAGGCCACGCCATAGAAGTAAAAGTGCCCCTGAAACGTTAACAGAGCATCGATCACATTCAGAGTAAGTTAGATCATATGTTCTTCTAAGCTAAGAAAACTACCATTTTATTTTCTTGTGGAACTAAATCAATTTTAATGTCTGAGCTTCGAAAAAATTCGGAGGTCCCATTAACTCTACTGTAAGTAACGTATAACGTATAACTCCTTCACATCATATCTAAAGTTGTAACAACATTATATTATATTTTGATTTAAAAGTTGTATGCTGAGTCAGACAGGATACTTCATAGAAAACTATAGAAAAAGCCTCACATAAAGGAGTTTTATTATAAAAAAAAAAAATAAAAAACGTTCAAAAAAACATTATTAAAAAACTGATTAGATGTAAGATTAAAGTTGAAATATTTCTTTTTAACTTGTTATAATTTCCACATGAAATATGATGGTAAGTAATTTAATGAGATGATTTAAAGAAAAAAAAAGAAGATAATAAGAAAAGTGGAACGGGTTTTATTAAAAACAAATTTTTACGAAGTTATAAAAAAAAAAAACGTCGCTTGTTATATAAATGAGATTACTTTCATATCGAAAAGAATTTAATCAGGGTAAAAATTTGATTTGTTCATCTACGAAAACGTAGAATGTGATAAACTTGTAGTTACCCTAACAGAGTCTCGCTCAAAAAATGAATTTCCTTCTAAAAGAACAAAATACTCTAAATACCTAAATCTGGTTACTTATCTTTATATAAACATATATATTAATTAATTAATATATACTAAACAAATACAATTAATATCATTATTTACTATTTCCATATTAACAAAAAAATTAACCCCAATTAATTAAGAGTTAGAGGAAGCTATTTTGTTTTTGTGAATTGCTTTGCAATGAAGAAACTGCTAAACTATAAAGTAACTGTTGTCTCCAAAACTTCTTCATTTCATGTTTTATTATTTGGTAGTACATTTTTTTCATTCTCTTCATATATATATATATATATATATATATATATATATATATATAAGCAAACAGTAGCAGTTTGCTTCTCAACGCGAGTACTTCGCAGTTCTTCCCGATGACGACGGATGTCGAAATATCAAAGTGAGTTCTGTAGTATCTTTCTGTATTCTTTTCTATGTGTTAAACTTTATATATATATATATATATATATATATATATATATATATATATATATAGGTGTGTTCTCTAATCGGGGTTCGGTCAATTTTCCAGGATAAAAAATCAAACTCTCGTTGCCAACGTTTCGGTTTTATTTAAAACCTTTTTCATAGGCCTACAAACAAAGGATAATAAGAAATCACATATCAACATCAAACATATACACAATATGAAAATGGATTGTTACAAGTTATGAATATTACAAGCAGAAATATTTCAGAGATACATAAAACAGTATTACTTACAGAAGTAAGAATTTTTTAACTAAGAAAATGAAATTTACATTATTTAAAGAAACAACAATGTTAGCCGGACAAAACCTTCGACTAGACTAATAAGATAACATTACAAATAACCTCAACACTGTTCACTCAAGGGAACTAAATAAATCAAATTTCACTAAAACTCAGCACAACACTCCAGAATAAATATTACTTAAATTAGTAATATCACTTCTATGATTAATCGAACTTAGATCCTTTTTAATATATAACATCTCAAGTGTCTTCCTTCTTTGCTCATCTTTTTCTTTTTCTATTATAGTTGTATCTTCAAAATCGAACGTGTGACCTTCGTTTATGGCATGCCCAGCTAAGGCTGTTGCGTTACTTTTATTTGTTCTTATCGAATAATTATGTTGGTACAACCTTTCTTTGAGAAAACGACTAGTTTCACCATAGTAACACTTGTCACAGTCTTTACATTTGATGGCATAAATGAGGTTACATTGTAAATCCTTCGGTATTTTTTCTTTCAAATTTGAAAATAAAGATTTATTTTTTCTTTTATTATAAAATGCCAGTGTAACTTCAGGTACGTTTCGTTTGAACACTTTTCTAATTGATTGTGATAAGCCCTCAACATAAGGAAATTTGAAATACTTCCTATTTATAACTTCCAGTTCAGCATGATCTTCATTTGAATGTGCTGGTTGCTGTCTTAAATATCTTAACCAATATCGTTCAACTAAGTTCTTCGGATAACAATTTTTCTGTAACAATAATTTCACCCTTTTCTTATTTTCATTTAGAAAACATGGACTACTTATTTCAATAACTTTTTTAACCAAATTTTGGTCGCAATTTAATTTTTGGTTTATAGCATGAGAAGAATGGTAGTTCAGGATTCTTGCAGCACTGGTAGGTTTTTTAAACCAATCCGTTAAGATATTGCCATTTTCACCTCTTATAACTTTCACATCTAAGAATGGCAGATTTCCATCTTTCTCAGGTTTTAAATAAAACCGAAACGTTGGCAACGAGAGTTTGATTTTTTATCCTGGAAAATTGACCGAACCCCGATTAGAGAACACACCTATTCTATCAAACGGTCGAATATTATTGAATCTGTTATATATATATATATTTATTATATATATATAATATATATATATATATATATATATATTATATATATATATATATATAATATAGCAATGACCAAACCACAATATGAAATGGGAAAACAAGACTAAGATCTTTCAACCGTAACAAGCGGTCTTCGTCAAAGTGAAAAACCCAACTGATCTTAGTCTTGTTTTCCCATTTCATATTGTGGTTTGATCATTGATTGTTGTTTCACGTGTTTATGTGAAATCCTTATATATATTTCTGACTGTGTATATCAATCAATAGATTATGGTAGATATTTTAATTAAAGTGATATTAGCGATCGTAATAACTGTGTATATCAATTAATAGTGATATGAGCGATCGTAATAACTGTGTATATCAATCAATAGTGATATGAGCGATCGTAATAACTGTGTATATCAATCAATAGTGATATGAGCGATCGTAATAACTGTGTATATCAATCAATAGTGATATGAGCGATCGTAATAACTGTGTATATCAATCAATAGTGATATGAGCGATCGTAATAACTGTGTATATCAATCAATAGTGATATGAGCGATCGTAATAACTGTGTATATCAATCAATAGTGATATGAGCGATCGTAATAACTGTGTATATCAATCAATAGTGATATGAGCGATCGTAATAACTGTGTATATCAATCAATAGTGATATGAGCGATCGTAATAACTGTGTATATCAATCAATAGTGATATGAGCGATCGTAATAACTGTGTATATCAATCAATAGTGATATGAGCGATCCTTATAACTGACATCACGTAATATAGTACGAAGAACCTATCAATCAACTCAAAAAAACTGACCTGAATTCCATATATTGAATACAATAATGAGAGCACTATTACTTTATTACAGTATGAGGAATGTTATGATTGACGTTACTTAGCATACTAGGAAGATTAAATCAATTATCTCCCTAAAACAGAAACAAAATTAGTATTGTGCTATTATGATTGACATTATATAACATACTACGAAAATTTAATCAATCATCTTGCTAAAACAGAAACAAAATTATATATTATTAACAGTAATTTAACCTGAAGATATCTTTGAATACAAGTGGAAATATGTTCCTAGAATAAACTGTATTCTAGGAACTGGAGGAACAAGTTTCTCGCTATTACCTAGAAAGATCGAGTTCACAACTGTGGATAATTCATCATTTTTGTTTTTTAACATGATAACAATTGAAACACAAATGCATTTTCAAAAAAAATTGAAACAATAAAAATGATGCATTAACAATACTGCTCCCTGTCGCAGTACTTATCAAAATATTAAATGAATTCAGTTGTTAGAAGTTGGGTCAGAAAAATGTTGTACGTAAGTCGGTCAATATAAGGTGGAAGAAGCTTATTAATGAAGTCTCTATGAAGGCTGATCATTCTAAAGCTGCCCTTATGGTTTGAACCACAAAATTATACACTTTTTTTTTAACTCAGTCGCATCGAGGTCTTTATTGAATGCTAACAGTGTGGTCATCATTATGATGTTGAACATCTGGGGTCATATCAGAATGCTAACAGTGTTGGCATCATTATGATGTTGAACATCTGGTGTCATACCAGAATGCTAACATGTTGGGATCATTATGATGTTGAACATCCGGTGTCATACCAGAATGCTAACAGTGTTGGCATCATTATGATGTTGAACATCTGGTGTCATACCAGAATGCTAATAGTGTGGGCATCATTATGATGTTTAACATCCTGTGTCATACCAGAATGCTAACAGTGTTGGCATCATTATGATGTTGAACATCTGGTGTCATACCAGAATGCTAACAGTGTGGGCATCATTATGATGTTGAATATCAGGTGTCATACCAGAATGCTAACAGTGTGGGCATCATTATGATGTTGAATATCTGGTGTCATACCAGAATGCTAACAGTGTTGGCATCATTATGATGTTGAACATCTGGTGTCATACCAGAATGCTAACAGTGTGGGCATCATTATGATGTTGAACATCCTGTGTCATACCAGAATGCTAACAGTGTGGGCATCATTATGATGTTGAACATCTGGTGTCATACCAGAATGCTAACAGTGTGGGCATCATTATGATGTTGAATATCAGGTGTCATACCAGAATGCTAACAGTGTGGGCATCATTATGATGTTGAATATCTGGTGTCATACCAGAATGCTAACAGTGTGGGCATCATTATGATGTTGAACATCCTGTGTCATACCAGAATGCTAACAGTGTTGGCATCATTATGATGTTGAACATCCTGTGTCATACCAGAATGCTAACAGTGTGGGCACCATTGTGATGTTGAACATCCTGTGTCATACCAGAATGCTAACAGTGTGGGCACCATTGTGATGTTGAACATCTGGTGTCATACCAGAATGCTAACAGTGTGGGCATCATTATGATGTTGAACATCCTGTGTCATACCAGAATGCTAACAGTGTTGGCATCATTATGATGTTGAACATCTGGTGTCATACCAGAATGCTAACAGTGTGGGCATCATTATGATGTTGAACATCTGGTGTCATACCAGAATGCTAACAGTGTGGGCACCATTGTGATGTTGAACATCTGGTGTCATACCAGAATGCTAACAGTGTGGGCATCATTATGATGTTGAACATCTGGTGTCATACCAGAATGCTAACAGTGTGGGCATCATTATGATGTTGAACATCTGGTGTCATACCAGAATGCTAACAGTGTTGGCATCATTATGATGTTGAACATCTGGTGTCATACCAGAATGCTAACAGTGTTGGCATCATTATGATGTTGAACATCTGGTGTCATACCAGAATGCTAACAGTGTGGGCATCATTATGATGTTGAACATCTGGTGTCATACCAGAATGCTAACAGTGTTGGGATCATTATGATGTTGAACATCTGGTGTCATACCAGAATGCTAACAGTGTGGGCATCATTATGATGTTGAACATCCTGTGTCATACCAGAATGCTAACAGTGTGGGCACCATTGTGATGTTGAACATCTGGTGTCATACTAGAATGCTAACAGTTTGGGCATCATTATGAAGATTTGCTGCCGATTTACACCAATATATATATAGTCATTATCAGCCACTGGAGCGAGGACATTTCTGACGAGGACATTGAAATATAGTAGTGACTTCAGTGATTTCTTTTCTGTGTGTTCTATTTAAAATTCTAGTTTATTCAGTTCGAAGAATCGTTTAATCTAATTGGTTATATAATATATATATATATATAATATATATATATATATATATATATAATATATATATTAAGTTTTGCTGAGCAGCGGACAACTGGGACCTTACGCACGGACCTGTAAACTCCACTTCCATTGGTCAACATCGCAACGAATCATATATATATATATATATATATATATATATATATAAAAATTATAGTTTATCGGGACTCTGTGAGTTCTTCAGGTTCAAATTATACTCTTTAAGATAAGTTAAGTCGTAATTTGAATAAAGAGTTTAATTTGAACCAGAAGAACTGACCGAGTCTCGATAAACTATAATTTTGTTTCTATTTCACGGTTGATACTTTTATCAATATATATATATATATATATATATATATATATAAATATATATATATATATATATATATATATATATATATATATATATATATATATATATATATATATATATAGTTCAATATAATCAAAGAAACATAGAGAAATCAAAAGAACACACTTACAGTCTCTAATTTTCGGTTTGAACCGTCTTCAGGAGAGATAAGAGAGGGAAACCAAGCGCACTGGTTTGAAGAAACCAAGAAAGCAGTTAAGAACACAAATATAACAGCACAAGAGATTATAGAGTTTGATGCACTTCACGCACTAAAACACTTTTTTTCGTTGGAAATACGATCCAAAAGGGACAAATATAGTTCAATATAAACAAAGAAACATAGAGAAATCAGGTTCCCTCTCTTATCTCTCCTGAAGACGGTTCAAACCGAAAATTAGAGACTGTAAGTGTGTTCTTTTGATTTCTCTATGTTTCTTTGTTTATATTGAACTATATTTGTCCGTTTTGGATCGTATTTCCAACGAAAAAAAGTGTATATATATAATATATATATATATATATATATATATATATAAAGGAGTAGCTATAAGCTTTTAGAGCTATTCACTTCTACATCCTGATGACCAGGCGATCGAACTATAGCAATAAATTTCGATGAAATGAACTACATCAATCATTTCTGTGAGTTCTTTTGCGAATTCTAGTTTTATATATGTATAAAATCAGAACTACTTTTTAATGACTTGATTATCTACCAAGAATCCGGTATATGTATGAGAAAACATAAATTAATGAATTAATACTCATTGAGCAACTTTGAACCTTTCATTTTTTTTTAAATAATCTTCACGAATAATAATATTGCTTAAACGTTATCTAGTCTTTAAATTAGTATGATCTTTACAATGTTTGGTGACATTTGGATGATAATGTGAGATTTTTATCAACAGAGTAGTATTTGTTGCATGTGCAAAACACTCATACACATGCATATACACACACACACACACACACACACACACACACACACACACACACAAGCACACACACACACAAAACAACAAAAAAAAAAGAGAAAAAATTTTTTGATGATTATATTGTAGAAATATACATGTACATGAGTTATAATGTATATGCAAATTTGTTCAATATATTTTTAAACGAAATATGAACAATTTAATAAATGGAAATGCAGGGAATGATAGCGGATGAGAGTTTTAGACTAAGTGGCCACTTGTATACTGAGTCAATTAGGAGGGATTTAGAGGAAAAGCACCGCGCACTCAGAACCATGTCTGCCTTCCCAAAACTCTGGTAATTGCCATAAGCCTAAGACTTCAAAGGACTCTTAGGATGGCCTTTTGAAAAGGTAGAAAATCATTCGATAGATCCCTTAGTGACAAATTGATGCCTTCTTATTGAAGGCGTTGTCCAATCGATCTTAACAATTCCCTTTACAACCCCTTTTTCCTCTCTAAATAACTTACGTTAATTTGTGTTTTAATAAACTCAAAAATCTTTTATATACTAAAGTATAACAATACAGGTTGCATCAATTATTATAAAATTGTATTTAACATTATGAACTATATATATATATATATATATATTCACTTGCTCTCTGACGACGTGAAAACGAAAGGCCTCAGAGCGACTATCTTCATTCATTTGTGGTGAGTTACCTGAATATATATATATAAAACAAACACTTTTTCTTTTTCTCGGAGTTTGGTCAGGGTAAATATATGGAATCACCTTTTTACCCTGACCAAACTCCGAGAAAAAGAAAAAGTGTTTGTTAATATTTTGTGGTCAAGAAAACAGTACCATATATATATATATATATATATATATATATATATATATATATATAATATATATATTATATATATGTGTGTGTATGTATGTTGTGTTTCCGGCGTGCTTGGTCGCCCATTCTCTTTTCTCCTGAAGACGGATCATCCGAAAATTTGAGTTTGTAAGTGTGTCTCTTTCTCTGTGTGTTACTTTTTTTCATTTTTGAACTGATTTGCGTCCAGTTTGGATCGTTTTTTCGAATTTTGAGTGGATAATATATATATATATATATATATATATATATATCAGATTAAATTTTCTGCCTACTTTTGTCTTTATAAGTTTTTTGGATTTCTTTTCCAAATATCGTATTAGTCCTTTAAATTCTCCAGCAACTAGGTATATTAACTCACCATATGATTCTCTATCCATTTTTAATCGTATTTATTATTACCGACGTTTTGGACTTCTTTGACCATCTACAGGGTTATTTTTGAACACATATCTATAGTATCTTAAAAAACTATTTAACAATTTTATCTAAAACTTAATTTTAACACTCAGATAACACGATAGAAATATAAAGTAAACAGTAAAACTGGCAGGTTGCAATTCCTGTTGTATGTCCACAGGTGTTTTCAGTTTCTTCTGTCTTTGTTAAATTCCCTATTTGTTGAGGTCGGAACTGTCCCATGTGCATTTTCAATACGTTTGCAAAACTTGCAGTTTGATTATTTAACAATTCCCTTTACAACCCCTTTTTCCTCTCTAAATAACTTACGTTAATTTGTTTTTTAATAAACTCAAAAATCTGTTTGAGTTGTTTTATTTATACTGAGGCTATGTATAAATAATCGAACTATATATACGTAAACTGTATAAACTATATATATAAATATATATATACAATTAAAAGAACGATCCAGCAGACTTTTTTAAATAAAATAAATTCAAAACGAAGGAAACACACAGAAAGACACAGACATAACTCACATCGAAATATCGAATTTCGAATAAACTATTCAAATTAACGTGAATCGTTACACGTTTATAAATTATAATTATAAATTATTATATATAATAAATTATTATATTATTGTTTATAATTATAAATTATAAATTGATTCCTGTCTACCTTATTTTCTGTGCATGCGGCAACACTGTTGGTCTCCAACCGTCTCTGATCCAGTGCGCTTGGTTTCCCTCTCTTATCTCTCCTGAAGACGGTTCAAACCAAAAATTAGAGACTGTAAGTGTGTTCTTCTGATTTCTCTATGTTTCTTTGTTTATATTGAACTATATTTGTCCGTTTTGGATCGTATTTCCAACGAAAAAAAGTATATATATATATATATATATGCTCGTAAAGGAAGCTCGTAAAGTCAGAGTTTTTTTTTATTAATGAGATCACAAAGCACACTACTATATTTTTACTGCCTCAGCATCATTTAGAAAGATGTTATTCACTCTGAAGAGAAGTGAGGATTTATTTATCGTCGACTGAAATCTAGTCATGTTTTTGTAGCGACGCATATCTGTATCTACCTGAGGATGGGGCAGTCGAATTGAAGTAGCTAATTTAGCAGTAGTCAGCTGTTAAAAAGAAATATTTTTCAATATTTGACAATAAAAATAAAATGCCTAGTGAAAAATATATATGGCGCTATAAATTAATAAACTTAGTTGGTAGAGTTACATTTTGTTTGATATTTATAAGCTAATAAATAAAACATTATGTTTACCCTAGCCTTTAGCCAGCAAGGTGTTTGAGAAAGTGACATTTGCAAAAAAATTATAAATAACTTTTGCTTGGAAGCTAGATTTTAAAATAATTGAATAAAGTTATATAGCGTGGACAATGATTAGAAAAGCTGTGTAAGGGTGTGGACAGATAAGGTCTGGTCGTAGATCAGGTGGGCGTGGCGGTAACTTGTTATCGTGCCAGTCTTTTTGGGTCGACCTTGGCACCAACTGTCCATGTGTCCGACCTATTGAGCACTGAGTACTGATGAGGCCTAACCACTCCCTGTGTGTCAATGTCTGCGTCAGAAGTCTGTAAGTAGGATGTGCACACGCATATGCATGCACACACACACGCATATGCACGCACACACACACGCATATGCACGCACACACGCATATGCACACACACACACGCATATGCACACACACACACACACACACACACACACAGGGATAGAGAGAGAGAGAGAGAGAGAGAGAGAGAGAGAGAGAGAGAGAGAGAGAGAGAGAGAGAGTGAGACAGAGAGGGAGAGAGAGAAAGTGAGTGAGAGTGAGAGAGAGCGTGAAAGAGGAGGGTGGACTCCTGGTATAGGTGTGTTTATGTATGCTCCTGATGCATGCAGAATACTCGTCATGATACCTTATAAAAGACTTGACTCATTCAAGCGAGCATTTAGTCTCTCCCTTCCCCTCAGAGAGATATGTTGCCTTACACTGAGAATAAAAACTTACCCAAAGTGTACGCCAGTGTCACTAAAACTGACATTTCTAATAATTAAGACTGCTTTCGCTTAGTTAGTCGCTTTCCACTTCTCAGTCAACACGGAGGAAGAAAACTATAGATATTTAGTCGATTACCTACTAATCATCTTCAGTTTTTAGGACTACCTAATAGATACTGGTTTTCCATACCTGTTGGATGCTTTACTTGTTTTCCTCGGAACTGGGCTTACAGGATGATAAATATCAATGGTATAGCTAATCCCAATTAAAACTGATCCACGTCTGCTGATAAAAGTCATAAACTTTTATTCACGGATTTTGCTTGACAGCAGTACAGTTTATTGCTTTTTACACAATAAGAGGTGATTTCTAACAACAAACTAGTATAGGGTTAGAGTTGTTGCAGTTTTGGGTTTGTATCACAATCTATACGAGGTCCATATGACAAGAATAGCTGTATAGAGTGCCTGGAACGATGTCTGACTCTACTGTGTTGAGAGTACGTGAAAACTGTATTCAAGTGGACATTGAGTCATCTCACCCCATTAATGAAGAGCTCTGCTAAGTTCTTTCTAGTCAAGAATTAGCATTGTCTACCAATCAAAGGCTGCAAAAGATGTTAAACAAAGGCTGTCAAAACCTTATTAAGGCTGCCTCTAGTTACCCAGGGCCATACCGAGTAAATAGTAGATAGACACATGAGAGGTCTCAGAAGGTTTTATTTGTGTATGGTGTTTCTGAGTTCTTTATTACTTGAACATCAGAAATATGGGAGAGGTGAATTTAGCTATGTGTTCTACTTCCTTTAGGCTAGCGTAACGTTTCTGCTGCTGTGGTTCAATAATTATCATATATACACAAAAACAATTCTGATAGAGTCCAAATAACCAAAGTTGATAGTTGGCTGACTGTCGAGCGTATATGTATTGCCCATGGCAAAAATGTTTGGCTCATGTGAGAGATGTGAAGAGGCAAGATCCATAAGCCACGCATATTAGCACATTCCACGTGTACTACTCCTTTTAGCCTACATTAATTTGACAAGTTAATTATACCCAAAAATATTGACTTGCTAAGTGTAATTCGACTTGATTAAGTCCTGCCAGTGTTGCACGCTTCTCTATCTCAAACTCATAATTAAATACCCCCTCCTTTTATTTTTTAATATTACAGAGAAATGCAATAATAGAGGGTTTAATAACTGGCCACTGTGTGTTCCTCACCGAGACGAAAGCACCGTAATAAACCATTATTCTCTTTCGTCCGTCATTAACTGCAAAATGAAATTTTAATTACACGTTTCAATTACTGTACAAGCAAATAACTGCTACGGGCGGCGACTGGAGCAAAAAAAAAAAAAAAAAATTCGACAAAGAGGAAGGTTAACATTAATTGGGATGCCATTGACTGTACAAGCTCTGAGCCCGTACACAAAGTAATTAAATTTGTCCATGTTTTCTTTCTTGTAGATTGCAGGGGCATTTTATCTTAAATCCGCCTGTAAACAAAAAAGCCCCTGGACAAGCATTCCTCTAATCTCGACGAGACCTTTATTAATAACTAATTATTATTCTACTTAATGAGTTGTATTCGAGATGAAAAGCAAAAAGACGAGTAGAAAACATTCTTCAGATACTAATCCTAATTGATTTGGGTCGAGAGATATGAAAGCCACAATTAGATGTTAATAAAAACCCCCCTGCTGCCTTCCAGCTCTTTCCAACATTTCTCCGCATTTCACATTACTATGCTTAATCAATAACTAACTCAGTTCATTACCAACAATTAAATAACACATGTTCTACTGAAATTATATATTTTACTAAGTCAAGTTTAATATTAACACACATATGCAAAAATTATATACAACAAAAAGTGGTAATATTTATAAAATAAATTAAAAAAATAATTTGGAATATATATATATATATATATATATATATATCAATGTTCAACCCAAAATAAGAAATGGGGGAAAAAAAAGACTAAGATCTCTTATAACAAGTGGTTTTCGTCAGAGTCAAAAAACCGAATAGATAGTTATGCTTATAACTCTTGTTATACAAAGACTGCTTGTAATGGTTGAAAAATCTAGTCTTTTTTCCTTCCCATTTCTTAATGTGGTTTGAACATAGATTGTTTTTTCACGTGTTTATTGTTCAATCTTGTTCTATATATATGGCTACTAAATGAAACGGTTGAACGAACTTTTAAATAAAAAAAAAAAGTTAAGAAAAGGTATAAGTTAACTTAATGTTAATATAAGTTATAAAAGGTATAACTTAATTGGTATTTTGACAATCGTCGATAACACAAGTCGCCTTCATCAGAAGGAGATAAATCCAACTGAAAGGCAGGATGCGCCTTTATATATATATAAATTTTGATGACAGTTCAGTGTCACGTGTTCATTCAAACTACAGTCGTTGTTGAAAGACTATTTTTCTTTGTAAAATAATTTGTAATGTAATACTTAGATTTTCTGTTTAAAAATGTATATATCTGCCGATGAAAAAGGTATTAAATAAAAACCGAAACGTTGGCAATGAGAGTTTAATTTGAACCTGAAGAACTGATCGAGTTCCGATAAAGTTTAGTTTTGTATATATATATATATATATATATATATATAAATCTTGTAGGATTTGACTCTGATGAAGACGGCTTGTTACGGTTGAGAGATCTTCATCTTTTTTCTCATTTCTTATTGTGGTTGGAGCATTGATGGTTTATATATATTTATATATATATATATATATTATATATATATTAATAATGAACAATAACTCGATATAATATATGAATTAAATACCACAATAAACAATATATATTAATTAAAATGCTCTAAGGCCTTTCGTTACAAAATCATCAGAGAGCTAAATTAAAAAACCAAAAAATATAATAATAAGTTAACCTGGTTGATTGAAGCCTTCAGGATTGCTGGCATCCCTGTCTGATTAATAATCAGACATTAATAATACGTAAACATATTTAAGTTTAGGAACATTAAATTCAGACAGGGATCCCAGCAATCCTGAAGATTTCAATCAACCAGGTTAACTTGTTATTATATTTTTTGGTTGTTTCATTTAGCTCTCTGATGATGTTGTAATGAAAGGCCTTAGAGCATTTTAATTAATATATATTGTTTATTGTGGTATTTAATTTATATATATACATCAGCTCAAAAACGAAGCTTTTCTTCGTTTTTGAGCTGAGTTGCGTTCAGTTTGGTCGTTTTATCGAAATGTGAGTGATATATATATATATATATTTCGTTGAACAGCTGACCGTATTTCGCTGATGTCATTTTCTTCACTAGTTTTTCAAGGTTTCTGAATACCTTCTTCTTTCCTTCATCCAAACGTTGGAGAATGTTAATTAAGTTGGAACCGACATGTTTCGACTGGCTTCCAGTCATCTTCAGGGTGATTAATTAAACAAAGAAGAAAATTATTAGTCTTTGGAGTTGGTATTAAGACACATTATACAGTAAAAGTTTAAAGTAGCTGCTCTTGGGCCTGGTTCTCGAGAGCTACTGACTGAAGTGGGGTGGGGGTACTGGCAGTTAACGGTTTTTTTATCCAATCAGACGCGTATAGTTTAAACACTCTCTCGCTACTACCCGTCTGAATATTTATTGTAGGTTTATTCTGTTTAATTATTATTGCTTCTGAGATTTGCAGCCGATTGAAGTTGTTTTCTTTTCTAATTATTTTAGTTCCACTCACGAGTAGGTCTCTAGTTATTTTGGTATTATGCTTGTCCTCTGAATGTTTCTTGGGACCGCCTATAGAAAGGTGCATGGTAAGTCTTCTCGACAGTGATGTAGTTGTCATCCCAATGTATGAATCGTTGCAGGGCTCACGGTCCCCGATTTGACAGGTGTACTCATACACGAGATTAGACTCCTTCAGTTGAGAATCCTTAATCTTATTGCTATTTCTCATCACTAGGCTGCTTATGGTGGGGCTCCGGTAATAGGTTATTAAGGCGACCTTATCCTCGGGTGAGGTGCATTTTATATTCCTCTTAATTATATCCTTGAGTACGCGTTCGTCTATTTTGTGGTCTTCCGAATACTGATTTTCGTAATAAAGGTTATGTGTTATGCCTGTTATTTGGTTATCGGTTTGACTGATGTGTTTCGAATTGAGATATTGTTTTAAAATATTGTCAAAGAGAGAGTTGGAGTAGCCGTTGTTAATGAGGGATTGTTTTGTAAACTCGATGTCCTTCTGAAATAGTTTCCAATTTGCTGTGGTATATATATATATATATATATATATATATACCACAATTAAAAGAAATGGTCCGGCGGACTTTTTTAAATAAAATAAATTCAAAACAAAGGAAACACACAGAAAGACACAGACATAACTCACATCGATATTTCGACAATCGTCGTCATCAGGAGGTGTGAAGAGCGAAGAGCGAAGAGTCCCGCAGGAAGGTCGCCACCCTGCCTTCCTGCGGGACTCTTCGCTCTTCACACCTCCTGATGACGACGATGGTCGAAATATCGATGTGAGTTATGTGTGTGTCTTTCTGTGTGTTTCCATCGTTTTGAATTTATTTTATATATATATATTTATCGCTTCTCAACCCCCTTTCACACTTCACTCCATCTTCCCACAACCAGTCCTTCCCTGTTGCTAAGGACTGCTCATGTACATCCAAAAATTGTGTTTACAAATTGGACTGTACTCGTTGTGATGCGTTCTACGTAGGACTGTCCTCTAACAAGCTCAGCCTCCGTATGAACGGTCATAGAGCATCCGTTAACAACAACTCCAATTTACCTGTCGCCATACACGCCAAATCCCACGGTCTGTCTTTTAACGACTGCTTCAGTGTGCAGATTCTGCGTCAGATTCCTCCTGGTGATAATACCGTGACCCTTAGAGCCTCTGAGGAGGCTCACATCTGGTTGCTCGGGGCGCGCAGTGCACCTGGACTCCAGATAATTTACTCATGATAATTTTTTTTCTTTTTTTTTTTTAATTCTTATTTTTATGTATTTATTTTCCAGTATTCTTTATTCTCTAGTACTTATTTCTTTTTTCCTCTTTCGTATATTTTGTGTATATCTATTTTGTCTTCTTCACTTACTACTAGTTTGTTTTATTCTACTTTATTTTTCTAAATTCTTATTCTTAACTAGTTTTCCATACTTACCCTTTTATTCAGTCTCTATCTTTTATTTACTAAAACAACCAATGCAAGTTTTTTGTATTGTATTTATTTTTATTTATTTATTTATTTTTTTCTTCTTTTCTCTATCATTATTTTTGTTTTTTATAGTTTGTTTTTATCTTATATTGCTTATAATTTTTCACTTATTTATAGTTTTACCCAACCAGTACTGCTTATCTGAATTTCTGTTTATATCTTCTCCTAATTCTATACTTTAAGACCGGGTACGGTTGACAGCACTGGCGGTTGCCGGGTTGGTTACTTGCCGTTGCGTCTATAATGTGCTTGGTCTCCCATTCTCTTTTCTCCTGAAGACGGATTACCCGAAAATTTGAGTCTGTAAGTGTGTTTCCCTACTTTGTGTGTTGCTCTTTGTTAATCTCGAACTCGTATATATATATATATATATATATATATACATGACATATATATACATGACTTATCCATAACAGATATGTACAACATGTGTTTTGACATTAGGGTCCGTTTGGTGATTATAATATTTTGTACATGGTTGCATTTAATTTGTTTAAGTTGTTATTTCTTAAATCACTTGAAATTTGTTTAACTAAGTAGGGGGTGTTTTAACCTTGTGAGTGATAATTTTAATCTGAAGTAGTGGGCTTTTCTCTCAAAAATAATTGACTAGTAGAAATAAAACTCAACGAAGCAGTTGAGATCCGAAGCAGACCTTCTGCCAATCGGTGCTAATTAAAGGGGTGTTTGCTAGAAATACGTAAACATATTGTTAAGGAGATTAATTTGAACAGACTTAGAGCAGAGCTTATTAGGAGACCTTGTCTGAGTCTGGTAAGTAATCAAGCAGCTTCACTTTTATCGATGGCTTGCCTCTGTGCCATCATCTCTTCCGCTTGTCATCTATATATATATATGTTCCAATTAGAGGCTACAAAAGACTCCTTTGCCCTTTAATCACCAGAAATACACGTGTGCTTGCATGGACCATAAACTGATGTTAGTGTTATCTTAGAAACCTATATAATGAATCAAGTCACATTTGTAGAAACAACTACATTATTCCATAGTTGGACTCAGTTAAAACATTTTATTTGTCTTATATACAATTTTACATTTGGATTTTATATACAAAATAGCTTTACTCATAATACAACGTTATTAGAACTCACGGTTATTTTTCATATTTTTATACAAGTAGAAATCATATTCCCATCGTATAGCGATTAATTTAACATAATTCAATATTACCCAAAATCAATATGACTCATAAAGACATGAAAATCAACATCTGATATTAAGTTTTGTTAAAGCGAACAATATATAGATGATTAGTGCATTCTGTTAGATAAATCAATCATACATTGAAAAACATCAGAATTATTTGTTTCATTGGCTTGGTTTCTTACATGTAATAATATGATTCTTTTATCACTCACATGAAGTCATTAAATCACACTAACGTGATGTATATCCTATTAAAATGTTCCATAATATTCCATGTTCAAGTTTTGTTCCAAAAAAAATTACTGTTAACATAATTTCGAAATGATAATTTCACAAAAACCATAACATATAAATTTAAAGAAGATGAACTGTTTACTGTAAAAGTAAAATAACTCTGTTCTTATACAAACAGCTTGGATTCTCTAGTTAAGTGCTCAGTGGAAGAAATTGATATTAAAAAGCTATATAAATTTATTAAATTCACTGAAATTAGCGTAAAAAAAGGAAAAATTATTATAACTTTACTTTTTTTTTATTTTACAAAGTCATAACAACGTAAATGTAACATTACCGGTGACAATGATGAAAGAAATATATACATTTACGAGGTGTGTAAATAAAGTTGTGAGACTGATTTTTTTTAAATTTTCTATTCAAATATAATTACAATGTGATATTGTCACCTTCAAAATAGTTCCCTTCGGAAGCCACACAGCGCTGGAGACGGTCCTTCCAATCATTGTAGCATTGCTGGAACTCGGATTCTGGAATGGCCTTCAGCTGGTCGGTTACAGCAGTTTGTATGTTTTGTAGTGTCCCGAAATGAGTTCCCTTGAGGTGATTTTTCAATCTCGGGAAGAGGAAAAAGTCACAAGGACTCAAGTCTGGTGAATAAGGAGGCTGAGGAGCAACAGGAATGTTTTTACTGGCCAAAAACTCGTTTATTGAGATGGCAGTGTGACAGGGCGCGTTGTCGTGATGCAACACATCGTGGTCAAAATGTGATGAACGGAGGTGTGATTCAAATTCAACTGTTCCCCGATCATTCTGACTGTCAAGCGTCGATCTGAACGCACGAGGTTCCGTACTCTGTTGACATTTTCATCGGTGTTTGCACTTGAAGGCCTTCCGCTTCGTGGTTCATCTTCAATCGACTCTCTTCCTTCTGAAAATTCCTTAAACCACCGAAAAACCTGTGCCCTTGATAAAACACGTTCTCCATAGGCCTCCTGAAGTTTTTCAAAAGTTTCTATGTCCAAGTCTGAAGCAAAATTTGATTGCACACCGCTGCTCAACTTTGAGGTCACTCATTTTTAAAACGCTCAAGAAAAAACCATTTCACGAAAACCAACGCTACGGACAAACAAATGACTGTGGCGAGTTCAGATTCATACTGGAGGCGCATCACACGTGCACCTGACGCTACTCAAGGCCACGCGTCTCCAGCGTTGCCAGATCGAAAGCGACGTTGCCAGTCTCACTACTTTATTTACACACCTCGTACATATGGAAGCAGGAGGGAAGAAATATTCCAGTAATGATACTTATTGGCGTGAAAAATAAGTTATAAAACTTAAATTAAATTTAGAAGTCACTAGAGTAATTCACACCAATAAGTCTCTTGGCCACTTTCTCTTCAGGCGCCTTTGGTGATTTCCTGGGATATTTGTTGAGGAGATGTTTAGGACTAAGGGATTATTATTGCTAAAAAGATTTTTGTGGAAGGCTTTGTAGCGAGATATTGCCACTTGATGAACTGTTGAAATCCTGAGGTCTGAATAGATTGTTTGATTGGGTATGTAAAAGGGACAATGAAGAATTTTTCTAAGAATTTTTGATTGAAGAGCTTGTATCCTCTGGGTATTGATAAATTTTGTTGCTCCCCATATTTCAATATCGTAAGTCTAAATAGGCATAATCATGGATTTGTACAGTAATAGTTTATTGACATTTGTTAATTTTGAACGATTATCAAGTATAGTTAATGGGTTAGTTCCACTGAGGTTAGTAATATTAGAATTAGTAATAATACATTCTGTCATACCTCGTAAAGTCTCTGAAAACAAATACTTTACAGGAACAAATAGAAATATACAAACATAAAATGACAGACAATATAATCAATGAACAAACAAACCACCAAACCGACATTTTAACAAAACCACTAATAACATTTAAAAGACGACACAAGGAACTGGAAATAGATAATGAAATAAGAAATAAAAGGAAAAAAACATAGCAATTAAAGAAATAGGGAAAAAAAATTAACTACACACACAACACTGATTACACAATGTAGATGCTATATATAGGTAGGTTATAGGAAAACAACTTTCACAGACCCGAAACCGGTCGAGTTTTTCAGAGACTTTACGAGGTATGACGGAATGTATTATTACTAATTCTGATTATCAAGTAAGTGAATTAAAAGTCTATAGTGTCTGTTTAGTTCTGTTCTTTTCATTTTGGTATGGGGAGCTCACGTAAGACGTCTGTGAAGGTGCAATAACTTTACTTGGAAGGTTAAAGATGATAAGGTCTATACAAAATAATAAGCTTCTTGAATGTACGCGCAGTCCTGAAGACAGGTTATAGACTGGTTGTCTTTAAATTCTACTTGGGTTTAACTTACTCTGTTACATTGATTATGAACTATGTTATAACAACTTTTATTTAATATAATGCTAATGTAAATTTAATTATTTTGATAATTTAATGAATAAAATGATAAAATTAAATGCAAATAAATCTAGGACATGGTTTCCATAATTTGACGGAATTAAAAAATTTCCTACCTACTGATAAAATGATAACTTATGAACACTTTGATAATCAGTAGCTTCTTATCTTAGATGTCGTTTCGTTATTTCTGTTAAGTGAATTTGTTGGTGTTACTAAAGTGCTGACTGAAGTTGATAGGAGGAGGACGTGGTCTGAATATTTGTCTGGTCAGAAGATGGTGAATGACCTTCCATTTTTAAGCTAATTTCTTTAGGAGAGAGAGAGTGAGAGAGATTATTATAGAAACAGAATGAGTGTACAAAGTGAAATCAGGTGCCGGAAATGACCGCACAAGATGGTTGCTGACCGAATGTCCCACAGAACGGAGCCACTAATAGACATAATTACGATTAGTGATTAATAATTCCATATAAATAGCTACCTTAATATAAAACCTCCCTAATAAACCATTATTAGATAATATTTTCTAATACTTTAGGAGACATGATTGTTAAAAAATGACCAGATTCTAAAGCCTGAGACTTGGTAAACCATTTGTATAAATGTAAAGAATCTCACAAGTATAGCAGGTGATCCGTTAGTCCAGGATAAATATTCAGTTTTTATAATTTTAATACTCTTTTCGGTAATTGAAATTTTAGAAATTTATTTGTATAAATTGCTAATTTTTTTGTTTAATTTTCTGAAAATCCTTGATATCATTGTTTTTTAATAAGTTGTTTAGCGTCAAAAAACATTTCTTATAATTTAAAAGTTACGCTAACATCTTTTTGGTCTATGTAATTTTGAAAAAAATTGTCTCAAGACATTCCCCCTCCCCCCACATAATGTTCTGTATTTAATATAATTCCATTTTG
This sequence comes from Hermatobates lingyangjiaoensis, assembly GCA_026182355.1. Taxonomy (NCBI): domain Eukaryota; kingdom Metazoa; phylum Arthropoda; class Insecta; order Hemiptera; family Hermatobatidae; genus Hermatobates; species Hermatobates lingyangjiaoensis. The sequence goes on from JAPFBL010000085.1 coordinate 468,111, forward strand.
ATCTGTCAAATGGTATGAGTTATACCGTCCTTACAGGCTTTCAGATTGAATGATAAGTTAAATTCTTTAAATTTTTGTTAACAAAATTTATGTTGTCACTTTATGTTATCATATTTTGTTATATGTTCAGAATTTATTCCTAAAAATCTGAGGAATTTTTCAGTAATTGCTTTTTTTCTAAATTTCTTTTATAATAATGCCAAAATTTCGATGCTCTTGGGATAGCAGTTTAGGAGAAAAAAATATCTAAAAACACTTTTGGTCAAGAAAGTGACTTTCTAGACTTCTTGACTTTCTTGTTGAGAAACATAATTGCTTCTAAACTATAGTGCTAACCTTTGTTGAAATATTGATAAAACTATGTTGATATAAACTAAAGTGAAATATTGATTTGATCAATCAAAGATGTGGTCAGTAGTACGCACACTGACTAAAATGCACACTGATCAAAAACCCAGGATAAATATCTGTATACTCACAGATCTGCGTCCAGTTTGGATCGTTTTTTTTCGAATTTTGTGTGAAATATATATATATATACTTTTTCGTTGGAAATATGATCTAAAACTGACAAATATTTGTCCGTTTTGGATCGTATTTCCAACGAAAAAGTGTTTTAGTGCGTGAAGTGTATCAAACTCTATAACCTCTTCTGCTGTTCTATTGGTGTTCTTAACTGCTTTCTTGTTTTCTTCAGACGCTATTCGTTTTTCTTTTTAATCTTCTAGAACAGTATAAGGTAGACAGGATCAAGTTATTGTGTAAATATCCTGTCCATTTATGGTTTGATCTCAAGATTTTAGCATCTTTTGCATTTTTGTTTTGTTCTTATTTTGTTTTGTTTTGTTTATCATTCTATTCATTCTATTTTTGTTATTGTGTATTTTGAACCTGCTTGTTTTAATGAAAAAAAAAAAAGAAAAGACTTTTCAAACCGAAAATTAGAGACTGTAAGTGTGTTCTTTTGATTTCTCTATGTTTCTTTGTCTATATTTAACTATATATATATATTATTGAATTTAATGGCAGATTCTGCGTTCACGACTTTCTTACTCTTAGCTTCTATTTTCCTTACAATTTTTTTTGAGAAGGTGATAATTGTAAGGAAAAATCTTTCTCAAAAGAAAATTGTAGGGAAAATAGAAGCTATAAGTAAGAAAGTCGTGAACGCAGAATCTGCCATCAAATTCAATAATATATGCTTGAAAGAGGACTTGCTGCCGAAATACACTAATATATATATATATATATATATATATATATGCTTTTCAAAGTAAACTATACTTGCACAGTAAATACCAAGCGTACTTGCGAAGCAACGGTTGGACACATACATGTTTTTTAACCCAATCCTAGGAATCCTAATAGCTCCCTTCCTGAGCTAAATGTAACAACTTGGTGACAAATTGTACAGCACCTCAAACAACGCAATGACGGAAGACAATACGACCAAAAATTCGACTCCTTTCCCTGACAGACTGACGACCAACAGTGACATTTTTGACAATGCTTATTGACCTAAACAAAAACAGCAGGATGAGAATTTAGCAGTAGTTGGCCTCTGGTCCGGAACTCCTTATTACGACATGTACTGTTGTTCATGGAAATATTCATTGATCGTTGTTCATTCATAGGATTCTTTGATCTTGATCCAATTAGTCCTATATTCTGAGTTGATCTCAAATGTATTATTGACACTTAACAGAAGTGTTTGACCTTCTTCCAGATATATCCTACATTTCTATATGAACATAAAAGTATAATTGACACTTGATAGGAATATTCGGTCTTGTTTCAGATATGCCCCATGTTTATATTTGATCCCAGAAAATATGAATTTGAACAGTCCCACATAGTTTTTGTGTTTTGAGTTTTTAATAATTTGAGATTTACAAATTAATTGTTAAATTTGCCCATTTTTTTCCTTCTTATTTGTAGTCGTTACAGAACTTCCTGATTTTACTTGAAATATATGAAAAATGGTTCCATATTTCATTTTTTCAAACATTCAAAACCGGCCAAACCCATGCTGTTATACGTGGCAGTAAAATTGGATATTGGTATATTTAATTCATTTTTAACGACTTCAATAAGTAATTTTACTTTCTAAAACATTCACATATTTTTTTTTTATAATAATAAAAAAAAAATATTTCCTTTTAAAAAAATATGCATTGGAATGATGGTCTAAAGGAAAGCAGAAGGAAAGCATTGCTTTGTAGGAATAATAAAGCTGTAAGGGAGCAAAGAGACGGGATTTAAGAACAGGTGAAAGGAGATTTTACCAACTGTGCTTCATCCCACAGACCGATTAGCTACTGCCTCTTGAAAATATTTAATTTTACATCAAATGCAATATTTTTGCTTCTTTTTTTTTTATTCTTTAAAACAAAACTTAAACCTTGTTTCTTTCCCAAAGAAACGTGTTTTTAAAGAAATTGAAAAACCGTTTTCATAATAATAATATGAAATCTTTAAAGTATAGTAAAAAAAAGATGGAATTACAGAAAAAAAAAATCTTATTTAAATAAAAAAGTGATATATTTTATCTTTTGAAAACTAACAGAAAAATAAACTGTTGGGCTACCACTTTGGGTGCAAAGCCTTTAATGATATTTAAAATTGGAACTGTCTACTTTTTTAATAATCACTAACATAAATTCTAATAAAACTGTCAGAATAGTCTCTGAGATTTACAAGTTATATATATTGCGCTCTAAGCCGTAACATACGAAGAGTTTACCACATTTACTTATCTGGTGCAATGTGGGCTGCTGGTTGATTATCCTCTGTTTCATCGTCTCTGCCTATTTTGTTCTCTCCAGCGTGTGAGAAGTATTGCTGATGTCACCCTCCGTTAACGTTTCAGGCACTTGGAGGTTACTGTACGCTGGCATTCACTCCTCGAAGTCTGTTATAGTTATACACTTGGTTTTTCAGTAAGATTGTCTTTGGTTGTAGCAGTTGTAGTAGTATACTACAAACCACCTTTCTTCAAACCGTGTTGAATGGTTTCTTTCGAAGCAGGTTTCAACGACAAGGCAAACAAATGCAATGCCTCGAGAAGATTAGCTTTCTCTCCAAAAAAAATGGTGGTTTCCTTTGAAGTCTATCTTGAAATGGACCTGAAGTCCCCAGCTTTGGAAAAAATTGGTTACAATTACCGATGTATTACTTACAACAAGCGTTGTATTAATACAAATTGTAAACAATACAAGTGTATTTGTAATACATACTACATGTTGGGGCAGGGATCAGGTGTATTTAGAATATTAACCGATTGATAACATTATCCTTGATTACATTAAGCTGCGTTCACTGTAATTCCTCGATTGCCATCGACGTGGCTTACATTTTTCCACCTGACAGCAAGGCAGTTAAAATATAGTAGTGAGTTTGTATGAATTCTTTCATATGTGCTTTTCTGTGAATTTTGTTTATTTCTTAGAAAAGTGTTTTTTTTTCATTTAGTTATTGATATATTTCTTTAAAATTAATGAATCATAAGGAACTAACAATTTCGACTAGATGAAGCAGATAACTTATACTTCCGGACTAATCAATGTCATCTGATTGGTCTAATTGAAGGCTTTGGCCAGCATAGATTGTTAGTTTGCTTATATAATGTAAATTTAGTTTTCTTGTTCAAAGAATTTTCACCTCTGATCATAAAAAACGTTTAAAAATAAGATCAAAATGTCGGCAATGAGTGCTTAATTTTGAACTTAGGAAAATGACCGAACGATGATTACAAACTACACAAACACACAACACACACACACACACACACACACACACACACACACACACACACACTAATATATATATATATATATATATATATATATAAAAGAAACAGTCCAGCGGAAAATATCGATGTGTAAATAACAGTCCAGTCACATCGAAATATCGATGTGAGTTATGTCTGTGTCTTTCTGTGTGTTTCCTTCGTTTTGAATTTATTATATACTAGCAGAAGTACCCGACGTTGCTCGGGAATAAAGAGAAGAAATGATAGACAGAATAGTAATTTTTATTTCTAACATATATTTCTTCAAAATTAGACAAAGATATACAATATCATATTTAAGACAACTGTATGAGACATTCATATTTTCAATTATCTTGAAAGAAAATCGTACATTTCACAATCCTTTACAATACTTCTCTGTAAACTATATTCTTGGTTAGAGCTTCTATGTCATAAGAGGTTTCTCTTAACATTTCTCTGTTTAATCCACTTTCATTGTTTCTGATGGGTTTAGGAAGACCATAAATTTGAAGTTCATTCCCTCCCATAGTGAGAACTTTATTTTCTATATCAATCAATGACTTATTGTAGATTTGATCATTGTAAGTAATTTCAATTTCTGGAAATTGTAACTGCATTTGATAATGATAATCTTCTGTTAAATCATCCTTGTACTTTGTCCAAAGTCTGACAGGATCACTAACATTGCATCTCTTAACATTTCTCTGCTTAATCCACTTTCATTGTTTCTAATGGGTTTAGGAAGACCATAAATTTGAAGTTCATTCCCTCCCATAGTGAGAACTTTATTTTCTATGTCAATCAATGACTTATTGTAGATTTGATCATTGTAAGTAATTTCAATTTCTGGAAATTGTAACTGCATTTGATAATGATAATCTTCTGTTAAATCATCCTTGTACTTTGTCCAAAGTCTGACAGGATCACTAACATTGCATGCATTGAGAAGCATTGCAAAAAGTGTTCTTAGTCCAGAAGGAGAAGTTGATACTGAGGCCTCTGAAAGTGTAGCATCCCATTGAGCATCATCTTCAAGCAATCCTCTCTGCAAGCAAACTTCTCTGTAAGTTGGATACACAATCCCATTCACTGTTCTAAGGTCATTAAATGAGGTTGGACCTTTCACTTCAAATAATAACATTCTGAGGAAAAAGCATTGTAAAGTAGACTCTCTGTCCATTTTCTAGATGGACAGAGAGGTGAACAACTGTTGGATAATGATCATGCATAAGAAATCCAAATATTCTCCAGCATGCCTCAAAAATTAAATGGTTAACACAATAAAAAGGTTTAAAGATATTTGGAATGACGCGGAGAACTAAACTAGGAGTATAATTGGCGCCTTTTTAGAATGATTCAGCTCTACTGTTCATCTAATCAATGCCATCTGAATTAATTCATTTTAAAATAGTCCCCTTCTCTCAGTGTTGCTAATATAAGCATTAATTTAAAGAAAGGGAACGTATTTAATTATTTACATTTTTCTGCTTAAATACAATGTGAAACTACTTATTGTGTGTGTGTGTGTGTGTGTTTGTTAGCAAAACACACACACACTTTTCGTTTTAGGCTTGTACTAAGGGAATGTGGTTAGTGTAAGCCAGGGATGCGCAAAGGTTTTTGTCTATGGTTGATGTGGGATCCCCCCACTGGGAGCCCTTAGTGTAAGCCTGGGATGCGCAAAGGTTTTTGTCTATGGTTGATGTGGGCTCCCAGTGGGGGGATGGTGCTTTGCAAAGTGGCCTAAAACCTTCCTTATTACCACATGTGGCCACATGTAAAATTTCAGAAAGATTTGTCAAGTCTGTGAGGAATGCATAGAGGACAAACGGACATACAAACATACAGACGAACAAAATTATTGGTGCTTTGCAAAGTGGCCTAAAACCTTCCTTATTACCACATGTGGCCACATGTAAAATTTCAGAAAGATTCGTCAAGTCTGTGAGGAATGCATAGAGGACAAACGGACATACAAACATACAGACGAACAAAATTATATATTAGATATATATATATATATATATGATCAAACCACAATATGAAATGGGAAAACAAGACTAAGATCTTTCAACTATAACAAGCAGTCTTCGTCAGAGTCAAAAACCCAACTGGGTATTATATATATAAAAAAACATTAACAAGTAGGAAAGAACACAGAAAGTTACTACCAAACCCACTTCGATTTTTCGACACCGTCGTCATCAGGAAGAAGGGCGAAGCACTCGTGTTGAGAAGCTATTGCTAGTCATATATATAATAAAAATTTATAAATACATGTTTAACCCTTTTAAACAACTTCATCTCTTTAAGTTTAAAAATAAATTTCCAATAAGTTTAAAGATGCCAAATATGCATCTTCTTAGAAGCTCATAGAGTGACTTTCAGGGAGAACATGTCGTTGTTTCTGTAAGCTGTAGTACTAGTTAAAAGAAAGTCCATGGTTGTTAGCAACCAGTTGCTGTTGAAGTTGGGATCCGGACGGACCTGAAACCGGTCGAGCTTTTCTGAGACTTTACGAGGTATGGTGGACAATATTACTACTAATTCTAATTTTACTAACCTCAGTGGACTAACCCATTAATTATATCAATATTTCAGTTAAATCCTTAGAAAATATAAAATTTCAATCAAAGGTTCAATTGATTAAAAATAGGAAGAGTTTTAAAGCTGAAAAGGATTTTAAAATGAATTTACTTCAGTGTAACAATACTTTGGCAACACAGTTCTTGGAACTGAAGGAAATAAAATAAGCTTTTGAATTGTCATGAAAAGTTGAATGTTCATTCCTTGTAAAACTGCTGTTCTGCTGTAAAGTAAGAAGAAGAAACATACGACAACACTGGTGGCTTTATTGTTAGTAAAACTTCTAGAATTGGCCTCGTAGAAATAAAAGTTTAACTTCTTTGTGACTCCATATTTATGGTTTCATTAAAGGTGAACTCTTTGATTATCTACCCATAATAAAAAAGCAAACTCTGTAGTAAACAGAAAGATTTAATTGGTGAAAAGTAAAATACAGAATTATACAGAGAGTGAGTGTTTGATCAAATATTTTCTTAAATTGGTCTTATAAGAGGAAAACAAAGAATGATCAGTTGTTGACTAACTAATATGTTAGCATTGCTTGTTACCACGCTACGGTGCAGAATCTTTGATGGATCAAGTTGATATATTATACAAAAATGAGCCTCATAGAGCAGATGATCAATATTCTTTGGGAGGAATTATGCATGATGGGAAAATTACTTTTCTTACCAAAAACCTATTTTCAGAAAACATTTTTCTCTCATGAACTCCTGATTCTAGAATTTTAAAATTGTGGCATTATCTTTGAGGGTACGAATGCAATAAAAAAATATATTCAGATTTTTAAAACAACGAGAAATATTTATTTTTCAATAATATGTAAAATTTTGACCTAAAATTCAATCCTAAAGTTTCTGTGAGCTATACAAGCCATACAAAATATACGGATCAAAATGAAACTATACCTTAAAAAAAGAACATTATGTGGACGATGAGATGAAATAATTTTTTTCACAATTACGTTCGCCAAGGGCCGTTACAGTACAGTTTCTATTTTCATAAAAAAATGTATTGACACTAATCGACTTATTAAACCAACATGAAAATTTTACCGAAAATTGAACAAGAAATGAATAATTTATAAAAAAAAAATCATTAAATTTCAATCGCAGCAAAGAGCAATAAATCTATAAACTGTTTTATTTTATCCTAGAATTAAGGGATCATCTGCTATACTTGTCGAATTTTTGATATTTTTCTACATTGTTTAGATGGCTTTAAAAATTTTCTGAGTCAATCCATTTAAATAAAAGTGATATTTCTAAAGGAAAAATTTAAATAATTTATTGACTTATACCATGTGAGGTATAGGAGGAACAATATTTTTATATGTAAAAAATCACCGGCAATAAACATAAATTTTCTTTGTCTACCATGGTTTGATAATTTTTTTCTCATAGAATACTCTAATTAATCTCTATATTGCAACCTTGAACAGAACTTAAAATCAGATAAAAAATTGTTTGTGTTTATAAATTATAGTATCCTTGCGTGATATTGAAGTGTGAGCAATGGACTCTTTCCTACAGAAAGATGAGTTATGTTTGTTGACATATATCCAGTTTTTTCACTATTCTTGTTTAATAGTTTATATTTATTATTTAAAAAATTAGAAGCTTCAAACTTTAAAAGTTTTACAGTACACTGAATAGCCGGCTTTGACTTTGAGTTGAGTGTGTTAAACTGGCTAATTACTAATACATTTTTTCTCAATATACATTCATAGCAACCTTATAACAGAGTTCAGCACGCAGGAAAAGGATAACACTTGCTCAGAGTAAATTGGTATACATGATATTTGACAAAGGAAAAGAAAAGTAATATTGCTAAATACTAGGAAGCTATACAATTCCCATTATAATAATTCTATAAGCACTAGAAATGTAAAACATATTTCAAAATATGAAAAATATTCTTTGAAGAAACGTAAATGTAATAATCCTACATCTTAAGTTAAAAATGATCTAAAAACAATGTATTTCAATTGTTTTTTTTTATGTTTTTCAGGAAAAAGTAAGAGTATTTTTTTTTAAACGGGAAAATTTGTGTTAAATATCCAATGTAGAAGAAGGTCATGTTCTCTTGTAAGAGATTATTTGGTAACACGAAATCTACCTTTTCTCTTTTCAAAAATGTTATTACTGCTGTAGTTATGTTAATGATATTATAGGAATCAGTAGTGTGATATACAAAAGTAAGCATATATTTTGATAAGTGAATCAAACACTATCTTTACTACCTCCAGGAATGAAAGACTAATAAACAACTCTCATTTAGACATTTTTTATGATACTTAAATAGAACATTATATATTAAATACCCAAGAAGTATTATATTATGGTTACTTAAATTAAAGTTGAGAGTAGACCACTCCAGATTTTTTTCCTAGTCCCTCTCATAGTTTAGCAGTTTTCTATCAATTTCCAGACCAACTTGAACAGTACACAGTACTATTTCTATTACTACTTTTTCCAGTGCAAATAAAAATCAAAAAGTTATAAGCCTGCTAAGTGTTATTCGCTTTGCCTTTTATATTAAATAGCTCTCGAGTGCTTGCCCTTCTTATAGGCATGTCCACATCAAAGTCTTTCCTATCAAATAAATACTGGGACCCTACTTCAAACAATATTAATTTAGTTTCTCGTTCTTTCTTCTTATTGTAGATGTCATACCTAAAAATTTATTGCAATTTTTTTTCTTTTCCTTCTTTACATGAATTATTTCAGAATATAATTGACAAGCTTCATTCACCAATAAAATAAATTATAGACAATCCTGTATCAATCAGTTTTTGCAAATTAGTAAATATTTCATCCAGTCCAGATAAAACTTTTGCTAGATAATAGAATATAAACGATAGCTTGGCTCATAGACTGCGCTGAACGTCAAACTGTTCTTCTTTTAATTATTTTATTAATGCTTTTCTTAGAAAATAGTTTCATATAAAACGAGTTTTTAATTGCCGCAAATACGGTCATTGTGTTTACACTTGCTTGGTCTCTCTTTCTCTTTTCTCCTTCAAGTGATTTTGTTGCGATCAAGGGCTGAATGATACCGCTGTACTACTGTTCTTATATGTGCACCCAATATAACCAAGATGAGCATGAGCTGTATACAATCATAGAAGGGCATGTAAGAGTACTAATGAAATTGACACTCTGCGTTCAAATATTTTCTACAATAATAAAAAGACCAGCGACCTACTGATAAGGAATAATTGCAAAAAGGAGACACCTGAAGTTCACCAAAGTCATGTCGTTTATCAATTTACTTGTAAAGAAGTGGACTGCGCAACCCTATTATCCAGATACATCGCCATGGCTAAAACTAAACATTCACTTAAAGAAGAAACACAAAAAAGTTCCTCACACGTAAGATGCTAGTAGATGGAACGTCGATTTTAAATTCTAATTGAAATCCACCACAACTGCAGATTTCGGAAGCCAACTACATAAGGAGAAATCCCCAGAGCTGAATTTGCAAGTCAGTGACAAGTTCGTGATACCTGCCTCGAGGAGGCTCGAGGAATTTCGATACTAAAATTAAGCTAATAAGAGAGGAATGATGGATGGTACCTCCAGTGCGCTAGCAGTGCTACTTTGATATATATATATATATATATATATATATATATATATATATATATATATATATATCAATGATCAAACTACAATACGAAATGGGGAAACAAGACTAAGATCTGACTAACTGACTGACTCTGACGAAGACCGCTTGTCACGGTTGAAAGATCTTAGTCTTTTTTTCCCATTTCATATTATGGTTTGATCATTGATCATAACGTTATTTCACGTGTTTATGTGAAATCATATATATACTTATAAAAAGATTTCATATAAACACGTGAAATAACAATCAATGATCAAACCACAATAAGAAAATGGGAAAACAAGACTAAGATCTTTCAACCGTAACAAGCGGTCTTCGTCAGAGTCAAAAACCAAACTGACTCTGACCAACTGACCCAACTGACTCAGTTGGGTTTTTGACTCTGACGAAGACCGCTTGTTACGGTTGAAAGATCTTAGTCTTCTGTTCCCATTTTCTTATTGTGGATTGATCATTAACATATATATATATATATATATATATATATATATATATATATATATATATATATATATATATATATATATAAATATATATATAATATAAATATATATATATATAGAAAATTGTCACAATAACACGTGATATAAATATTCAGGTAACTCACCACAAATTAGAGAAGATAGTCGCTCTAAGGCCTTTCGTTTTCACGTCGTCAGAGAGCAAGTGAATACAAGTTGTAAGCAGGTTATGAATTTTGATTTAAAGAAGGAGTAAGATTGGCATCATTGACAGTATTTTTCCCTATGACTGTTGAAATAGTCTTGATTTGTTTGATAATTCCTTCAATTAGAAATTCATCTAATTGAAAAAGGCCTGGACTAGTGTTGACCAAGTTCTTAGAAAAGTCTTTTATGAGGGCGCTTTCAACAATGTTTCTTCTTCTTTCACATGACATAAAAACCAACTCCTTTGCTTCTTTCCAGTTAATTATGTGATTTTTGTCTCTAATGTGTAGGAACAAGGCACTTTTATCATCTTGTCTTCATCATGATTTCATCTGTAAGTGAGGAACGTTTTTCAAGAAGGAATTTGCTGGTGGTTCCCTACAGCCCATGTTTAAAAGACATTCCATATTTGTTGAAGAAGCTAGATATCTCAGTTACATTTAGTAGTGGTGGTAATTTGTCAAATAGACTTGTCCATAACTCTAAAGAAGCCGAAAAAACTGTTGTGTATACAGAATTCCTTGCAAGGATTGCGAGTTGGCTTATATTGGACAGACGGGAAAAGGAATGGATACAAGGATTAAGCAACATCAGTATTCAGTTAGAAGACAAGATGATAAAAGTGCCTTGTTCCTACACATTAGAGACAAAAATCACATAATTAACTGGAAAGAAGCAAAGGAGTTGGTTTTTATGTCATGTGAAAGAAGAAGAAACATTGTTGAAAGCGCCCTCATAAAAGACTTTTCTAAGAACTTGGTCAACACTAGTCCAGGCCTTTTTCAATTAGATGAATTTCTAATTGAAGGAATTATCAAACAAATCAAGACTATTTCAACAGTCATAGGGAAAAATACTGTCAATGATGCCAATCTTACTCCTTCTTTAAATCAAAATTCATAACCTGCTTACAACTTGTATTCACTTGCTCTCTGACGACGTGAAAACGAAAGGCCTTAGAGCGACTATCTTCTCTAATTTGTGGTGAGTTACCTGAATATAATATATATATATATATATATATATATATATTTATAATTGAATTTGTTATATATATATATATATATATATGTATGAACACAAGAAAAAGGACGAACACTCACGAATCTTGATAATTTCGGCGTCTTGCCGTCTTCAGGAGAGTAGAAAGAAAGAAAATAAAAGGAGAAAGAATGAAGGAACGGAGACGTAAATGCGTCCACTGGCCGATGTAAACTGGCGCATTACAATGACACGCAGTGCAGCCACCTTACCAACGTGAACCAGTTTAGGCTGTGAGTAAGTAAAATTATAAAAGTGATATTTAAGTAAAAGGGAGGAGAAGAGTAAAAAAGAGAAAGGAAAGGAAAAAAACATAAAACTAAAATTAAATGAGGAAAAAAAAAATAAAATCATCTGATTAAATTTAGACCAGGGGAATTTCTTGTACCCAATAACCAAATGAAGGCTTCCTCAGAAGCCCTTAGAGTGGTCTGGGTGTCATCATTTGAGAGTTTTCTTCATACTTTAACCCTGAAGCAATCGTTGAAGGGAAGGTTATGGAGATTGGCGTGGGTGGCATATATATATATATATATATATATATATACATATATAAAGATTTCATATAAACACGTGAAATTACAGTTAAAGATCAAACCACAATAAGAAATGGGAAAACAAGACTAAGATCTTTCAACCGTAACAAGCAGTCTTCATCAGTTGGGTTTTGGACTCTGACGAAGACCGCTTGTTACGATTGAAAGATCTTAGTCTTGTTTTCCCATTTCGTATTGTGGTCTGAATATATATATAAACCCTTAACACATAGAAAAGAACACAGAAAGACACTACATAGCTCACTTCGATATTTCGACATTCGTCGTTATCGGGAAGAAGTGCGAAGTACTCGCTTTGAGATGCAAACTGTAACTCTCTCTCTCTCTCTCTCTCTCTCTCTATATATATATATATATATATAATAAAATAAAAAACGAAGGAAACACACAGAAAGACACAGACATAACTCACATCGATATTTCGACAATCGTCGTCATCAGGAGGTGCGAAGAGCGAAGAGCGAAGAGTCCCGCAGGAAGACAGGGCGGTACTGAACTCGGAAACCGCAGCCAGTACCCCACCACTTACCACCAAGCGGGGGAAGGGAGGGAAGGAAATGAAGAGCCAAATTAAGACGTAAAAGGAACGAGTAAAAATTATAACTATAAAAGATTATAAAAAAGTAGATAAATCAAATTAAAATTAATAAAAATAATAAATAAAAAGTAAAATAAAAAATAATAAATAAATAAATAAAAAATAATACATAAATAAATAAAAAATAATAAATAAATAAATAAATCATAAATTTTATGATTTATGATTTATTTATTTATTTATTTATTTATTTATGATTTATTTATTTATTTATTATTTTTTATTTATTTATTTACTATTTTTTATTTATTTATTTATTATTTTTTATTTTACTTTTTATTTATTATTTTTATTAATTTTAATTTGATTTATCTACTTTTTTATAATTTTTTATAGTTATAATTTTTACTCGTTCCTTTTACGTCTTAATTTGGCTCTTCATTTCCTTCCCTCCCTTCCCCCGCTTGGTGGTAAGTGGTGGGGTACTGGCTGCGGTTTCCGAGTTCAGTACCGCCCTGTCTTCCTGCGGGACTCTTCGCTCTTCGCTCTTCGCACCTCCTGATGACGACGATTGTCGAAATATCGATGTGAGTTATGTCTGTGTCTTTCTGTGTGTTTCCTTCGTTTTTTATTTTATTGTAAAAAAGTCCGCTGGACCGTTTCTTTTAATTGTATATATATATATATATATATATATATATATATATATATATATGTATATTAGCAACACACAAAGAAAGAGACAAATTTACCAACTCAAATTTTGGAATGATCCGTCTTCAGGAGAAAATAGAAAGAGCTATCAAGAACGCCGGAAACACAACGGCAGGAAACCGTCCTGGTTGCCGGGAATTTTCAGGAAATTTTCAGGAGAATATTTGAGTTTGTAAGTGTGTCTCTTTCTTTGCGTGTTGCTCTTCTTTGTTTTTGAGCTATTTGCGTCCAGTTTGGATCGCTTTTTTCGAACTTTGATTGATATATATATATATATATATATATATATATATATATATATCAATGATTAAACCACAATAAGAATGGGAAAACAAGACTAAGATCTTTCAACCGTAACAAGCGGTCTTCGTCAGAGTCAAAAACCCAACTGACTTCAGTTGGGTTTTTGACTCTGACGAAGACCGCTTGTTACGGTTGAAAGATCTTAGTCTTGTTTTCCCATTCTTTTTGTGGTTTAATCATTGATTGTTGTTTCACGTGTTTATGTGAAATCTTTATATATATATATATATATATATATATATATATATATATATATTTCTAATAATTGTATGCCAATTTCATGCCTACATATCTTTTTATTCTAGACTTGACAATTCAATATTGATGTAAAATTTCTTGAAAACTCAAATTTTACACTAAAAGGTAACCAAAAATTAATCCAATAGCCTACCTTTTCATGTTTTGAATGCAATATAACTCAATTATTCATTTCTTGGCAATGAGAGTATTTTGAATGAATCAAGGTAATTCCAAAGAAGTAATATTCTGAAAAATGAAAATAATTAAATTAACATGAGCCTGTTGAAGTTTTCAGAGATTTCGTTTATAATTAAATCAAACTGGGACAGTAAAGCCTAGGAACATTGCTGTTGCATTACGTTATTGACAACGTTTGACTGAGGCATTCTATCGACAAAGTTCTAACAGTGTTCATATGTGAGAAATTTAATTCAAATCCAAAAAGACAAAGGACACTTAATGTTAATTACAGCCGTCAGTTCAAAATTTCCAATATGGACGGCTGCTCAAATAATTGTGTTACCTACCATACCGGCCATATTTACTGAATTCCTGTGATCCTTTGTCATATCCTTTCAAAGTAAATAATTAATTTTAAAACCAAGTCAGCTATATCGCATAGTTACAATTTAAAGCTTGCAGTATACGCAAATAGTTTAATTTTTTTTTTATTATAATACAATTTAACTCAAATCAAATTTATGCTGGTATATCAATAAAACCGGTTATTGATTTATTTTTCAATAAATTCAAACATTGTAGAATTTTGCTTTTATTTTCCCTCAGGCAAGAAAAAAGCAAATATATTCAAAACAAACCTGACAGTAAATTATTAATTAATTACTCAATATTAATATGCCAAAAAATTCACTCATTTTTTTTAATTAAAATACTCACTCAAAAATAGTATTCAGCTCATAATATCTTGAATTTTCTCATAATTAAAAGAAACGGTCCAGCGGACTTTTTTAAATAAAATAAATTCAAAACGAAGGAAACACACAGAAAGACACAGACATAACTCACATCGATATTTCGGCCATCCTCGTCATCAGGAGGTATGAAGAGCGAAGAGTCCCGCAGGAAGGCAGGGCGGTGACTCAGCCTGCGGTGAGTCAGCACATTTTCGGTGACTTTTTTACATTTTCCTTGTGGCTTATACTTTCATTAGTTTTCATCACGTGTTAATTATGATTCTTTAGTGTATATATATATGTATATATGTATATATACATATATATATATATATGTATATATATATATGTATATATATATTTATACGTATATATACATATATATATATACATATATATATGTATATGTATATATGTATACGTATATATATATATATATATATATATATATATATATATATATATATATATACATATATATACAACAAAAATTTCCATGCGGCCTGCGTTCACTTTGAATTTTTATATTGCGACCCCTAGTTCACAGAAGGTTGTCCATGCCTGCTTTATGGTATCAAAAATCTCAAAATAAAAACCTGTGCCTTGGTAAATCTATCATATGCTGGGTCTATAGTACACATATTGGGCGGAATAATAGTAAAGGTCGACGTATTTAATTTTTTATTCACTTACTTGTATAAGAATTTCGTATAAGAAGGGAAAAAAAAACAACGACATTACCTACATTTCTAAAACTCTCAGAAAATGAGAAACCTTTCAACCATTAACGATATTTAAGAATTATATATATTTATATGTGATAAAAAGAAATGTGTATAAAGGAAATGGTTAAGAGTGGGAAAATAAGTAGCAGAGATGTATTGAATATGCGGCACAGTGAATAGACCTCTTGAAGTGTGCTACCAGAGAAACCTGGTGGCCGTAGCTGACTATTGTCCAGGCCTAATTAAATGAATTTGTTCAGTCGTTTCGCATTGTGGTTTAAGTCCTCACAAAATGATTTCAATGTGGTTAAAATATACCAAAACATATGAAATATTTGCAATGTTGAGAATGATTTTACACTTTAGAATTGAACATATATATCCTCTTGAACATTTTATAACATTAATCAATTAAAGTATTGTTATTTCATTTCTAATTATCGAGAAATCCAATTTGAGTTAGTTCTTTTGAAAAAAAAAATGCAGCATTCAATTTATAATTGCTAACTGATGAAAACTGTAATTATGGCAGATGGAATTAATTAAAATTGTTTTAGATATTTGTTTTAATTTGAATTAATGCCAGTTGTAAGGTAAAACTCAAATATAATATAATTTGCGAAGTAGAGTGTTGTGTATTCTACAACAGACATGACTGAACTGAATTTAAATAGCTTCCAGGTTTGTCAATCACTGTCATATTGACTGTTTCAACTTAAAACTCTTTCATCCATAACTGTAAAAAGAAATAATATTAAAATTTAAATCACCGCCTAAGTGATCAACCATTCTATGAAGAGGTCATTTTTGTATTTTTTAATTTTTTGTATAACTTATAAATCTGCTTCAGATAATTTATATATTGAAGTTGTTGCTTCTCCATGTCATAATCTAAGCAAAATAGGCCGTCTATATTTTTATTTCTATAAAAAAATTAACTATTTTGATTAATTTCAGCCATAACAATAATGATATCCTTATAGTTTCAATTAGAAAAACATTAGGACTGTTGCTACTCTCAAACAAACAAAGGAAAACTCTTGATCTATAAAAAATATCTGAATATATAAATTAAAATGACCATTTAAAGACTCTCCAATTAAAACATTTCATATATATATAAACGTTGCTGTTATCAGTCAGCCAAAACTCCTCTTCTTCTTTTTCTTATCGTTCTGATCACGACGATGTCGAAATACAGAATCGAGTTGAGATGTTTGTTTCTACATACTTTTCTTTAAATCAATATATAAATAACAATAATTTACAATAAACTTTTGAAAACAATCAACATCGAAACCACGATAAGAAATTACAAAAAGACTAAGATCTTTGAACCGTAACAAGCGCTTTTCGTCAGAGTCACATTCCAACTTCAGGTAGCTCAACCGATTGTTACGGTTGAAAGATATTTTTTTTTCTAATATCTTATCGTTGTTTTGACGTTTATATATACATTTATTGATAATAGTATCGATCGGGAATAGAAACAAAACTAAAGCTTATCAGACCTTGGTCGGTTCTTCAGGTTCATATTAAACTCTCATTGTCATCGAAACGGTTTTTCTTTAAAACCATTTTCAAAGATAGAAGTATAAAATGTTGAAACAGAAAAACTAAGTATTACATTACATATTATTTTACCAAAAAAGTTATGTGTTGATTTCAACAACTGTTCAGTTTTGATGAACACGTGACACTGTTCACGTATATATATATCTTGATCCTCGAAAAGCAACCTAGTATTAACAGCCAAGGAGGAGGATTTTCAAGAATTCTAAAATTATATGAAGGCAGTCAGAAGGCGAACCAGTCTGGGAGAGGTATAGAAGTTAATCGATTACCTTCCCAGATACAAATGACGGATGGAAGGTAACCAAGAGCCTGGTGAAACCTCAACATACCTTTACCTATGATAACCTCCCTAGTTGTGAATATGTGTTATGGACTCGTTATGTTTATTTTAGTTTATTTTAATTGTTATTCACTTTTCGATCATTAATAATTTTATATATTCTTTAACCTTGAAAATGGTCAACGATGACCGAAACATGTCGGTGTATAGTAATAAAAATTTTGGTGAACTTATGTTTTTAGTTCCAGAACCATGGAAGTCAAGTATGAGAACACTTGAAAAACGGATAAGAAAAAGTGTAAAAGTTAAATTGGGCATTACTTTTAATAAAACGTATATATATATATATATAAAACAAGATTTCACAATAAACACGTAAAATAACAATCAGTGATCAAACCACAATAAGAAATGAGAAATAAAAACTAAGATCTTTCAACTGCAACAAGCGGTCTTATCAGAGTCAAAAACCCAACTTGCTATGATTGAAAGATTTTGGTTCTTTTTTCCCTTTTCTTATAGTGTGGTGATGATATATGTATATGCTCATATCATATGATTATATATGTTCAAACCACAGTAAGAAAATGGGAAAACAAGACTAAGATCTTTCAACCGTAACAAGCGGTCTTCGTCAGAGTCAAAAACCCAACTGAGTCAGTTGGGTTTTTGACTCTGACGTAGACCGCTTGTTACGGTTGAAAGATCTTAGTATTGTTTTCCCTTTTTCTTATTGTGGTTTGAACATTGATTGTTATTTCACGTGTTTATGTGAAATCTTTTTAATGATCATATATGTATAAACTATAGTTTCACAGAAAGTAGAAAAACACATATGCAGTGTCTAACTTTAGATTTAACTGTCATCAGGAGGGAATAGATAGGGATGCCAGCACACTTTGAAGAGCCAGTTGGAAACCCATACAATATATATATATATATGTATACAGAGAGAGAGAGAACTAAAACTGCTCTGTTTGGTATAATAATGTTCTTTTCTATTGTTTATTCTCTACAGGTGCTTTTAAGGGTCATACTACCATGCTGTACAAGACGTAGCTAAATAAAGACATGATGAATTCAAAAACAAAAAATATAACATATTATCATGGTCATGATAATTGTTTCAAATTATTAAAACCTAGTCAGAAAGAGCTAACTTTAAATAGCTAAAGTTTTGAATTTCAAAAATCATTAAATGTGTACTCTAGAGCCAGATACTCTAGCAGAAGAAATTTAAACGGTACCCAAATATTTCCTTCGTTTTGAATTTATTTTATTTAAAAAAGTCCGCTGGACCGTTTCTTTTAATTGTGTACATATATATATATGACTATATATATATATATATATATCAACTATATATATATATATATATATAGTTGACTGTCGTCCCTCCGTCAATTCACTTCTTCTCCTGAGGACGACCGCCATTACGGTCGAAATATTGAAAAGTGAGTCTTTGTTGTGTTTCTGTTTATGTGTCACTGCTTATTTTAATTGTATATATATATATATATATATATATATATATATTGACTGTCGTCCCTCCGTCAATTCACTTCTTCTCCTAAGGACGACCGTCATTACGGTCGAAATATTGAAAAGTGAGTCTTTGTTATGTTTCTGTTTATGTGTCACTGCTTATTTTATTATATATATATATCTTTTTTCTTAAATGACCTTTGTGCTATGGCATGAATAAATATCATTGATCATCTTTCAAGTTATCTCACCTTTGCTTTGAATCATCCCGGTACCAAAGACACTATTTGTCTAAATGATTTATTATTTTCAACTGACAGTTTTTGGTCTCCTTGACCATCTTCAGAGTTATTCTTATTTGCAAAAAAAACTATTACTACTAATTACCACTGTATTATATTATACATTACTTAAGTTAACACTGTAACATTCTTTCGTAACATTAAGGAATAATTGTAACACCAAAATATTCATCTTGTTTGAAGCAGGTTTGCCACCTCACATAATCAGGTGTTTCGCTTAACTTCATGAATTTCTCTAGGTTCTTGTCTATGCTGGATCTGTTGGATCTTCATTCTTTGTTCATAATTCTGCCTTGTTCATGAGTACAGTTTCAGCATCTTGTTGAATCATGTTGCCTGGTTGTTCATGCTTGGTTTATGTTCCATTATTTTAAGGGCTTCTGCAGTTTATAACCTGGTCTGGTCTATTGCATGGTGTAAAATTCAGTGCTTTTTACAATCATTTCTCTACTTAGTTTTGGTCTGATGTTCCTTCGTGGTGTGTATTTCTTTTTTGGGCACCTGCTGACAGGTGCATCGTAAATAAATCTTCTTGAATTGGTTGTTGTGGTTGATTAGTGGTAATAGTTTGTTTGCAAATATAAAGAACTCTGAAGATGGTCAAGGAGACCGAAACCTGTCAGTTGAAAATAATAAATCATTTGGAGAACTATCGTTTTTGGTACAGGAAAGATTCAAAGCAAAGGTGAGAAACTTGAGTGAATGATGGTCAATGAAACTTATTCATGCCATAGTACAATGGTCATTTAACAAAACCTGTATATATATATATATATATATATATATATATATATATATATATATATTTTAGTTCAAATAAAATGAAAGGTCCGTATGGACAATAAGCAACATTATCACATAGAAAATAACAAAGATGTCACTACAGAACTAACTTTGATATTTCGACACCCGTCGCTATCAGAAAGAAGTACGATATACTCGCGTTGAGCAGGAAACTGCAACTGGCCACCAGAGAGAAGGCTAATACACTCTCTGAATCCAGAGAGGTCAGTTGCAGTTTGCTTCTCAACGTGAGTACTTCGTACTGCTTGTGTGATGACGGCTTATGTGGAAATATCGAAGTGAGTTCTGTAGTGACTTTCTCTGTTCATAAATGAGACCAAGTTTTCTGACCTACTTTCTGTTCAGAGTTACAAGTTGTGACTTCAGACTGGTTGTAATTTTACACTAAAGTTATGACTCTGACTGGGTTGGTTCCTAGTTCATTTTTCAATTTTGATCGCAGTATTGATCTTTATATATATATGAAAAATACTATTATTGGAGGCTACAGTTGGGTTGGTAGTTTCAACTGGTATTATCAGTGTTACCTCCTTAAAGTTATATGGAGAAAAAAAAACGAGATGAAGAATGAGAAGCCTAGAGAAGGAGGTAACACTGATATATATATATATATATATATATATATATATATATATATATATTCGTATATTTTGGAAGCAGACCTTCATTTATATATATCATGTTAAATGGTATGTCTACTTTTAATTTCACAACTTTTCAACTGAGTCTTTATTACTCCATTACTAATGGAGAAAGTGTATTAGAGAAATTAGGAGACTCAGTACAAAAGTTGTGAAATTAAAAATAGGCATACAATTTAACAAGATATATATATATTTGAAAATTCTGGGAGCAGTCCTTCATTCAAACATATTTCACTGAATAATTGATAAAACTTTACTGATGTAATTTTGTTCATTAATTTTTCGATGTTTCTGAATTTCGAGGGAATATTCAAAAACCTCGAAAAACTGTTGAAGAAAATTACATCAGTAAAATATGGTCAATTATTCAACGAAATATATATATATATATATATATTATATAAATGTTTTTTGTATATTTTATACATATTTATTATATACACTAATGAAGTGTTAGCAGGTGTACCTACAAAAGACCTTAAGTTACTGATTTGTAATGCTCTATATGATTGATTTTGAATGAATGTATACATATATATATAAAATGATTTGGTGGGGGCTCCACAGGTGGGACGATCACCTGTTAGGAAGATAATTCGCGCTAATTGGGTGGGGCCCTGGTTGCCACAGGCGACGGCCCTGCGCTAAACTCAAAACTCCGCCCACCCAATAGCTCTTGCTATCAGAGAGAGGACAATTTGAATTTTACCACTACAGAACCTCTTGGGGCCTCAGGCTCTTCTCATCACCACACATGCACTCAGGTAAAACATTTCGTCAACAACAAATAAATTATGACCAATATATATATATATATTTAAAGTAACTTTTTTTGCTTCCTGCCAAAAAAAAAAAAAAAAAAAATTACTGGCAATATCAGTACATTAACAAAATGAATTAAAATATATATGGAAATATTATTAAAATATATTATATAATGTGCATTTTTATTTCTATTAAAAAATATGAAAAAATCAATCAATGTTTTTATTCATGAATAACTATTCATGAAAAACTATTATAATTATTTTATAATCCAATAATTACTAAGAACGAATTTTATCATATAGTGATTGATTTTACATATTATTTTTTATTAATGTAGGTAATTTTTTAGAAATTAATTTCATTATGAACGACGTCTTTTTTTTATTATTTTTGACTTTAGTTGGACACAAACGGTATTTTTGTTTCAATGAGGAATATTTTCAATATTAACGTTTGTCGACAAGTTTATTTCATCTGTTGTCAGACTGGAAATAACATTTTGTATATCTCTTATCATTTAATAATCAGTTCTTTAGAAAAATGTTTTTGCTGGAGTGACATAGTTCTGTTTATGATAACCATTTTCTGGTTGATGCATTCACATGTTTATATAAACACGTAAAAGAAATTATTATATATCAATAAAAAAAATGATATAACTGTTTATAACCAAACGGTTTATTTCTGAAAAAAAAAATCTTCATTTTACTGGCAATTTTGTGAGCAATGAGCAAAGAAAAGCCGTTAGATATATTTATATGTCAGCTACTGATATTGGTATTATTTGTTTCTGATATTCTGGGATATCTTTATAAGTTTTGAGTCACTCGTAATTCTTGTGTGTTTCTGCACACACACACAGATATACACACACGCACACACACACACACACACATAAACACATACATTTAAGTAGATATTGGAATCGGTTCAATCAGGAAAAAGGTAAAATTAACTTTTGATTTAAAATATATTTTGATTCCTAAGGGTTTTTATAAAATAAATATTCAATTTTTTTGAATAAATGTATTACAGAAAATCATTCAGTCCTTACCTTCCTATCCTATATGCATCTTTAGATCAATTTCATAGAAATAAAAGTAAACAGTTACTTGTTCTGCTTCTATTGTAATATCATTCACAAATTCTTACGTAATATCATTGTAATTGTATCAAATTGTAATATCATTAAATTCTTCAGTTAATGTTTTAAATTTGTATAAAGGCCTAGAAAAACTTATGGAATATTTCAAATAAACCTCAATAAGGATTGAAAAAGTGTCTGCACTATACCCTACAGTGTCAACTTTTTGAGTTTCCTTCAATATCTCAAAGATGTATAATAGTGTAGTATAGATACACTATCACTATACAAAATCCACTAGGATACTTAAACATTCGTCCCTTATATATATATAAGAAAAGAGTTTTCAGAATATTCAAGAAAAAGGTATATTTTCTGTTTACTAATGCCAAATATAGAAAAAATGTTATTGGAAGTATGTTTCTATGATTTCATAAACTAATCTGTAAATGTCTTCACCTGAACTATCACTATAAGTGCTTTTTGGTGATTTTTTTTAATTATATTCATAAATAATATTATTTGGAACATCTATACTTCATCACTATCAATAATATAGGCATATTTTTATCATTTTGTAAAAAAGTCTTTGATTATATAGTTACATGTGTGTATTTTGTTATCTCGATATATACTTGTATATATATATATATATATATATACGTGAGTTTGTGTGTGTGTGTGTGTGTGTGTGTGTATGTGTGTGTGTGTGTGTGTGTGTGTGTGTGTGTGTGTGTGTGTGTGTGTGTGCGTATGAACGTAGAGTAGGTTGACAGCTGACAAAATTATTCAATCATCTTATACAGTCTCCTTCAACATCCTTTTTTCATTATTAATTTATAAGTAATTTGATTTTCTTTCTCCATTTATTGATTAATTCTTTTATTTTGTAACGACCATCACATTAACGGCTACAATCAATAATTGTCAGTTAAACCGTAATATTTATAGTATAGGTTATAATTTGATTTGTACTTAAATAATAGCGTGCATTTGTAATTGGATATTTATATATATAAATATATTTTGTAAAAGAAGTTAGAAACAAAACCAAAATATGTGTATGGGCTTTTTTGATTCTTTCTATTTTGCCTTTGTGTCATTTTATGTATTGATCTTATATTATACATTATAATAGTGGCGCATACAATCACTATTATATAAGATTACAGCGTATTATAGAATATCATATAAATACTAATATATTTATAAGTAAGGAATAAATTTTGTTGATTTACGTAGAGTATAGAAGGAAAGTTTATAATACAAACATTTTAACGTCTTTACTAAAGCATAATTTGATAACCGATATAATTATTTCCATAATTCCTTAACACAAATTTTTAGCCTACACAACAAATTAAATTGTGTTGATAAGGTTTGGTGATAATACGTTGCTTATCATGATACCTACACGTTTTTGACAGGTGCTACTGTCTAGTGGAGAGAACTCGAACTATCGAGTCTTTCGTGTGGGGAGCACTAACCCCCTCAAACGGCACCTCGTCTACTAACTCATTCAGAATGTGCAGAGTTTACATAATTATATATTTGAATTATAGCTAATTTTAGGTTTTATATATAATATATCAAAATAGCTATGTTAGGCCGACAAATAATCACACTGTGTTTCACAAACAAATTCTAATATCTTAGAATTTAGACCACGGTTGCAGTTTAGAACTAATTTTGAATACGACTGTTTTTTGTATTAACTGGATATGTAAATATCTTCTTTATTTGTTTTATTATATATATATATATATATATATATATATATCAGATAGCTTCAGCTACTACTGCCCGATGACGACGACTGTAGAAATAACGTTGTGAGTCTTTTTGTTGTGTGTTTTTAACTGTTTTTCTCTTTCCTGTGTGGACTATATATATAAACTAGAATTTTCAAAAGAACACATAGAAAAGAAATCACTGAACTCACTAGTATATTTCAATGTCCTCGTCGTCAGGAATAGATGTGAATCGCTCCAAAGGCTGATAACGACGTTAACTGTCGTTATCAACGACAGTTGATAATAACTCGTTATTAACGAGTCGTTATCAGCCTTTGGAGCGATTCACATTTATTCCTGACGACGAAAACATCGAAATATAGTAGTGAGTTCAGTGATTTCTTTTGAAAATTCTAGTTTATTTAGTTCGAAGAATCGTTTCATCTAATTGGTATATCTATAAATGATCAAACCACAAGAAGATGGGAAAACAAGACTACGATCTTTCAACTATAACAAATTGTCCTCGTCAAAGTCAAAAACCCAATTCGGTTGGGTTTTTGACTCTGTCGAAGGCCGCCTGTTATGGTTGAAAGATCTTAGTCTTGTTTTCCCATTTCATATAGTAGTTTGATAATTCATTTTATTTCAGGTGTTTATATGACATCTTTTTATCTATGTATATATATGTACGTTTCATAGTAAATTATAGTAAGTTAGTCTGTGTGTAAATTATAGACACAGAAATAAGACACAAACACATTTACTGTCTCTAATTTTCGGGTGAACCGTTATCAGCAGAGTCGATATAGAGAACCTAAGGGCACTTGCGAAGCGATGGTTGGAGACCCAACCTCGTTAGATTGTTTTCCTCTTGGGAATATATATATATATATATATATATATATATACAAAAAGAAAAATAGAAAAATTAAAAGCGCACAGTTACAGTCTCTAATTTTTGGTTTAAGCCATCTTCAGAGAGGTATGAGAAAGAAACCAAACGCACTGGTTACGAGATGGTTGAGACAGAGGGTCTCCAACCGTCTTTGAACCAATGCGCTTGGGTCCCTCTCTTCTCTATCCTGAAGACGGTTCAAACGAAAAATTAGAGACTATAAGTGTGTGCTTTTAACTTTTCTACGTTTTTTTGTCCACTAAACTATATTTTTCCGTTTGGGATGGTATTTCTAAATGATATATATATATATATATATATATATATATATATATATATATATATATATAGCGGCCCAAAAACGAAGAAATGCAACACACAGAGGAAGATACATACTTACAAACTCAAATTTTCGGATGATCCGTCTTCAGGAGAAAATTTGAGTTTGTAAGTGTGTTGCTTTTCTTCGTTTTTAAGCTGATTTGCGTCCATTTTGGATCGTTTTTTCAAATTTTGATTGAAGTATATATATACCTAACAAGCGGTCTTCGTCAGAGTCAAAAACCTAACTGAATCACTAGATACAGAATCATATAGTGAGTGGTTGAGAGGATTTTCAGGGAAGAATGGTATTTTAAAAGGGTGTAAAGTGCAGAAAGGGACAATAGTCCAATGAGAGAGAGATGTTTGGGGAAACAAAGGAGTACAGAAAAAAAAAGTAAAAAACTATCCGCTAGCTGTCAACCCTCTTAGAAGAGGCTATTGCCCTCGTCACGAAAGTATCAAGTTTGAAGAGACCGTTACTAATATTTATAATATTTGATCTACTCGTATTATATTTAATTAGAGAGGATCGGAATTATTTCTTAATAACATCGATTTTTCATAGGTAATACATTTAGTTCCTGTCCAATCAATATGATGATGTTAATTGTTTATATGCAAGAATAAGGCACTACTTTTTTCTGTCTACTTACGTTGTATTGGTGTTGATTTACACGTGTCTTTAATGATTAACCAGTTTGACCAATAAAAATTTATGGCTATTTTTGCACGGAATTTTATAAATATCACCGGACTCTAGTTCCCTAGGAGAGTTTTTTATTAACATATTGCCTACGTTATTACGTTTAGAAAACACTATATTAAAATCAAGTTGTCGCGGCAATCTACGAAGAGAGCCCAATATAACATCGTAAGTAGACAGGAAAAAAGTAGCAACTTAGTCTTGCATGTAAATAATGAAAATCATCATATTGATTGGACACGACCTAAATTATTACCTATGACAAATCGATGTTGTTATGAAATATTATCGAATTCTCTCTAATTAAATTTAATAGATCTAATATTATAAACATTAGAAACGGTCTCTTCAAACTTGATACTTTCGTGACGAGGGTAATAGCCTCTTCTAAGAGGGTTGACAGCTAGCGGATAGTTTTTTACTCTTTCTTACTGTACTCTTTTATCTCCCCAAACAGCCCTCTCTAGTCATTTGTTTTTTCCTGTACTTTTGACTTTTTTAAAATACCACTATTTCTTCCCACGCTTCTCAACTACTTTCCACATATTTCTTCTATATAGTGTTTTCTTTTATAATTTTGTATAGTTAGTCCATTAATAGATGTTATCAGTTATTGAACTGAGTTATTGCCTCCGAGCAATTCTGAGAAGAAGGTCAGATAAACAGCATTCACTGGCACTATAGTGCTATAGATGGCCATGTATGAGATCCACTGGATGTGGTCATATTCTCCTCTAAGCTATTATTTGGTAGTACGTTTTATATGTATGAAACATTATTATCATCTGCCTTATAGACATTTACGTTATGTTTAAATGAAAAATTGTATACCAAAGAAGTTTGAGAATATATTTACTTATAGCATAGTTAAGTGCAAAATTTTCTAGATTTAAGCTGCGTCATGTGGGTGTTTCTTTAATTGCATAGTAATTGAATAAACCATCCACTTTGTAACATGATATATTGAACTTTTATACCATTGAAATTTGCGTCAAATAGCTGGTACAGAGGGCTTGGTAATTGGTTTAATATAAATTTATTTTCAAAGTAATTATTTTCATTTTTCATAGAAAATTATCACTAATAAAACTCAAACGCATTCTCACTTAACATCGTTTTAAACTGTTATTAAATATTAAAACTGTGGAATTCATTTAATGAAATTAACTTTTGAAAATAACATTTCATAAGATAACAATATTTAAAGTATAATTGATATTAAAGTATAACTGGGATTAAAAAAAAAGTGGGTATTTTTATCCTGAACTTATCGATCACCAGCTATATTTGCCAGATTCATTTTTCATTTATTTACATTGATTTGGAAAGTAGGAATATTTCTATGTTTTAAATGGGAAACTTTGTCTTAAATCTTCAATGTATAAGAAGATCAGATAAATTATGTAAATGATCCAATAGCTATTGAAACAGATGTCATGTTCTCCTGTAAGAGATTCTTTTGTAACACGAAATCTTCACATTCGCTTTTCAAAAATGTTATTACGGCGGTAGTTACTGTGATATATAAAAATAAGCGTGATATTGATAAGTGGATAACTCATTATCAGTACTAGCTGCAGGAATGAAAAACTATAAACCTTTTCCACTTACACATTTATATTATGCCTAAATGAGACATTATAAATTATATACCCAAGAAGTTTGATATTAAGTTTACTTATAGTAAAGTTGAGTGTAGGCCACTCCAGATTTTTTATTATTGAATTATTTTATTTCTTTAAAGTAATTATTTGTACTCTCAATATTATTTTATGTCATTTTATCTTATTTTCTGCCGGCGCGCCAAAATCCCATACAACAGCACTCCATAAGGCAAGACTCACAAGAGAAATGATGGTGAATTGCACGAAAATTATCGCTAAAGAAAGGAACCATGTTAAATTACAAATATTAGAAGCATTAATAATTCAAGAAAAGCAGCCAGCCATAAATATCCCACTTAATAATTCTTGTCGAATTTTAAAATTATTTTCTAACAGGCCAAACCAGATTAGCCAGGTAGTAAGTGATCCCAACCACCCTACCTTAATTCCCCATAATGCCCCGTGACCCAGGGCGATGTCCTGTGAACATTCCAATAGTAATCCACCTCTATATATATAAACTAACAATCCTAATATTATTCTCATTATTGTCCTGATGATGAATGTGGTACATTCGAAATATATCGACTAGCAATATTGGTGATAAACTTTATAGTTTTAATGAAGAGACGAGGAAGGAATTCCGGAAACTGGAGAAATTGTGTAAGAAACAGACACAAGCCAAATATGGGGCGTTATTTAACAATATATATATATATATATATATATATATATATATATATTAATATATATATATAAATGTATATATATATCAATGATCAAACCACAATAAGAAATGGGAAAACAAGACTAAGATCTTTCAACCGTAACAAGCGGTCTTCGTCAGAGCCAAAAACCCAACTCTGTTGGTTTACTTGTTACTTTGAATTACTTGTTACGGTTGAAAGATCTTAGTCTTGTTTTCCCATTTCTTATTGTGATTTGATCATTGATTGTCGTTTCACGTGTTTATGTGAAATCTTTATATATATATATATATATATGAAACTTACTGAAAAGTGAGTCTTTGTTATGTATCAGTATATCTGTCACAGTTTATTTAAAGTATATATATATATATATATATATATATATATATATATATATATATATTTATATATATATATATATATAATTAGTGGTGTGCGGTGACTTGACTTTTATGCCTAGGGAAGCAATAGTTTATTTTTTTTCATGGAGGTAGAAATTTAAAATTTAAAAAATGATAATACTTTGTTCTCATCACTACTCGAACATAGTCCAGTTTACTGGCAACAAATTTGCCTCCTTTCCGGACACAAACATGTATATCCTAGAAGCAAGACACATTTGTTTGTTAAAATGTGTTAACTACTACATTTAACAAACAGACGGCATAATGGAGAGTGGACGTAAATCATACAACCACTTTGGGCTGCAGAAATAGTTACTGTGCTACTAAGAGAACACAATAGGTCAAACTATTTTTTTTTCTTTTTCCTTCAGTATTTATTAAATAGTTGGACGGTAAGGGTTTGGCATCTAAAGGTGACTTTTGGATCAAGCTGGGAAGGATAGAACTAAAGTTAATAAAGACTAATGGAGACCAGTAGGGGTTTGGCTGCAGGATTACGAAACCAATAGTGCCTGGCGTTGACTGAGAAACACACGTGACCTGCATACTTAATACTGTCGTCACGTGTCTCCAGCCAATGACAGCTTCTCTCTACTCAACCTTTTGTTTCTACAAAAAAGCCTTCGTACTAGCCTGCAACTGGTCGGGTAAATAAAAGTATATTTGTGCCAATATATCTTTGAATCGGTTTTACGTGGACAGGATAAGAAAGGGTCATTGCGCCTCCGTTTCCAGGTTTTCTTTATGCAGTAGCCAGATTTACATTTATTCCAAAAATAGGAATAACTTTTGTTTTCATTGAATTCAACCAATTATTTATCTTTTTTTCTAACTTGTGAATATACTTAATTATTAACAACAAAATGAAAACATGAGTGAATAATGATTATACTAAATTTAAAACAATGAACCCTTATTTCGATAAATATTCAGTTTATTAACATTCATCCAAGATGTCAGCATGTTCCATCAATTTTATATTCAAATCATATACTTCACTGCTTACAAGATTTTCTGACTATTAAAAGTTTATTTTAACTAATTTAGCTATACTTTATTCGTAACAAATGCTATCTATTGGGTGGGAGTTTTATCATGTAGTAATGATAAATTAATGATAATATTTGCTTATTAGATCAATAACAATTATTATAGTTGAATTTATTAGTTAATAGTTGTTAATATAATAGTAATAACAATATATATTATTATATTCATTAATAATAATAATAATAACAGTAATTAATATAATTACTTTAGGTGAAAGTTAGGTTAGGTTGCAGTGGTTGTCCCAAGAGAGAATGCACATAGTCTAAAAGTTTGCCCCTTGTGATACCACAAAAGAAAAAGGGCTATTCTACCCCATCCATGGTCACTCGAACCATGTTGAAAGAACAATGAATTTAATTAGATACCTCATATCTGTGGATGCTAAGTTCTCATGATTGTCAAAGAAATATTCTCCTAATATTGCCGTCCTTCTTTGAGTCAGAGCAGGTCGTTGACTAAGAAAGTGAGGAAGCGACACCTCTTCCTCGCTTTGGCAAATATCACTTGCCTCCAGACCGAATTTAGTGGCATGCTTTCCTATTAGTCTATGTCCAGTGTAAACAGCAATCACATTTGCTACCGCACCTCTACTCCTAGAAAAAAGTTCTTTAGTCTTTCTGAAAGGGGGCCAGGCTAGCTCAGTGGTTACGTGCTCGCCTCTGAACTGATAGCACCGGGGTTCGATCCTCACCTGGCCCTCGATTTATTCACGCGGGCGGTGAATAAATCTGAGCGTGTCGTCCCTCGGAGAAGGACGTTAAACCATCGGTCCCGAGCCTCTATGATGTCAGGTACTCGTTAAAGATCCCTACTCTAAATACATTTGAGTTAGGCAAAATTTAGTACTCCCACTGTAGAATCAATCTTCATTGTGTGGTATCACAACGGGCCAATGATCGGCCTACGTGTGTTCCCTTGTGGAACTGCCACTGCAACCTAACCTAACCTAACCTAGTCTTTCTGAAATATCAAGAAGTCTATAGTTGCTTCGAAATGAGACACGTGTCCTCCCTGTTCCATCTTTGGTTAACACGGTCACTGATACTATGTCGGACCCAACGTTTACATGTAGAGAGTGAGACTTCAGGTTGATAAAGAAGATACTGTGTCAAAAGAAGAGTACCAGATCGTCCAAGTTCTTTGATCTTGCAGTTTCCTTTTATGTTCCAGTATCCTGGAAACCCAAATAATAACCACCGTACTTTAGATAATAAGTCAAAAGGTTATGTTCTACACAACACTGCCCTCTGCATGAAAACTGTTCCTCCATTTTCACTTATTCTCTCGTTTAGTAATATTTATTATTGAAGTGTCCTTCAAAATAAATTTGTAGCAAAGCAATATTAACTATAAATATTTCGTGCAACAAAAGAAAAAAAATTATACTGCTGTTCGTAACAATAATTTAGTGTTAACATTTTTTCAATTATTTATATCTTAATAAGAGCGGATAAGTATATTAAAAATAAATATTTTACTAATATCTTTATTTCATTTTAAAATATACAAAATCATTAAAACAAAACTCTGGCAATACATTTAAAATAATTGCATCACGATAATATTAAATCATAAACATAATAAATAATATTAATATTATTTAATTTAATAATATTATATAATAAATAATATTAAATCATAACTTAATAAAAAGTTATCTGATATTAAGTTATCTGAAATTCTCAGATCAATCCCGTCTGATTCTAAATATATTACTCTATGAGTTTTCAAAGAAGCTTTCGTATGGCGGCTGAGTGCTTAAAGTGCACCTGCTGAAAAAGTTTTAAATAGTTCATTGTTTTTAGCAGAAACTCACATGGAAGGTATGCACAGCACCAGGCCATACTGAGATGGCCAAAAAAAAAAAATTAAAAAAGGAAGGGATAAACAAAGAAAAAAAAATTAAAAATTCCCTCATTATAAAAACATCCAAATATAAATATTCAAGTAGATAATAGTGTTAAAATTTTAAAATTATTTGCATTCAATCAAGCTCAGGGAAGACCTTTTCAGTTAATCTCTGAAAGCACTTAGTTCACTTACCTACCGTCATTATGTACAAATATCATTAGCCTCTTATTCTATCAACGACCTCTAAAACTACTCTGATAAAGGATAATGTAGAAAGAAAATCATTTATCTCTCAGTGATGATAGGTGAACATTAAAACATGAAATATGCAATATTGTACTGCTGAAATAATGAGAGTAACATATTTTTCTCTAATTTACGTTTCATACTTTTATCAAAGATTTATATATATATATATATGAAAACATATGAACATTAAGAGCGTTGCACATATATTCCTGATGATGAGGACATCGAAATATAGTAGTGAGTTTCAGTGATTTCTTTTCTATGTGTTCCTTTGAACACATAGGCTATTGTTCTTTCTAGTCTATATATATATATATATATATATATATACACTTTAACATATAGAAAAAACATAGAAAGACACTACAGAACTCACTTCGATATTTCGTCATCGGGAAGAAGTGCGAAGTACTCGCGTTGAGAAGCAAACTGCTACTACTGTTGAGAAGCAGTTTGCTTCTCAACGCGAGTACTTCGCACTTTTTCCCGATGACGACGGATGTCGAAATATCGAAGTGAGTTCTTTAGTGTCTTTCTATGTTCTTTTCTATGTGTTAAAGTGTTTATTGTCCACACGGACCTTTCATTTTATATATATATATATATATATATATATATATCACTATTTTTCTTTCTTATCGAGGTTTGGTCTAGCTTCAATAATACAACACCTTTAAGCCGACGTTTCGCCTATATTTGTTGACATCTTCAGGGCTACATCAACATAGACTAGGTCTACAAATATTGATGAAACGTAGGCTTAAAGGTGTTGCATTACTTAAGCTAAACCAAACCTCGATAAGAAAGAAAAATAGTGTTAAAGTGTTCGAAATTGGAAAACATTCGTATATACATATATAATTGAAATGAATAGCAGCCTTTATGTTATGGAATTTAAAGCTGGTCTGCTTAATATATATATATTAGTGAAGGTTGGTAGCAATCCTTCTTGCGAACATGTTTCTAAAAGTTGTATGCCACTTTCATGCTTGGTTACTTTTTTAGAGAGTTTCTCTAATGTCCTACAGGCTCTTCTGAGTTACAAGTTGTAATTTCCAAGTTGCAACGCAGAAGAGCCTGTAAGACATTAGAGAAACTCTCTAAAGCTCACTTCTTTTCCTGAAGACGAGGACATCGAAATATAGTAGTGAGTTCAGTGGTTTCCTTTCTATGTGTTCTTTTTTTAAATTCTAGTTTATATATATATATACACTTTTTTTCGTTGGAAATACGATCCAAAACGGACAAATATAGTTCAATATAAACAAAGAAACATAGAGAAATCAGAAGAACACACTTACAGTCTCTAATTTTCGGTTTGAACCGTCTTCAGGAGAGATAAGAGAGGGAAATTTATAAATTGCTCTACAAATTTATGTATCACTTTCTCTGTATCAATTTCCCTTATTTTTTCAATTTTTTCTTCTTTATATATTTATTGTTTTCATATTCCATTAATTTATTGTAATTATAAATTATAAATCAATTATAAATTGATTCCTGTCTACCTTATTTTCTGTGAACGGGCGCGCATGCGGCAACACTGTTGGTCTCCAACCGTCTCTGATCCAGTGCGCTTGGTTTCCCTCTCTTATCTCTCCTGAAGACGGTTCAAACCGAAAATTAGAGACTGTAAGTGTGTTCTTCTGATTTCTCTATGTTTCTTTGTTTATATTGAACTATATATATATATATATATATATATATATATATATACCATGATAAACGAAAAACGGTCCGGCAGGACAAATAACAATTAAAATAAGCAGTGACACATAAATAGAAACACAACAAAGACTCACTTTTCAATATTTCGACCGTAATGGCGGTCGTCCTCAGGAGAAGAAGTGAATTGACGGAGGGACGACAGTCAACTGAAGAACTCACTGGGTGAGGGCTAAAGCAGTGCTGCCGCAAAGGCATCTTTGCCGCAAAGACAAACATCTAGTTTGTCTCCTTTGCGGCAGCACTGCTTTAGCCCTCACCCAGTGAGTTCTTCAGTTGACTGTCGTCCCTCCGTCAATTCACTTCTTCTCCTGAGGACGACCGCCATTACGGTCGAAATATTGAAAAGTGAGTCTTTGTTGTGTTTCTATTTATGTGTCACTGCTTATTTTAATTATATATATATATATATATATATATATACGAAAAGATTTCACATCAACACGTGAAACAACAATCAATGATTAAACCACAATAAGAATGGGAAAACAAGACTAAGATCTTTCAACCGTAACAAGCGGTCTTCGTCATCTAGTGTTCTCTGCATCTAGTGTTCAGTTGGGTTTTTGACTCTGACGAAGACCGCTTGTTACGGTTGAAAGATCTTAGTCTTGTTTTCCCATTCTTATTGTGGTTTAATCATTTATATATATATATATATATATATATATATATATATATATATATATATACTTTTTCGATGAAAATACGATCCGAAATGGACAAATACAGTTCAATGTACATAAAAAAACATAGAGAAGTTAGAGTCTGCAAGACTGTAAGTTAGTGTTTTTAATTTCTGTATGTTTCTTTATGTAGATTGATATATATATATATGTTTTATTAAAAATTATGCCAATTTTAACTTTTGTCTTTTCCGGGTTAATTTTTCAAGTTTACTCACTATGGATTTCCACTTTTCTGGTAAAATATAAAGTAATTCACCAAAAGATTGAACTTTATATTTTACCAGAAAAGTTGAAATCCATAGTCAGATGACTTGAAAAATTAACCGGAAAAGAACAAAATTTAAAATTGGCATAATTTTTAATAAAACATGTTTGATTGAACGTCTGCTCCCTAAATACACAAATATATATATATATATATAACATATTCGCGCTCCTTCCTTCGACGTGGGGAGATCTCCCTCACTTCGTCCTCTCTTCTTGTCTACTCCTGATGACAAACAACAATTCGAAATATTGATAATTCTGTAAGTGTGCTTTTTATTCCTTCTTCTGTGTCGTGTTTTGTGTAACTTATAGTTATATATATTATATATATATATATATATATATATATATTTATATATTATATTATATTTTTATATATATATATATATATATATATATATAATACGATTAAAAAGTAAAAGCTGAAATTGACTTATATGAAAAATGAATCGTATTTATACAGGGAGAGAAAGTTTTCTTGTGAATACGACAAACTTTTCAGTCAGCAATAGTTGGAAATTGAATTTTACTATTTCAGTAGTTAAACTGACTTGCAGATATTCATTCAAACAAATGTTAAATGAAGTTAAAACAAATAAACCTGAGGAAATGAACAAATATGAATCTAACATCAAACATTTATGATCCCCTTAGAAAAAAAGAAAGAAACCTAAATAAATGCACTCTTTCAAAGCGGCTTCTTCTTAATCAAGTACGTCCACTTACCAACCATGCTCGTTATCATTTAAACTCCGTTTATAACTTTTCCAATTATTGTATAATCTTTCATCCACTTAAAGAATAATCCATTTCAAAATTAAATATTGATTCCACTCTATGCTCTCAGTTTAATTAGTTATTATTAATCTTATCCAATTTTTGGATGTTTAAATTATGCAGTTATAATGAGTGTTTTGCTTTAACATCCAAGTTATAAAATCAGATTTTGGTGTATAATAATCTACATTTGCACCTATGCACATAAACACACACATCTATACCTTGGGTACTGAATAAAAAAAAATACACTAAATATAATTCCATTTAAATATTATGACCTAGATTGAGAAACTGGTAAAATGAGAAAAAACAGTCAACTGAAAAGTTTTATGAAAGTAAACAGATGTTCACTATAAGATAGATGTAAAAGTTGATTTAAAAAAATTATAAAAATATGCAATGAAATATATTAAAAAGTATGTCAAAAATGAAATAATACTATACAGATAGAAGAGCTAATAAAGCTTCATTTAAGGAATAAATATAGATAATATATAAATTATGAGAAGTAAAAAAGAAATCCTCTTATATATATTTTTATAGGTATATGTGTTAGAGTACACACTCCTGCCTCTTCGAGCATGAAAAGCAGGACTTAGGATATTAGATAGGGGTCAGGCTAGCCCAGTGGTTACGTGCTCGCCTCTGATCTGATAGGACCGGGGTTCGATCCCCACCTGGCTCTCGATTTATTCACGCGGGAGGTGAATAAATCGGAGCACGTCGTCCCTCGGAGAAGGACGTTAAACTGTCGGTCCCGAGCCTGTACGATGTCAGGTACTCGTTAATTATCCCCACTCTAATTAAACTTGAGTTAGGCAAAATTTAGGACTCCCACTGTAGAATCAATGTTCATTGTGTGGTATCACAAAGGGCCAATGCTCGGCCTAAGTGTGTTCCCTTGTGGAACTGCCACTGCTACCTAACCTAACCTAACCTAACCTAGGATATTAGATAAGATAAGATACATTTATGTACTTTGAGTGTTACTTTGTTTAATAAAACAGAAAGTAAATTTTGTTATATATAACAAAATCTCACTATAAAGAAATAAAGTAAGCATCAAAATCTAAAGTGCAGTAAGAAATCTAAAAACTTAATATATCTTAGAACAAAACAAGTGATCTTCCGAGTATGGGAGCATGTACACGTAAGCTCGTCATTTTGAGTTAAGACTGTGACAAAAACCACTGGTTTTAGTTGTAAGATCTTAATCAATTCTCTCAATGAGTATCTCTTCTTCTTCCCTTCTAGTCTTCTCCTGACAATGAAATTTGTGTCGAATTATTAATCCTAGTAAGTAATTATCTGTCCGGTTTGAACCGTTCCTTTGTTTCATTTATTATAATATATATATATATATTTCAAACTGTTTTAACCTTGAGTAAATATTTAAAATTTCTCTTAAATTGAGATTATTATTGTGAACATGTGGATTGACTTTTTTTACCTCATCTTTGTTTAATTTTTATTCACTTCTCAGTGAAATGTATTTTTGATAAAGAAGACCATGAATAAATTTCGTTTAAAAATATATAAATAATTAGTATCTTTAATAATATATTTACGATTCTAAACATAGAAGCAATATTAAATGGATTACATAAATTAAAATCATGTTGTGTTTTCTGGGTTTGTCCTGTTTACCTACTAGTATTTTAATACTTCTTACAGATGAATACTCCTAAAAAAAAAATAAAAATATTATAGAATATTGGAGTAAAGAAAAAAATCATATACACTTTGTTTTTTCAAACTTCAAAAAAGAATAACCTGTTGTTCGGTTCGTCTTGAATTCTGAGTTTCCATGATACATGGTATTAGTGAAAGGTCATTTCTTGAGGACCTTAAAAGGGGAATAAGTGTTTGGTAAACTTGATGCCTTAACGGAAGTCGGTTAGAATATGTATGATGCACTTTCACCTATATAAAGGAAGCAGAAGCTGTGTGAACATAGAGATAAAATCTGACTGTGATGATATGAAATACGATTATTTTAATTGTGTTATTGAGTGGTTTATGTTTGTAGTGGTTTTCATTAGCTGCTGTTTATGATTATTTTCGCAACTACTATCAATTCTGTTGAAGAAATCTAGACAATATTGAAGTAGAGGTTCTTCTTAGTGACTAAGTCAAATACAGAGAAGTGTCAAGTGGAAAGAGAGTTTGCAGAACAGAAACTTGAATATTGGGCAAGTAGGGTGGAAGTGCAGCCTATGTCCGGGAGGTAATCTACGGGCCTTGATTGAATCAAGCCCAGCCCAGGCGGCCTACGGTCATTTTCAAACCATCCACTCCGGCGCCTTTGAAGTCGCCCCCCAATCAATATTTAATCGAGGCCGGAATGAATCTCATCCGGGATTGGGTTTCATTCTTTAATGGCGTCTCCAGTGCGGACCAGACACTCTGATTAGGCCCTCTTTGTTGCCTTCCCCTCGCAAACCCCTTCTTGTCCGACACCTCTGCCTTTGTAATTGCATTGTTACCAACCCAAAAACACTTTTAACTGAAACATTAGCTTAATCTCTTCTTTCATATAATACGCATAAATGTATCAAATTATTTTCTATAACATCCATTAAATTATTTTTTCTCAGAAGAATATGCAACATTGATTTCACCCTACTTTAAAAAAGCCTCACATCTCTGGACAGAAAAACCCTATACCTTTTTCAAAGAGTTTAGTCTATGAATTTGTCTAGTTTTAGGCTGAACATTGGTCCTTTGTGATAACACATTATATCAATATTAAATATTGGGAATCCTAATTTTTTTCCTAACTCAAGAGTATTTAGAGTAGGGATCTTTAACGTGTACCTCACTCGTTCTCTCCGAGGGATGACGTGTTCCGATTCACCCTCCTGCATGAACAGATGAGAATCAGAGTGGATATTGAACTTCAGATCTACCAAACCAGAGACTAGTACGTTCTCACTGGACTTAGGTGGTCCTTAAAGACATAACAACTTACTGCATGATTTATATACAAGGTTTTTTCGTATGGCTAAACGCTTGGTTTAAAACTATTCTAACCAATAATTAACAAATGTGAATAAAAAAAAATGTTTAATACTTTAATGGAATTTAGTTTCAATTTTGAGCAAAATAACGTACAATTTTGAGGGAGCAGCATGGAAAGACTTTAACTATTTTTAAGCGAGTGAGCGAATAATTATGGCATAAAAGGGAAGTAAATGAGGCAGTTGAAGTTAATTGGTGAGAGTGTTGTTTGACGGAACGAGGTAAACAGAGTCTGTATTTCCCTCTCACTTTGTACTAAGGGAAAGGATTTTGTTGGAAAATGAAGGTTTATGAAAGGAGATTTTGTTTATAGAAGGCGGAGCTAGAGTTGAGATTTAGTGTTGGAAAGGAAATGGAAGAAGAGAACAGAGCAAGAGGAAATGTAAATCGACACAAGTCCTCAGAGTCACTTGCCTTACGATGTCTTGTTCTCGCATCCTCTTACTCAGGCGTTATATATATATATACACAGTACAGTTCAGTCCAAACTGTACTGTATCCAGTAATTCAGGCAAACATACCAAACAACTCTGATTTTTCTTCACCCTTCTCTCGTCCTTTTTTTCCCTACGACATTTCACATACCCAGTCCCAACACCCACAATAACCCTAAACAAGCCTATAGCATCAGGGTAATTCAAGACTTTATGGCAACATTGACAAAGGTCCTAGTAATCTCTAAATACTCGTATTTAATTAATCGATACTTCTAATTAATTATTTTTAAATTAATTACTACAGTATTACGTATAAATTTCAAAAAATAAATAATACATGAATTTAAACTATTGGATTCATTAAAAAAAAAAAACAAATTTCATTAATTAACAGTAATTAAATCTGTGGTTATTAACTAGTCAGTCATACAAAATATTGTTTCGATATAAATTATTATAACATATAAATTCGATATTTGAATTGCTCCTAAAAAAATTATTTTACTTCCTTGAAGAATTGGCAGATTTAAACTAGCCTAGTGTGCTCTTTGGCCAATAAACTTTCTATCCAACTGAAGAGATCTGCTACATTTATTTTAACTGTATTTATTTGACTTTCATACATTGAACAGTGATGTAAGTGCCCTCAACGAGTAGTTTAGTCCTATTTGTATTAGTTTATTAGTCCAGTTTTTATATTATTTTTCACATCTTTTGCTCCCGAAAAAGTTGTATATATATGTATTCTATTAATGAAATTAAAAACCATATATCTATATAAATAAAATAATGATTTTGTCTGTACATTGCTTAGAACTGACTCATTTCAAGTTTTCTTTACGTTTCATACATTGGAGAAACCGAATCCACCCTTAGAAAAATTTCTGTCGGTTTGTCTGTTTGTCCGCAAAACTTTGTCACAAGTAAACTCAGCTACCATAAGACATATAAAGCTGAAACTTTTACAGTAGATTTGTGTAGGTCTAACTTAAAATATAGGCTCTGAATTGATTGGAAATTCAACGTAGAAATGAAGTTATGGACGTTTAAAGAAGAAAAGTTGTTATAATAACAAAAGAGTTCTAAAAACATATTTACAGTGAATACACTTTAGTTATGTATGTTACACACACACAGATATGCATCATACGTTATGTATGTTATTTTTTCCACTAATATTTTATTTACATGTTTTAAACTACTCTTTAGTGTTCTAATGTTACATGTGCAGGCATTTGTATTGTTTCATGTACACTTATTGATATTATACATACACAAAAAATGTTCGTATGTTGGAAATGACAGGTGACACTGCTTCGTGGTTTTCACTTATCACTGCCGTTTCTGGTCCGTGATAACTTTATTTAATATTGGAGTAGATTAAAGAATTGATCATGATTGTGGACGACTGCCAACAGTGGCGTCGTACAGTACTTAAATTACCATTAGGACTAATGCTTTTAATACTAGGGGGTGAAAAATATTGTATCTTTAATATTATTTGAAAGCAAAATCCTGTTCGTTACTTAGTTTTGGATCTGCTTGACTCATTTAACTCATAAATTGATTATGTTTCCCCTTTGAAAACTAAATCCTGGGCTTAGTTATTTTTTTTTTAAATCTTATTCAGAAAGATAAGACTGAATTGTGAGAAAGGTGTAGGGTTTTCGATTTGCACCGTAGACTGACTTATGCCAGGGGAATAGGAGACGAACTGACTTAAAGTGCCTTATTTCGAGGTGACTCTGATTGAGTTTTAAAGGCAGGACTGGAGGACAAAGGTCGGTGTAGGTTTTCCTATTCCACTCTGAATACCCCGTCTTGGGAGATGGCATGCGCAGTAATTATCCCGTAACCCGACCGAAGGTAACGACCAGACCATTGTTACGACCTCCCACTCCTTTACTGACATCTTGTCTTTCTCGCCCTCCAGCCCTCCCCCAACCCATCCATTCAATATCCTTTAAATTATATTCTTCACCCTGGAACCATGTATTTTCTTCATAAAGGAAAACCGGAGCCGAAAACAATCAATAACCTCGTTACAAACAAGGTAACTGGATAGCATCTATTTTAGAGGACGTGGTGTTAGATCAGTTAAACCTTTGTTAGCTTATGTACCCCCTGACAACTATTTATCCATCTATAGACCCACATAAAATTACTTAAAAACCATAATTATGCGATTTTTCAAATTATTATTTGTTTTAAAGTAAAAGAAAAGTGCAATTATGAATTAATTTCATTACTTTTACAACTTGATGCTGAAATACAAAAATAATTTTTAAAACAATAGAATATTTTATTATAAAATATGCTGAAATAAATGATAAAAGAATCAGTTTTGAATATAAAATAAACAACATTTTAATAGACCATTTTAAAACAATGAAACAATAGAAAAAACTGTAAAGGATATTGGGCTATATGAATTAATCAATATTTCATAGTTATAATATTATTGAAGACCTATCATAATGTGATTAGTCTATAGAAAATTATTTGAATTTTTTAATAGACTAATAGTCTAAGTATGAATAGTTTTAATTAAACTAATAGTCTAACATAAATAGTCTATTATTTGAGGAGTGGCCAGGTTTCTACGCTTTGACATGTTTTTGGTTATAATGGACTCATATAACATACAAAACTTAACATGGAGCACTAAGTGCGTGACGCTCAAAATACTATTTTTCCTTGGCGACTACTGGCGTCCATGTTGACCGCGTTGAGAATACTGTGTTAGATTGTAGGGTAAAAAACTAATGAAATGGTCTCCACAAATGAAAATTTAATACTATAAACAACGCATTTCGAACACGCATTAACTAAAAAATCAATGTCATCTATAGTGCAAAGTAAATATAGTACAAAATAAAAATAAAATCAAATAAGGAAGAGAGTACGAACCTAAGGGTGAGTGTCTGTGGTACCACTGACTGGGAATAGGATGAACGTAAATAATTTCATTCAAACGTAAGTAATTTCATTCAAAGATTTTTTAGAAAAAGAAATTTTTAAATTTAAATCATATTTCAGTTTGTTTATCAACTTTACTGTGTCACTGCCATCAAACCATTCAAAACAAAACTCTCTGAGCTTGTTGCTAACAACTGCCAGGGAGTTGGTAATTTGCGGGTGACTCATTTTTATTATTTTATTTTTATTATTTGAGGGTGACTATAGCACTGTGTCTTACAAAAAAACTATTGTACTTCCTCTCTTCTGTACTAAAGTACCCCAGCAGTTAGCTTCAACGCCTCGAAGAAGCTCAGCACTTTTGTTGGTTCCAGCGGTAAACATTTTTCTATGGTTTATTGAGTGTCCCGAAGCACTTGCCTCTCTGCAGCAAAGTTGTCTTATAGTTATCAGCAGGTGCAACGGTGTTTCTTCCTCTTTGCAGAATCTGTACAAACCATCATTGATAATGTCCATTCAGGCTCCCTATGTTTCGGGAGAAAGTACTTCCTTTCTCCTTCTTCGGGGTGGTCTTCTTCGGTTCCTCAGGTGCACTTTTGGGAGGTTGGCTCCCACTAGTTAGCGCTTTTGGACCTTCTGCGCTTCCGGAGGATGGTCTCTACACTTCCTTCTCCTTACAGTGGAAAATCCCTATATCTCCATCGGTGGTATTTTCTCCGCTCCAGCAGAGCACCGCATACCGGAGTAAGGCTATTTACTCAAGGGGGTCGCCTGGTGACCTTGAGGCTCCGTTCATAATACAGAAACCCCTGTATCATCCATCCTTCGGCACGGATCGCATAACACCTTAGATTGGGGCAGGGATAAAAGGAGGGGATTTGGGGATTAGAAAGGATGGGAAACGAAGGTGGTCAGGCCCAGCCCCTGATCACCTTCTCCTCCTCTTTCGTTTGTCCCTGCATGTAGCAGTTTAACAGGGTAGCCTCGTGAAGGCCAAAAGTCGAAGTTGAGTGTTAAAGGCTATTAGAGGCGCTTAATCATTACTAACCCTGCGGGTGACTTAGATTATAACTCTAGTAAGAGTTACTTCTTTAAAATCAGTTAATAATTTCATAATAAACTTAAAGTTTAAGTTATAACAGCTTGCAAAGAGTAAACTACATTTTAGCTGCAGTGTGTAAGAGTTTCCAACATCGTTTATGATCTCATACTGATAATGAAATGTTATAACGAAGTTGACATTTTGGCCAATATGGTAAAATATTTCTATTTTTTCATAGTTTTGTGCATTATTTTTGTAACTAGAACACTTTAAATACACTAATAATCATATATCGTTCATGTTAAAAAGTTAGATGAAAAGATTAATTTTACTAATGATCTTACTCTCTTCAATAAAGGCTCTGAAAGTGCTTTCACCAAGAAATAGTAATCACAGTAGAGATTTTTTTGCTATTATATGATTTTTACTACCAATAGGTTGACCTTCTTTTTGCATAAAACTATTCTGTCAAATGTTTAGTTTTGGTTATTTTAGCAACTTAAGTTAATGCTTCTTTAAATCTGAAATAACTAATTGAAAGCGCAGATTAGTCAAATATCAAAAAATTAATTGAACAATAGTAAATCATTAAAAATGATAAATATAATTAATTGTGAATTATTGTAAAAAGTAGATGACCCTGCAAACTTTAGCTAAACTTAACTTGGTATTTATTTATGAACATAATATCTGTTCCGACAGACGCTGTACTGCCTAACCTATAATATATGGAATTCGAACACAAATAAAAACTAGAATAAAAAATTTGGAGTGGCTTACACTCAACTTTATAATAATTAAACACAATATCGGACTCGTTAGCAACCAACTGATGTTTTGTTTGATTAGTCAAAATATGAATAAAAAATCATCACAACCATGGATAGGACAAATATATATGATATTGTTTAACCTTTTTAAATTTTTCTTCTAATTAAATTAATATTTTTATTTAAAAATGTCATATATTTTTTGAATGATTTCTACGTAATTATTCACTACTGTTTAATTGATTGCTACTATTGTCCACTCGATTAAACGTGTATCTACTGTTCCATTCAATTCTCGGGTACACAGAGGTTACCAGGGATTTAGTTATAGATAATTCATATTTTAACTAATATAATAAAAGTATACAAAAACAGATACGTGTACGATTTTTGAATAGTTCAATTGTTTTGTCGGTTTCACATTGCCTAGTGAGCCGCACAGGCTTCAGATGAGGCCTGTCGCCACAATCACAGCGATTACAAAAAGTTAATGAAATAAAAAAAAGTCAAATTCAAAACCCATTACTACTTAAGTATAAGTAGTGAAAATAATTTCATAACATAAGCACTTTTTTAATATTTCTTTTTTACATTGAAATCAAATATTTTGCTAGTTTATCAAAATGTCATTGATAATGTGTTGTTGCTGAAATTGCTTCTTTCTTTTAATGTAGTATGGGCAATACATAATCTTCTTTGCAAGTACTTTACAGCGTCATAAGTAGTGTACTAACTTTGTCAATTCAAAAATTCTAGTCGAGAGGTTCTCAATGGAGGTTCACCCCCAGGGGTGAATTTGGGGTTTTCAGGGAGTGAATTGTGACCACAATGAGTTTAAAGAATGAGGAAAGCTATTATAGATTTTGGACCTCTTAATTAGTAATTAATAAAATACTTTTTTGATTGAATTAATATTTTATATGTACATACATTCTGTAATATATACATATTATATAAACAAATATGTAATATTAATATTAAAACTATAATATACCGTCTTACCTCGTACACTGCTGCTGAGCTCTCGGACTGG
Source organism: Hermatobates lingyangjiaoensis (assembly GCA_026182355.1). Lineage (NCBI taxonomy): Eukaryota > Metazoa > Arthropoda > Insecta > Hemiptera > Hermatobatidae > Hermatobates > Hermatobates lingyangjiaoensis. The sequence continues at coordinate 512,950 of JAPFBL010000085.1, forward strand.
TTTCAGTGTAACCATGCTCACACGAAATGATTTCATGATCTCAGATCATTTCTTGTTGAAGATGGGTGACACCCGAAACCGGTCCGAGAAGCTTTAGCAGCAGTGTACGAGGTAAGACGGTATATTATAGTTTTAATATTAATAATACTAACCTCTGTGGTAATGACGAAATGCATGAATTTAAATATGTAATACGTGTATATAGATATAAGGTATTGTTTTCTTGGCCTCAATTACTAATAAACACTTTTTCTTCTTCTGGATGACAACTGTCCAAAAACAATGACAAATGTCCACTGTTTTTGTTAGTTTATAGCTCTGAGGATGTCTTAAAATAAAGACGAAATGTTGGCGAAAAGGTGATTCCATATATTAACCCTGACCACAATTCGAGAAGAGGAAAAAAAGTGTTTATATAAATATATACATATATATTTGTAAAATTCTGTTATAAACATAATTAATGTAAAGTTGTAAAAGTGTATATACTACATTAGAATCAAGAGGGGGAGGGGGGAATGGCATTATAGGAAATGGTGAGATGGGCCTAGGAAAGCTGAGAACCCCTGTTCTGGTCATTATTGGTTTATTATTCGCTAACATTATTAATATTAACCTCTGTGGTAATGACGAAATGCATGAATTTGCTAACATCATGAAATAAAGTCTCCTCACTGAGTTCACTGAATTGGCAATGTATAAATGAGATTCGTTTATAATTTGCTATGTTCGACCATCCCTTCATGTTTCGTAAACTCACTTTTGGCAGTACTACGTACTTTTAAGTGAAATTTTCTATTGCTCATATATGAAATAACATTAGTTAACTTATGGTTATGTATTTTTTATGTTTATTTACTAAAGCATGAAAAAACCTAGATCAAGTTAAGAAAAAAAAAGAACTTATATTTACTAGGATAATAATGCAAGAAAGTAATGATTTTTTTTTTATAATTTAACATCAAAAAGATATAGCATGAAATATAACTTAACAAAGCAGTAAAAACAATTTTGGACGCTAACAAGGTGAAACTTGAAGTGTTGAGATCAAAGCTATAAACAGGGTGAGTTTGCCGCTAAGGGTGTCTTGAAGGAAGGTAACAATTTACCAATGGGTGAGCCTTTTCTCAACCCCCTCCCCCCCTCCCACAATCAATCACACCCCTTCATTACTCAACGACTTACTTCACTGTCAACACTCTGGAAAAAGTAACGTCTCACGGACCACTAATATGTAGACTATAGTTGTCTTAATAACAACCCGTCATATGAAAACCAGAAGATGAACTTGAAGAGAAAACTGAAATATATGTTGCTTTCATTAACTGTTTAATCTGTTATAGTATGGTATTTACTCATGTTAGGAAAAAGATTAAGTCTCCACACAAAAAAGTTAATTACTAGAAACTAAACAACGCATTTCGAACACTTGATGTTTTTTCTTCAGGTTACATCTAGACAATTTCTTCTACATTTGAAATGGTACCTTGGTCTCTTGAAGTGTTAGAGACATAATGTTATATGCCTACCCATCAATAGAGACACCCTGAAGATTTAAAGAAACCCAGGGGGCTATGGTGCCAATGGCAATGACTCGCCTATGAACTGGTAGATGCGGTGCGATGGGTCAAATACCCACTGTCGTCATCGATTTAATCAAATGAGTGGTGAAGAAATCTAATGACGCGTTCCTCGGAGAGGACCTTAAGTCATGAATCAAAGCCTGAGCGATTTCACGTCTTGTTAGAGATCCATATTCTAAATACACTTGAGTTAGGCAAAATTTGGAACTCCCAATATAGAATTAGTCTTCAATTCTTGTTCTAACAAAGGGGCAATGATTGGCCTATGTATGTTCATTTGTGGGGAACTGCCATTGGAATCTAACTAAATAAATCCAGTGTAACATAAGATGTAAATATTCGTGAGAATCTCAAAATCAGTTTTCATTATGATTTTACTAAGTTTTACTTATTTATCGTAAGAAATGCAGATCGCGAAAGTGTTTAACCCCAATTCTTATGTTAAACCTCATTCAGGAAGGGCCTTATACCGAAAATCATGCTTATTTATCGAAGATTGTGGTACAGTTCCAGTTGACTAGTACTGATTTTAAGTAATAATTATATTGAAAAAGTCAGTTTTTTTATGCATTGGTTGCGGTATTTTTTCACTTGTCACTAAATCCCATCATTGAACTCATCACGCGTTCCATAACTTTGCAATGATTGAAAGTAATATTAAAAGTAAAGAAGTTGAAGATTGAGCGGTGGCAGTTATAAATTGGTTGTATTTGTCAATAAGGTTAGTTAAGTTGGAAGGGAGCTGGTATTAATGAGGGTTGCTTGCTGCCCAGGTGGGCTAATTAAAACATTCCTCCAGGTGGCCCCAGCCTTATATTAAATAACTTTGCAGCCCCCTCCTACCACTGATTGATTCCTTCCGTCTCCGACCCCCCCCCCTCCCCCAAGCACCCTACTACTGCAAAAATTACGCGCAACATTTACTTAACATCAATTAAGCAACTTTTCTATAAAAACAGGATTCAAAAAAAAATTCGCAACTACCCTTTAAACTCGTTAAATTTAATGAACCCCCTGGAACACCTTTCCAAAATAACTAATCCTTCTTCTTTTTTTTTCCTGACATATAATCCTCTTGCAAAAAAAAAAAAAATGTGAAAAATATCGCTAACAAGCGCGAAACATTTTTCATAATTAATATCAATTAACTTCTCAACAACTCTTGAAATGTACTTTGAAAAATTCTTGAAATCTCTTGTAATTTCATAAGTATTTTTTTTTTAAATTAAAGAAAAATAAGTTTATTTGGAATAAGCAAAATATTTTATAACTTTACTTACAAGAAAAAAGAAGTTTACAAAGAAAATTTAAATTTTTTATTCTCAACTTGCTTTTTATTTACGGTAATGAATTAATATATTGATTGCAGAGAGTTTTTTTTTCTGTTTTATTTTATTGTAACTGATATTTTTTCTTGAGAATTTCTCATTGATAGTAGAACCTACAGCTGTAATGAGATATTACTCCTTTAAGATTGATACAGTTTTAAATTTGCTAACCTTTAAAACTATTTCATTGGAAACTAAAATTTTATTAACTTCACCAGTTTTTTTTGCATCTGCATCTACAAATATATTTCCTTTGCTACCTACATGCTCATTAACCCAAATCAAGTTTTGTCTTGAATGTTTCAAAGTTTTCTTAAACTTTATTTAACACTCCCCACTCTCTTGAGAATTTGTATTCAGATGTTCATATTTAACAACAACCCAAATGATCGTACTAAACAAATTATACTTAAAGTTGATACGAAAAAAATTAATAATGTTTTATCAAGAATATAATCTAATGTATGAACCATGTGTTATTTTGTGAGTTGAACATTCTAAATCGGTGGTTTATACATGAATGTTCATTTTTCGAAGCTTATACTTCAATTCTCATATCTGAAAAACTTATTCTTTAACAATCATAGACAAAAATTAGAATTAGTAATAATACATTCCGTCATACCTCGTAAAGTCTCTGAAAAGCTCGACCGGTTTCGGGTCCGTCTGGATCCCATCATCAAGAGCACCTAACTGACTGTGAATGTTGTTTTCCTATAACCTACCTATATATAGCATCTACATTGTGTAAATGCTATATTAACTATATAGACAAAAATGTTTAACTCGGTTATTCATACTTAAAATTACTACTTTTATAGTCATAATTGAATGGTCATATCGAAAAAAAAAACGGTTTTTAAAAACTTAAAAACGTATTCTTCAGCACTCATGCATGGATATTCTTACTCATCAGTTCACCATTGAATGCTTGAAAGCTCATTCATTGGACACTCATACTTGAGAGTTCTTATTATAAAGTTCATACTTGAAAATAAATTAATTATTCATCTTTAAATTGTCATACCTATAGAATCGTAGCTAAAAACTTATTCTTGAATGCAGATATATGATAGATCTAACTTGAAAACGAATCCCTCGTCACTCATACTTGAATATCCTCGTATGTTCATGGTTGAAATTATTGTCGAAAAGATCATACTATACGAATTATGCAAGTTCAAAGAAGGGGGTTGGTGAGGATTTTGGTCATATAGAAAATTTAACTTCGGTTTTTACTCCCTTTATGACCAAAATCCTCAAGAAACCTTCTTTGAACTCGATAAGTCAGTAGTAGGGAAGCTATATCAATATACGAATTATAGTTAAATTGCATAATTTAAAATTAATAATTGTATAACAGGAATACTGTACGATAATTGTTTTTTACATTAAACTAATATGCATCCCTTGAGTGTATTTCACCCAACTTTTAATTATCTTACCTTCAGATGTAGTGGTTCGTCTAATTGTTTGATCAGTAATATTTTGAATGAGATTGTAACCCTGACACTTCCTCAGTTAAAGGTTTACACAGCTGAAAGTTCACATGTTTATATTATTCAAATTTCTACATTTATCCATTATTATTTTAAATCACGTTTTCTCTAATTAAATATACTTGGTTGTTTTTTCAAGATGAAAAAGCAGATCTAATTTTAATCCATTTTAAAAGGCACGTTTGTGTTTAAATAAATATGGGATATAACTATGGATTTATATATGGAATATATAGACATATTTAAAAAAACACCACACACTCACACGCACACACACACACACACACACACACACACACACACACACACACACACAACTGGCAAGATACAGACACATAACTCACTTCTCTGTTCGGACTGCAATTGCCGTCATGAAATGTAGCAAGAAAATTAGTTACAAATCATCACCTGAATAACATTGCAAACCAGCGTTCCTCTGGTAAGAAATGCCACCAACCAAGAAAATAAATCGTAAAGTGGCAAGTTCATAATTGGTTAGTGTGGAAAAAAAAATTAAAATAAAAAATATATCAATAATAATGAATGGAGTTATACTTGAGAGACTAACAAGTTGAAAAATATGCACCTTTCCGTAAGCTATTAATCAACGTTAGTTCTAGAATTTGACGAAACAGAAATTTAAATGCTACTTTGATTCAACAATTGCTTATTAATCAACGTTAGTTCTAGAATTTGACGAAACAAAAATTTAAATGCTACTTTGATTCAACAATTGCTTATTAATCAACGTTAGTTCTAGAATTTGACGAAACAAAAATTTAAATGCTACTTTGATTCAACAATTGCTTATTAATCAACGTTAGTTCTAGAATTTGACGAAACAAAATTTTAAATGCTACTTTGATTCAACAATTGCTTATTTTAGCACGTACAAATCATAAAGATTTCGAGTTTACAAAGAGTACAAGTTACTATTGGTGCGATTCAAGAATGTCTTGTAGATTATTTTAGTTTTTTAGTAATATATATAAATACTATTAGTTATTTATTAGTTATATTGTGGTGAATGGATGATACAAAGTTTCCATACAAAAGAAGTTTGTTTTATACAAACTATTTCAAACACTTCATATTCATTGACAGGTAAACTTCCAATGGAAGGAGTGAAGGACAGGCAACCGTCGAGATTATGAACACGAAGTATCTGTAACGCATAATTGAATAAAAAAACCTCATAAGCAAATTGGACGCAATTACAGATCGCACAACCATTGAGTTATTACGATCTTTAGCAGGACACGCTGGCACTAACCCGTCGGCTTGCTAGGTTAAATTAAGGTTTATATTTTACAGAGCACGTTGTAATTAATAATTTAAAATTAAAAAATATTAATAAATCCATTGAATTCATGGATAAAGACATAGATTCCATTTGAAAAATGATTCTATCTACCTTTAAAATTTGAGTTAGGAAAAAAATAAAAGAGAGGGGGTCAGGCTAGCTCAGTGGTTACGTGCTCGCCTCTGAACTGATAGGACCGGGGTTCGATCCTCACCTGGCCCTCGATTTATTCACGCGGGAGGTGAATAAATCGGAGCACGTCGTCCCTCAGAGAAGGACGTTAAACCATCGGTCCCGAGCCTGTACGATGTCAGGTACTCGTTAAAGATCCCTACTCTAAATACACCTGAGTTAGGCAAAATTTAGGACTCGCACTTTAGAATCAATCTTCATTGTGTGGTATCACAAAGTGCCAATACTCGGCCTACGTGTGTTCCCTTGTGGAACTGCCACTGCAACCCAACCCAAATAAAAGAGAAATGTTAAAATATTAGTTTTTATTAAAATATAGTAAGAAATTAAGAAATATATAAAATAGAATAAGTTTCCTAATTAATAAAATAAATCTAATCACCTTAAATAGTAGTTACTAGTGTTTTTGACTCTGACGTAGACCTGTTCTTACGGTTGAAAGATCGTAGTCTTTTTACCTATTGCATATTGTAGTTTGATCAATGATTGTTATTTCATGTGTTTATGTAAAATCTTGTTATAAATAATAGAATATATAATAAGTCATAATAATAAGATACATATTTGCATACAGAAGTTATAAGATTTTGAAGGTTTAGATTTTAACATTTATACTACTGCAGTCACCAATGTTTCTGCATATAATTATCTCAGACCTAATATCATGCTTTTACAATTTGCACTATTGATACAACAATTTTGGTTATTGTTTACGTTTATGTATAATCAAAATTACAAAATCATAAATGAAGGGTAACTAGAAAAGTAGAAATAGTAATCTCATATCATAGCTATTGATCCTCACATAACAATATGATTTTTACATTTTTTTCAGAACTGCAAATATCAATATTTGCATACCTCGGAAATCTGTTCTATTTTCAATATTCCTTCATTCAACTACGCTGAATGCTTTATATATATTTACGTAGTCATCCGGGCTGATGTCAATATGTGCTGGAGGTTTCATTTGCTGTTTTTTTTGATTTTTAAATACTCAGTGTTTACATTTTTTCCTATTTCAATTTAGACAACAGCAAATGAAACCTCCAGCTCAAATTGACATTAGTCCAGGTGACTACCCAAATATTTATAAACAATGTAGTGTTGTTAAGGGAAGGAATGTTGAAATAGAACTTATTTCTGAGGTAAGCAAATATTGAAATATTGAAATTCTGAAAAAAATACAAAAACCATATTGTAATGTCTGGAACCATAGTTGTCATACCAGATTATCAAATTACTACCTTACCAGTTACGGTAAGTAACTAATGCAATTTAGTTTAGATTAGGTACAAATGTAAACAATGAACAAAATGGTTGGAGTAATAGTGTTAACTGTAATGTTTTTAGCTCTGAGGAAGATATGAATATATGTCGAAACGTTGACGAATGAAGTAGTTTAAGACCAAAATTTTTAAAAATTGTGAATAGTGGGTCTAGAAAATCATGATATACGTACACATACACATACATAATGACATATAATCAAATACTTAATTAATCAAAAAAATATACTCACCCAAAATAATAAGAATTGAATCCATGCTAATGGACTCAGAGTTAATTACAACTTACACTGTGAATAGATATCTTAATTGAACTTTTACATAACCGGCTCAAGTGCAACATGACATGATAAATATAACTACTAAATAACTAATAGTATTTACATGCGAAATTCAAAAAATTTTGGTATATATCAAAATACACTTACAAAATGAGATGTTCCTATAAAATGCATATCGGAATGACCAGTTTTCATATAATGCATGAAATAGTACGATTTCTAAGTTTTAACGCAATAAACTCTCTTTTTCACCAAGTGCTATGTATCTGACAGTTTTTATTAAGGTCTCTTAGTTGGTGTGATCATTAGAGTATTTACAATTTTTTTGATATACCATTTCCTCTCACTAACATGACCTCTTATCACATTGTATATATAATAATGAAGTTTTTGTGGGTGTACATAGATTTATATACCTTCGAAACAGTAATTCTAACTGACTCATATTCAATTAGATTTGCTTTATTATTATTTATATTATTGTATTATTAACATGATTAATATTTATAATGTTATAATTTATAATTTCATTTACAATAATGTACAATATTTACGATATATATATATATGATAAACCACAATAAATAATGGGAAAACAAGACTAAGATCTTTTAACCGTAACAAGCGGTCTTCGGTAGAGTCAAAAACCCAACTGACTCTGGGTTTTATATATATATATCACTAGCCGTTGCATGTACAACGTGCTTAGTCACCCTTTATCTTCTCTCCTGAAGACGGATTGCACGAAAATTTAAGTTTGTAAGTGTTTTTCTTTCCTTTGTTTGCTACCTATCTTCAATTTTGAAGAAACACAAATATATAATAAATATGATCAAACCACAAAATGAAATGGGAAAACAAGACTAAGGTCTTTCCCTTATGTTATTATCGCTATGTTAATAACATAGCGATTAACCTATTTGGCTTGAGATGTAAGTCATAATATGATATGTAAGTGAATCCTAATACAAGAAAAACATAACAGAAAAAAAAAGAACTCGTAGTAACAAGTCTGTTAGCTATATTCTCTCCAGACGTTTTCTCGGATTATCTGGAATGTTTGTACATGAAATTGTTAGGATTAAGGTATTACTGATGTTAGGATTTTTTTTTTGAACGTTTTATAACGGCATATTTCTACTTGCTGAATTTTTGGTAACATAAGGTCGGAGTAAATTGTTTTTTTTAGTATATAGATGGAACAATTAAAACTTTTACGAAGGATTTTGGTTTGAAAGGATTGTATCCTTATAACAAAAACTTGATTCTAATTATTAAGTTTACTTAATAAGGATGTTGCAACTTAATACTATTCTGCAATAATCTTACAGTGCTTCTATACCTCATACAATAGACGTGGTGTACTGTTTACAATAAAGAAAAACATTCTTCCTATCTAAGAATGATTTTTACCTAGCATGTATTTCATTTTAGTTCCAATTAGTTTTTATTACACTTCATTATTGCTGTATATAGTATTCAGAATGTAAATAAATTCTGAGAAAAGTAAAACAACAATTATAAGGTTCCTTGGATAGAGGCGTGTTATTTTTTAGTTTGATTTCAGTCTGTTTAAATTGGCTTAGAGTCAGGTGCTATAAAGGGAAGATACTCGGAGGTATTGATTTCTTTGTTGCAAAAGGTTTAGGAAGTTCATAAACAAACTGCATTCAAAATTGTGTGACACCATGTAATTTACTTAGTATTCTTGTGGTGATACAGCTATTTTATTTATCATTAATATAGACATCATTTTATTGTATATATCAATGTAGATAATAGATCCACATATATATGTCTACTTTAATCACAGTCAGCATGGTTATTATTATCAACACATGGTGAAATATACATACTGGCCTACTGTAATTTATATATGGGTAGGTCTACCTAGTAAAAATATGTATACAACTATCTACTCACTTCTATTTCATATATGGGTTGTTCCATTCCGTGTCAATGTTTACACTACTACGTAATATGATTTTAATTTTTATATGGTTAATTCTACGCCATGTAGATGTTTATACTAATACCTATTCGTTTTAATTCATATATGGGTAGTTTTACATTCTGAAAATGTTTATAGAACCACCTACTCCTATGTATTGTTGTTGTTATTATTATTATTAACATTAGAGAGTGACTATAGAACTTCGTCTTAAAAAAAAACTATTGTACTTCCCCTTTTCTGTACTTAAGTACCCCAGCAGTTAGCTTCAACGCCTCCAAGAAGCTCAGCACTTTTGCTGGTTCCAGCGGTAAAAGAAGTTTTTCTATGGTTTTGTTGAGTGTCCTGAAGCACCTACCTGTGTGTAGTAAAGTTGCATTACAGTCAGTCAGCAGGTGCAACGGTGTTTCTTCTTATTTTTTCATGAATATGCATAAACCTTCATTGATAATGTCCATTCAATCTCCCTACGTTTCAAGAGAAAGTAACCTCCTTTCTCCTTCTTCCGGTTGATCTTCTTCGGGTAGTTTGGTGCACTTTTGGGAGGTTGGGTCGCACTAGTTAGCACTTTTGCATTAATGACCCTCTGCGCTTCCTGAGTTGGTCTCCGGACTGTCTGCTCCTTTTGTCCGCCTTGGTAGAGCACCGCATACCGGAGTAAGGCTATTTACTCAAGGGGGTCTCCTGGTACCCTCGAGGCTCCGTTCATAATACAGAAACCCCTATATCATCCATCCTTCGGCACGGATCATATAACACCTTAAATTGGGACTACTCCTATGTAATTGATACAAGGGTAGTCCTATTCAGTTCAAATGTTCATAGAACTCTGCTGTTATTGCTACATGAGCATCCCTTGTCATGGTGTATGTTCTTTCTATATGGTAATTTCTATATGAATATTCCAATCTGCTGTAAATTTTTAAGTTACTATGCTATGATTTATATAGGAATATCGCTATCCAATTAAAATTAACAACATACTATTTTGCATTTAATGTAGTGTTATGCGTTACTTGTTATGTATATATCTGAACACTCTAGTCTGTCGAATTTATTTATCATTAATCCCGAGTCGAGTTAAGATATTTAACTTATTCAAACATGTTTGGAAAAAAAAAGTATGGAATTAAAAAATTAAAAAATTGAGAAAATAGTAAAATTGTGAAATAGAATATCGTTTAACAAAACATATATATATATATATATATATATATATATATATATATATATATATGATGTAATTTTTTGAGTGTTGAGGTCCAATGATTTTAAACTAGTCCTTTTGCCGACGTTTCGACATATATTTATGTCATCTTCAGGGCTACAACATGATTGTTTTACAATTAGTCGGCAAAAGGACTAGTTTAAAATCATTGGACTTCAATACTCAAAAAATTACATCATATAAATATTGGGACAAGAAAACAAATCATGATATATATATATATATATTATTAAAAATTTAACCATAGTTGGCAAAAACTTGCTTCTTTATAAGTTTCTCTATATTCCTAAATAAGGATTTCGTTGTTGTTTAGGAAGATAGAGAAAATTATAAAGAAGCAAGTTTCTGCCAACTATGGTTACGTTTTTAATAATATATGCTTAAAAGAAGGACTGCTACTAAAATTCACACACACACATATATATATATATATATATATATATATATGAATGTGGTGGACTTGTTTACTGAAGAAGCTGATTGGGTATATTATGAAGGAAGAGAAAGAAAGCGGTTGTATTTGGAATTGGCAACGTGCACGAGTCCATTTGGCAAGATTTGTACCCTTAATCACCCTCCTATTCAGACTTCATCAATGCGGCATATACATGTCAATCCAATCCATCTGGCCTTTCTCGGCAAACCAAGGTAGACCTGGACAGACATGCGCATGCCTGCGCAATGGCCCGGGACTGGGTGCACTACTTGCACATATACGCTAGCCTCAATGGATAGTGTAAACAAACAATACATACATATAAACGATATATTGAAATCAATTCACATTAAAATAAAAACCTTATCTAAATCTAATAGAAATGCAAACATTCATTTTTTGACAAATTTCTAATTGAATACATTTAATTGCTGATTTTTCTGAAGAAATATATTATTATTATAATAGGTTGATATTATTATTATTATTATTATAAAATATATACATATATATTGGTATATATTGACAATAGGGAAAACAGCCACGAGGTTAGAATCTGTTAACAAAAAGATCGTGAATGCAGAAACTGTGATCATTTTCAAGAAAATATATATATATTCCTGTAAGCTTGGCCTGATGATGATCTATCATCATAGATGACGGAAACATGTCATTGTTTCCGAGACGGAAACATGTCGTTGTTTCCGAGACGGAAACATGTCGTTGTTTCCAAGACGGAAACATGTCGTTGTTTTATTAAATAGTGTTAGAATATGTATTTATGAACAGAAAAGTTTGGGCTAGTTGATTTTTTTATTCCCCGAGGAACTGAGAAGAAGAGCCTGTAGGACATTAGAGAAACTCTCAAAAAAGGTAACCAATCAAGAAATTGGCATAAAATGTTTAGAAATATTTATATTAGAAATATTTAGAAATATATATATATATTTTAAAACATTTTAACAATCAATGATCAAACTGCAATATCAAATGGGTTAACAAGACTAAGATCTTTCAATCGTAACAAGCGTTCTTCGTTAGAGCCAAAAACCCGACTGGAATTTTTTCAGTTGGTTTTTTGACTCTCAATTAGTCAGTAGAGGAGTTCATTGCAACGGCACCTAGCCAACCTGTTCTCTTCTAAAGACGGCAGTTGTCGAAATAGAAGCGAACTCACAGTGCTTTCCCTAAATATATTGTATCACTCCTAGTTATCTCCCAGAGAAGTTTTTTTTTTTCAAAAAATGAAGCAAACTTTTGTTAGTGAAAAATATAAGCACTCTAAAATGTATAAAAGTAACAGTCTATTAGAACAGCAATTGAAAATACACAAAAAAGAATCCATAGCAAGAACTGAGACAGTTTAATTTTATGTTTGTCCTACTGCCTTAATTAGGAGCAGATATGACCTACTAAACTTTCAGAAAAGGACTTCTATAATAATAAAATTTTCACAGAGATTATTCAAAAAGGGAACGAAGATCCCTTTGAGAAGTAACAGTTGTCGTTAGTATCACATCTTCAATTAATGGCCTAGAAAAATTTCAACATATTGTGCGATAAACGGAAGAATAATAAATATATTTTACAAAGTAAAAAATTTAAAAAATAGTGTTCTATACAAGGCAAACAGAGAGGGCTAAGAAGAATTGAGAAAATTATTAGCTGTCAGTTAATGTAAAACCCCTAGACAAAGTTATTACCCTAGTTAACTTTAAGTCTGGTTTGAATAAACTAGCATTCATTAGTAAACATGAAGAAAATTAAAATATTTAAATTTTTTAAAAGATGTAATTATTCTTCAAACACAGTAATTTGTTTATTATAAGACTTAATGATAAGGACCAGTGATTTAACCATTACTTAAAGATTTTTGAAAGTGTAAAAGATATTTAAAATTAACAATTTTAATGAAAACACTTGCACGTGATAAGCATTATACCTGACTAGCTAGTTAAAATTTTAAATGAACAAGCTTTTGTTTTTGAATACTGCATTGTAAGACATTTTTATTAAAATTTTTCAAGTATAATCTTCATTAATCCATAATTAGCTATGAATTAAGTCTAAGAATAACAAAACAAAAAGCAGAACCTTCTCTACGCATCTATTTGAAATTAATTTAACAAATTTAAGTTTTTCATAACTTAAATCTTTAGCATTTCTTTTAGCAACACTCTTTAGTTTCCAAAAGTTCAAATAGTATAAATGACATAATCAACTAATAATTCTTCAACCAACCAATTCTTAAACCAATATATTAAGTAATACACTATCAGTCAGATTCAACTTATTTACCTTCAAATACATTAGTCTGTGCGAAGAAGAATATAAAAATTTATTTTTTTTAAAAAATTAAATAAAAAAGAAATAAACTGTATGTTCCATACATTTATTTCTCCCGAGACTTTTGGCTTATTGCAAAGCATGTGCCACATACACTTAATGTTTTAAGCGGTGCTAACCTCAACTCTTTTATTCGAATTATCATTAAGATGATTAGTTCTGCATTTCTATAACAAATAACTTGTTATGAATGACTAATAATATATTAAGGCTATGCTGGTCAGAAGAAAGTTTCATGATAATTTGAAAGTTGCTACTTCTTTAAATGAACAGGTATTCATGAAGAAATCGTGTAATTCATTATCCTGTAGCATTTTCTAATTTTGTGGGAAATATTGAAAAAAAAAATCTATCAAAATAATTTTCGTATATAACTAATCACCACGTATTTAAACTAGTGAAGCGATCTACAACTATCGCAAGTAACCTGATGAAGCGCATGTGTTTGAAACGTCTTATTTGTATGTAATATTTATTGTAGAGACTTTTATTAGTATTTTTTTATTTCAAAACCTTTTTTTCATTTTTTTTCCTATTTTAAATCATAAAAATGTGTGATAAATTTTGAGTGAATCAATACAGATTAAGATTTAAATATGAGAAAACTTTGACTCATAACTTAAGTAGTAGATATAAAAAAAAAAAGATATAGTCTCGAATGTTGCTTCTTTTGTTTCGAAGATCAACAGAATGAGAAAGCTGATGGTCTTGCAAAGAAGTCATTTCGAGTCATTTTCGAGTGTTATTTTGACACTGATTTTGATGGTTAGTTGTCACATATAAACAGAAGAATTTGTTAAAAGATTATTTGAAGATGTCCTTTGACACGCAGGATTGAGAGTATTTCCTTGACGCTTTGTGCTAGGAAATGACTTTCCACCCACCAGGAAGTTCTCAAAGCGGCTGGACTGAAAGCTCTTTTGTAAATCAAACAAGACAATTTATATGAAGAATATCATACTGTCCTAAAGTGAGATGGACATATTTATCACAGATGAATTTAGGGAAAGTAAATAACCTTTTAAATGTTTTTTTGCATATTAAAAACCGTTTAGAAATATTTTATCAACTATTTGATTATTAATAATTACTCCTTCAGACTCTGCTTATATCATCGTACAAAAGGCACGTCAAGAATACACTTATATATTTTTGAAATTTTGAAAACTTAATATTCTAGTCAAAGAAACGACTTCAGACAGTCAGTACTATAGGTTACTTTTTATGCTAGTATGTTGGAATATATTTGGTTAGTTTACTGAAACAGTTCCATCATGTATCACACATAAGATGAAGACTGGTTCTTTGTTCACTATTAGACATAGTGAATATTTTACATTAAGATTCTTAAACTTGCCTAAATCAAATGTATTTAGAGAATTGATTGTTAACGAATACCTGATATCCGACAGGATTGGGATCGGTAGGTTTTATCAGCTTAGCGACAAAAACGTATAATCACTTATAATAACGAAGACAAGGAAATATTTTATCGTTTGCAGCGTGAATGAATCGAGGGTCAGAGTAAGTATCCAACCCACGGTCTACCAACCATACCATACGTACCCCACTTGACTACCCTGTCCGATATACCAATCCAAATCCAACCATACGTATCCCACTTGACTACCCTGTCCGATATACCAATCCAAGGCAACTATACTTATCCCACTTGACTACCCTGTCCGATATACCAATCCAAAGACAATCATACGTATCCCACTTGACTACCCTGTCCGATATACCAATCCAAAGCCAACCATACGTATCCCACTTGACTACCCTGTCCGATATACCAATCCAAGGCAACTATACTTATCCCACTTGACTACCCTGTCCGATATACCAATCCAAAGCCAATCATACGTATCCCACTTGACTACCCTGTCCGATATACCAATCCATAGGCAGCCATACTTATCCCACTTGACTATCCTGTGCGATATACCAATCCAAGGCAACCATACTTATCCCACTTGACTACCCTGTCCGATATACCAATCCAAAGCCAATCATACGTACCCCACTTGACTACCCTGTCCGATATACCAATCCAAAGCCAACCATACTTATTCCATTTGACTACCTTGTCCGATATAGCAATCCATAGGCAGCCATACTTATCCCACTTGACTACCCTGTGCGATATACCAAACCAAGGCAACCATACTTTCTCACTTGACTACCCTGTCCGATATACCAATCCAAAGCCAACCATACGTATCCCACTTGACTACCCTGTCCGATATACCAATCCACAGGCAACCATACGTATCCCACTTGACTACCCTGGCCCCTGGATAAATATACTTGAAATAATTAAAATTATTATTAAAATTGAATATTAGTTTTTATAAAATAATATACTATTAATTAATGATTAATAAGTAACAAAGGATTTCATGCTCATTTACATATTTGCAACAATAACGAGTTCACTAGAATATTATTGCTAGTCATATAAATTCCAATTTATTTGGCTCGAATATTAACGTGGACTGCCTATATTTGATTTTCATATCATTTGTGAATAATAACGTTTCATTTCACTTGAATAAAGCTGATGTTCATTTGTCAGTAGGATTCAACCAACCGAGTCACCAAAGCAGTTTACATTTAACTGATTACGAGATATAAGTAAACTTATCCGTAAATATAATTTCTTTTCACTTCGCCAACAGCACCTTAATTAAACCAACTTAAATGAATACAATGGATTAGTTTTTGTATTTAGCCATAGTTCCTACATACTACATAAAAATTCAAAGTTCCTTATAACCAAATTTAAAATAATGATTCTTTATTTGCTTTTAATTCATGAACTGTTTAAAAATATTTTTTGGTATTTAAAAAAAATAAAATGAATATTATGTGTACATTAGCACTAGTTCTGTTGTAGTTATTTTGCCCAAACTTTTGGTATTTTATTTAAAAAAAAATTTCTTTCCTGGGTATTTGAAACAAATTTGCCTTAAAAAAAAACAAATTTACCTTAAAAATCTTTTGAAACCGTGGAATTTCCAATAACTATCATCTTTTTCAAAAACTAAAGATGCTCATTCTCTTCTAAATTTCAATGTTTTGGTATAATTTTTGTGATAATTCATAAAATATTGTGACCAGTAACTTGTGTCTATCTTTCAAAGTAATCGTTAGTATATTTTTAAATATTTTATTGTAAAACTGACCTATTTGATATTAAAAAAAAAATCTGTTTTTAGGCAATCCTGATTTGTGTTTCATAATAATCCTATATTTTATCACAGTGAAGTTAAGAGTTAAACAGAAAAAAATTGATATTTTCAATTACATTTTGCCTTATGAAGTTAACACACGTAATTTATGTTGCTGAAAAAAATAGAAGACATTTGCCCTATATGAAAGATTTTTTTATAAAATATGATTTTGGTCTATTAAACTGTGTAACCTGTAGCATGAATACCAATTTTTTGATACACATCCACCTATCTAATGAAACACACACGCACACACACATGAATATGTACAGATAAAAGCACACACAAGAACGTACAAATACGCAAATCACGGAAAAGAAACTAAAAAAAAAAATTGTTCTACCTCAAAATACGTAAATTAATGAATATTTCAATATTTTCTAAGGTCACTATACAGGCTGTATTGTAATATACAAATAATATTGATTCATTTGAGGTTTTAAGATTCATCGAGTTAGAAACTTTAAAAATTACATGGATGGTTATTGTGGTAAACATAATTTAAATATGGAGTAAGAGTTAACGAAGGGGGTCAGGTTAGCTAAGTGGTTAACGTACTCGCCTCTGAACTGATAGGAACGGGGTTTGATCCCACCTGGCCCTTGATTTATTCACACGTGAGTGAATAAATCTGAGTACGTCGTCTCTCGGAGATGGACGTTAAACCGTCGGTCCCGGGCCTGTAACACCTCAGGTACTCGTTTGATGGTAGTCATTTCTGTTTAACTCAATTTCTTGTTTAGCTTTCTGCTGGATGGAATTATGTAAATTTCATTAATCTACTGTTCAATTGTCAATTTTTTATCTTAGATATTCAAGACCCAGATGATATATATTTCTTTAGGTGTTCTTTCATGCTTTAAAATCCTATCTGATGATTTTTGGATGCTCTGTATTCTAGGTTTGGAGTTTATTCTTTTTATCAGCTTATTAATGATCTTATCAGTGTACATGAAAGACAGCAAGTACAATTTTCTGTAATTTCTATAAATACAGATATATTTATATATCTATATATATATAAAAGAAACATTTTGTATATACATTGCTTAAAACTATTTCAAATTATCTTTACGTTTTATATATTAAAAGAAAACTGAATCGATCATTAGAAACATTTCTGTCAGTTAGTTTGTTCAAGTTTTTCTCACAGGTAAATTCAGTAACTTTAAGTCGTAGAAAGTTGAAACCTTCAGTAGATTTCTGTATGTTTAACTTAAAAACTAAGATTTTAATAGATTGGAAAATCAACGTAAAAGCGATGTTATGGACTTTTAAGCTGTGTTGGGTTAGTTATACAGGTATACAGGTATTTAGCTAAATAACTATTGTCACCGTTGCAGGTAGGTATTTTGGGTTGATTTGAATTGTGTCTCCGTTAATCATAATTTGCTCGCTTTAAAGAAGTGAGACCTACTTATCCTGGTACTAAATAAGAAGTACTTCTAGAATAAAATCAAATTTGATCTCAGTATCTAAACTTGCAAATTGTAAAAGTAACTACAGACCTAATGACAGTATAGAATGTACCAATATACTCATATGGAAAATATGGAATGATATTTTATCGTTCTATAATTTCTATTCATATACATTTTGCTATATCACGTATTATTTCTGAATTTTTGTAAAACACCCGTCAAGGACTGATACGTCTGATAGTATAATTGTATCTGTAGAGTAAATGACATGTTTGTAGCACTGGCGCACTTTTTCTTGGTGACTTCTAATTAACACGCTTGAGACTCTACGCTTTTATAAAAATTTATTGGTCCAATATTATGAGGTTTGTTGTTTCATTTAACATTCGTGATATATATGTTAACTGGCCACTCATCCAGTTGTCTTACCTAAGGAGACGTTGTATTATACTCTTTAAGCCTTTGTTGTTTTTGTATCTGTCTTGAATTGGTTAGTTTTAAAATTACTGTTGAATAACTAACAGTGCTTTTCATTTTTGTTGCAGGTAAGTCACTGTTCTGTGGATGACAATGAAATGGCAAGTAAATCTTTTCTTGCAAACAAATTTGCAAATATAAACAACAGACACTAGACAAACATTATTCTTACGAACATTATTCTTACGAACGCTTGAAGAAAAAAATTCAAGTCACAATATTTTTATTGACAGTATCATTTTAATAAATATGACAGTAAAGTATGTGCAGAATTATAAGAATAAATTACGAAATCATCTGCCCAGTGCAATTGTTAGTACAGACAAACTCTAAGCTACTGGTAGAGGCTTTCAATGGTCCAGGAATTAGGCTCCAGATAAGAGGCAAAGTAGCACATATAGACCTCTAGTGGTGTGTGACCAATCTCCAGGCGTCTATAACTCCACTAGAAAGGGGCTCTAGTGATGCTTTAAAGGTGTTTTTCAGTTGAATACAATCTTTTGTTAGTTCAGTTTTTATTTTTTTTTTATATGTTTTAGTTTTGATAAGCAAAATTTTTAGCACTACATGATCTAACTAACATCTGTGGTCAATGGTTTAACACACCCAAGGTGACCATTCTGATTGGCTGATGTAGTTCATCCGTTGCACTGTTGGTTTCTATATTTGAGCCAGCTTTACTTTTTTTTTTTTTTGGTATTTCATTCTCTTTACAATATTTTATATTTTTTAATTATTTTCTATCTATTATTAATGACATTAGAAAATGATAACTTTTCAAAACACCACACTATCTGCACTATACAACAATGCAAAGTCTTAGTCAACTAGAGCTGTAAATTAGCTTAAAAAAAATATTAACAGAAATACGATGATATGATACCAAGCCAAGAATCAAACTCCGCCATTTGCTTTTAACTGCCCCCAACCTTTTAAGTTTTGTCCTCTTATCTAGCTACTTTTTTTGTTATTTAATTTAAAAACCGTTCTAATTTTTCAGATATTATTTCCAATAATCATAATGTCTAGAAGTATACTAACAAAAATTGGAGGCATTGTCATCAGAAGTACTGCAAATTTGGTTTTGTACTATCGTTTGTTAACGAAACTATATCCATGTGCTTGTTGTGTGCAAAAACTATCAGTGGCGATTAATTAATACTAGCTAAAATGAAAGGACATTTAGAATGGATCCACTCTTTCAATGAAGAAGGAGGTGAAGTAAACGATATAAGAAAACCACAGGCTATTTAAACAAAGGCCATGTTCTCTTGTAGGAGATCATTTCGTGTCAAGAAATTTTCAGTTTGGCTTTTCAAAAATGTTATTACTGCTGTAGTTATACTAATGAGATTATTTGTATCAGCTGTTGGATGTACAAAAATAAGCTTATATATTGATAAATCGATCAATCACTATCTGTACTACGTCAGAAAACAAAGACTAATAAACATCTCCCATTTAAATTTTTACATTATGCTTAAATGAGACATTGTATATTATATACCCAAGAACATTGATATTAAGTTTACTTATAGTAAAGTTGAGTGCAAGCCACTCCAGTTTCTTTTAAATAGTGATTTTAATAAATTAAAATGTGCTTTAGAGAATAAGATGCAATGATTTTAGACACCACTATATTGGATAATGAGATAGGACCTTAAGACAGCGATTTAAAGTGCATATTCATGACTTCATTAAAGAAGAAGTAAACGAAAGAAATGGTCAAATTTTTAAAACAATAAAAATGTATTTTTTCAGAAAAATGTAAAAATCTTGATCTATGATTGCATGTGAATGCTATTGAGGAGACAAAAATCATTATGTTGTAAATTAGTTCGGTATTTTTTTACTTATAGCAAACTTACGTGCAGGCTACTCCAGATTTGTTACAATGTTATACGATTTGGTACAAATAAAATGAAAACTTTATAATACGGAATCCATAAAATTAAATAATGCCAGTAAAACAAAGCTCCTCTTATCAAAGTATAAACTGGGTGAAAAGAAATTCTTAAAATTGTTGAATTCAATACAACTTAAGAATCATAGGTCTCTATTTAGTATATAAATAATTATTCACGCAGAATGAAGTCCCTTCATTTCCCGCCAACAGTACCTAATGCGCATGTCTTTTCTATCGTATGATTATTTCGACCAATCATTGGCTCTCATTTTGTCACCTCCTTTTAATTTTTAATTGCGTTTCTATTCGACGTCAATGTTATTTGTAACAGTTTAAAATTAATTCAAATGTGATCTTATTGAGAAATTTAGTTTAATATCTGTGTAAAAGAGTACATTCATTGAAATATTTAGTTTAATATATGTTTTAAATATGAGTTTACGTTAATTAAATGACAATGCAAGAATAAAGAAGGTATTGAATATCATAAGGTCAGTGGAAATATTGTATTATTTTCTTTTCAATATTACAATTGTATTAATTGTTATTTAGACTATCTACGCTATTTACATCATTAATATTATTTTTAAACCATTCTTGTTTTGCTAACTCTTCTATAAGTCTGTGTAATTTATATTTATTTTCACTTCACCAGGAAAATAAAATACTTAATTAACACCATGTACATAATGGAAAAGTTCACCTATTGAGTTTTGAATAATACTGAATCAATATGATTATTTGTATAAGATAATTCAAGAAACGTATTTTAATATCTTTGAAAACATGTATTTAGTTTATTAGTTATACTTATTTTTTTATTTTTTAAAACGAGTGATAAAACTGATATTGAATGTTTACCCAAGCTGCAGTACATGCAGTAATAATGAAAAGAAGCAAAGGATGTGTTCATTTACAACTGGCTATCTGTTGTAGAAAAGTAGGGCTTGAATAGATTACTTTTATAACTTGCAATGTTAAATCAGTCATGCCTTATACAGTACATGCTTTGATGAAGGGCTTTAAATAATGTGCCAGTTTATTTTCATTTTTGATACTTAATGAAGTTCTGTTGTTGTGTAGTGCTTTGATCCAGTTGAATAGCTCTTCTTTGAACAGTTCTTTTCCCTATCATTATGCTATTAATTAATAATGTTTGTCTTTGTCTTTGATAACGTTTAGGGTTGTCTCTTATTTTTCCATTGACAGGGTTTCATTTGGGATATCAGTTTTTTCAAATAGCCTCAGAATGTCAGTAGCATGGTTGAATGGACGCGGACATAGTGCCATAGCTTATTAGACGAGGCTATCGTGTTATATTACAAAGTAATGATATTTACCTCGTTTATATAAAACAACAGCCACCTTCTCCCCATCCGTAAATGGACAAGCTGCACATTCTGCGAAAAGTTCCCCTGACAATAAATACGTCACACTGAAAACTTCCATGGTGACATATTTATTGATCCTGCAAATTTGGTAAAAACTTGCTATTTTTTTACAAGTGTAAATATTTTTACTGCAGCTTATGAAATATATCCTTCTCACTTGTACTAAGTTCATATATATAAGTTCATATATATATATATATATATATATATATATATATATATATATATATATATATATATTTGAGTTGACTTTCGTCCCTTCGTCAATTCACTTCTTCTCCTGAGGACGACCGCTATTACGATCGAAATATTGAAAAGTGAGTCTTTGTTATGTTTCAGTCTATGTGTCATAGTTTATTTTAAGTATATATATTATAGATATATCTGTACGTCAAATTAAATGGAATGTCCGAATGAACAATAAACTCATTAACACATAGAAAAGAACGGAGATTTTCTGTTCTTTCTCGGTTCATTTCTATGTGTTATGAGTATATATATATAGTTCAAAAATGAAGAAAAGCAACACACAGAGAAAGAGACACACTTACAAACTCAAATTTTTGGATGATCCGTCTTCAGGAGAAAAGAGAAGAAAATAGAATGGCCCATTCTCTTTTCTCCCGAGGACGGATCATCCGAAAATTTGAGTTTGTAATTGTGTCTCTTTCTCTGTGTGTTGCTTTTCTTCATTTTTGAACTGATTTCCGTCCAGTTTGGATCGTTCTTTCGAATTTTGAGTGGATATATATATATATATAATATATATATATATATATATATATTGCAATACATCATCATAGTGTTGTTACTGCTGCTACTGATGCTGTTGTTTGTTGCTGTTGTTTGTTGGTGTTGTTGTTTGATAGTCTTGGGAAGTCAACGACCAGACATGCAAGTAAGATGTGAAAGATAGTTGATTTAGAATGATCAACTTAACAAGTTGATCATTCTAAGTGTACATCCTAAATTTCGTTATACTGAAGTTTATTAAGTTTGTATCTTTAATGGCTAGAGACTTTTGACCAAAAGTTTGAACCGTTCCTGATTTGTATTATTCTAGTCAAATAAATTAATATTTTATTTGTTTATGAGTATAAGGCTTTTTTGAGGGATGGAGGTCGGCGAGTTGTAGAGGTGCTGGGAGTCCAGGCAGGTGGGGAGGAAAGCTCAATACCGGTTTGGCTGGGATGAGAAGGTATCACGAAGTGATTTGACGGGGCTCAGGTGGAGGGCACGTAGAGTGCGGACAAATGAGAGAAGCGACGTGAGTCATCTCTCACAGTCCACCCCTTAATCTTCCTCGCCATATATCTAACATATTTACTTGCCTAATTAATATCGGCCTAAAGCTTCCACCAACAAATGGATCCCCTCCTGCCCCGCTCCATCTTCTTTCTGCGGCTTAACTTGCACCCTTGCATTATTCACCAGTTGAAGGGTCTCTTAGGCAATCTGATACCACTCCTTTCGATATTTACCCAATATGAACAGCTTAAAAGGGGTTCTCTAAACAAGGGTGCTTAGTGAACTGAGCGAAAGAATGGCGTAATAGTTATTAACAATACAAAGTTTGCACAGCACTACTTAAACACTTTCATAGCAAACATTACCCTGCTAGGCTTTTAAAACTGTTCAAAATCAGATATCATGTTAAACCACCAACATTGTTTTGAATTAATTATGATTATGAATGAGATAATTTTTATTATACAAAAAACTACTTGTGCAACATATGGAAATTGTTATATATACACTTCAAATCAAAAACCATGCATTAATCAATTTTATTTACAATTTAAATTCTTATTTATTCTTAAATTCTTATTTACATTTTAAATTCTTATTTATTCTTAAATTCTTATTTACATTTTAAATTCTTATAAGATTTTGTCAACATCTTAGGTTTTACTATATGGAATATTATATCCAGGAGAAGTTAGTGTCAGCTATGAACTCAAAATAACAGAACATAAATATCCAGAATAATTAGATATTAGTCTTCATAAATCATAGGACTTAACAACTTAGTACAAAACAATTGTGTGGAAACATGAAATGTACTTTATATGTTCAAATCTGTGTTTGGATTCCTCAATTTATTCCAACATCTTTGAACTCACTGTTATTCTGGGCATCGGAACTCCTATGATTAAAACTTAAATATTTCGTTAAAAAGGACTTAAATTAAACAATAGGTTATATTTGAACAAGATTTCATCAATGCTTGAGACATATACGTCCAAGGGCAAGAAATAAAGTTTTCATTTCCTTGCCCACTGGGCAGCTGTGCCAACATATACGATATATTCGTATATGATTGATAACTGAACATATATATGTATCCACATATTGGTATAAATAGGCAGCAGATCTTCTTTAAACATGTATCATTAAAGTGAACTGTAGTATTGGCATTCACTATCTTCAGACTGAGAGATTCGATTCCATGAACTAACAGGATTCAATTGGAAAAGGAGCTGGCCAAGTGACATGTTATACAGAATCAATGAAATAGTCAATAATATAAACAGATTACTAGATTAAATAGATTAAAATAGTTTGAAAAGAAATAGAAGATAAAAGATTAATAAAGAACAAGAAAACACAGTTAAAATAAAAGAGTTGAAAAGTCAATAAACCAAAAGAACAAGAAACAAAGTGGTTAAAATGAAAGAGTTGAAAGGTCAATACCTTAAATCGATAAATTGGTAATAAATAGATTAATAATGATTAAAAATTACATCTACATATGCATATATATATATATATATATATATATATATATATATATATATATATGCAGATAACATATATTTGAGATAACTGGAGAGTTCTCAAATTGTTTTTATTTTTTTGACATATGAGGTCAATATTGTTATTGTTATTTACATTGTGATCTATTTGACCTATGAGGCTAAATACTGCCGTTGTTATTTACATTGTGATCTATTTGACCTATGAGGCTAAATACTGCCGTTGTTATTTACATTGTGATCTATTTGACCTATGAGGCTAAATACTGCCGTTGTTATTTACATTGTGATCTATTTGACCTATGAGGCTAAATACTGCCGTTGTTATTTACATTGTGATCTATTTGACCTATGAGGCTAAATACTGCCCTTGTTATTTACACTGTAATCTACTTTGTTTTGCTGTCATTACCAAAAATAAGTCCCCTTGACCAAAAGAATTACCAACTTTCAATCACCTTTATGTGATTGGTCAAATATATAAGAGAGAGAAATGACAGAATTTGCTCCAAAAACAATGAATTCTATAACCATCAACAGTGTCACCTTGGTACAACCTCGCCCACCCTAACAAATCTATTACCATTTATATATGTAATTCATGTAGATTATCATGTTTTTCGAATGCCGGCAATTAAGTTAAATTTGTTTTTTGGATAGTTCTAAAATGTTACAAACTCTATAGTTTGAAATTTTTATTGAATAGTAATTTTCATGATAATCCATCATTAAAGGAAAAAAGTTTTGACGGTTTTATGTATGATATTGCAGCTCCAGCTGGGGCTAGAAATTACATATATCTTACTTTTATAGATATTGTCTGACTT
This sequence comes from Hermatobates lingyangjiaoensis, assembly GCA_026182355.1. Lineage (NCBI taxonomy): Eukaryota > Metazoa > Arthropoda > Insecta > Hemiptera > Hermatobatidae > Hermatobates > Hermatobates lingyangjiaoensis. The sequence continues at coordinate 538,400 of JAPFBL010000085.1, forward strand.
GTTTGTCTATAGTAAAATTATATTATATTGTCTTATATAAGTAAAATATTTTGATAATCATGAACTATGGTTTAGAAATGCTGCTTTATACTTAACTCTGTAAAATTTTTCTGAAGGCAGGTTTTGAGAGATTCATCCAAAAGTATACATCTGGTAGTCTATTCAAATACCAATCGAAAATTGTTATATTTCAACCACATCTTCAACGGACATGTTCAATAGTCGAAACATGAATATACTGGAATTAATATGCCAATAAGAGGGCATGCAATATGATAATACAGAATGAGGAGTCGAATGCCCATCTGTCTCCACTTCTCTTTTACCGTTTTTACATTCTTAATTTTTTGACAAACTAATCTTTTTCTGTCTACTTTTCGGCAGAAGCAGAAGAACTCAAAAGCAGTATTGACTAGGTTTTGTAAAATAACAGTGGAAGGAGTAGAACAAAAATTGACTTTTTACCCAAAATATTCCCTAACGGCTTACTTTATTTCCATTACTTAGTAAAATAAATAGGATTTTTTTTTTATCATTTACATTTCTTTTATAAGTGATGATATAATTTGTTGTGAAATGCGTCAAAACCAAAACTGGATCGCTTTTGACTACTGAGATGAAAGCAATAAAGTCATTAGGTTATTTCAATTGAATGTGACAACTCCATTGAGTTAGTATTGAATGGAGGTGCTTTCATATTTGGAAGGATGACTCTAAAAATAGATATTCTATGAAACAAACATCATAGTCAATGATATAGATTTGACTTTTGCTAAAAGAACAAATGGTTGTGTAGGTTTCTAACGCCCACACTTGTAAGCATTTAAATTCGGTAATTTCCAAGGGCTATAAAAGATGGATTATTTGTGAATCAGCTATCATTTTTGTCACGTGTGATCTATAATGTAGGATTTATTCTATACAGGTAATTTTACGCTTTACCTAATTATGCTTTTTTTCAGTATGGTTTATCAACTATTATTTGACAACGTGCAGGCACGGAATTGATGCTTTTACTTCGTTCAATAGAACGACGAGATCAGTGCTATATTACGGCATAGTTGCAGAAACAAAATACGGGAAGGTTATATAAATATATATAAAAAAATATACACAGTTTTAAACCAATAAGCAAAAATAAATAACAAAAAAATCTCGGAAAAGAGTTACACGTAAATATCCAACCTTCAGTTCTAAAGGTATCGTGCATTGATTCGGCTATAAGAAAGAAGAAGGAATTGCCGTCTTCTTTTTAGCCAACTCCCATACGTGGCAATTGGGGTATTTGGTGACGCGCTGATTAGTAGAGACGAGGTTCAGTAAAGATCTTGTTCATAATAAATAATATCGAAGGCTGAGCAGTTCTTGCGGTATTCTGCATCCATTGACTCTAATCCACATAATATGCATTCAAAAGGTAGTAAAACTTGAATACAGTGAATATGTTTGATGAGGTAATATTGCCCTGTCTTTATTGGATAGAGAGTTACGCTGACTGCAAATGGCAGGTTATGATTCAAGTGTTTTGCAATTATGCTTTTCCACTGTTTTTTTCAGCTGCTATCTAGATGAATTGCCTCTTGAGTCATTCACTGACTCAGGTGTTGACTAGTGCTTTAGTTGACTGAAGAAAGGTTGATCGTGGTATTGTTTCTCCTATCTTAGCCTGACGATTGGTCTTTTCATTTCCCAAGATGATAGTGTTGCTCCTATCTTAGCCTGACGATTGGTCTTTTCATTTCCCAAGATGATAGTGTTGCTCCTATCTTAGCCTGACGATTGGTCTTTTCATTTCCCAAGATGATAGTGTTGCTCCTATCTTAGCCCGACGATTGGTCTTTTCATTTCCCAAGATGATAGTGTTGCTCCTATCTTAGCCTGACGATTGGTCTTTTCATTTCCCAAGATGATAGTGTTGCTCCTATCTTAGCCTGACGATTGCTCTTTTCATTTCCCAAGATGATAGTGTTGCTCCTATCTTAGCCTGACGATTGGACTTTTCATTTCCCAAGATGATAATGTTGCTCCTATCTTAGCCTGACGATTGGTCTTTTCATTTCCCAAGATTTCCAAGATGAGAAGCTATGTACGGTGTTCTGAGAATCAAAAAAAATTGTAGACTAAAATCATTTATTTTGTTTCCTATAATTCCTACTTTAAAAGGTTTGCTGCAGTCTCTACTACTGACTGAATATAGACAATTCATCTTGTATGCATTTTTTCATCAATGAAATATAACGCATTTTCTGCCTAACTTGTCTGTGTACTCCAAAAAAACAGCACTTATAAGTCATGAAATACCTATTGTATATTGAATTTTTATATATGCATATATTTTTATGTATATAAATATATCATTATTATAATTTAGTTGGTATTTTTCTGCAGCTTCTCAATATAAGCTTTAATTACGTCAAGTGTCGTTTAGTGATAGCGAGAGAACATCTTTTTCCCTTCATATTTCTGTATTCTTCATTTATCAACACCCAAATCCTATTGTTACTACTAAATACAAATAGACTACAATAACTTATAACCTTCAATCATTTAATATTTTCTAGTCTTTAAGGCAAAAGAACAAATAACATAAGAGCGAAACTTAAGAGAGATTGAGATTGTTAGAAAGTTATTTTATAGAATGTTACCAAATATTTTTATCAAATTTCTGTGTGGTTGAAATTTGGTGCAGATTCTTGACAAAATAAAACTGACAAATCGCATATACCAATATTGAAGAAAGAAAAATAATATTATTTTTTGTTTCCCTTGCAAGGTAAATGTTTTTGTTATATGTAGTAATAACTGAAGCATTTTTGTTTATCATATGGTACTTCCATATTATTAACTTTAGTATAAGTAGGGTGCAAGATAATTTTAAATTTTTATTGTTCATAGAAAAAAAATATTTTTTTTTTCGCAAAAACTTGAATAAAAAATATTTGTTCTTCCTGCATCTTGGTGCTGACTCAAGTAAGAGGTAACTGAGTGACAGATAATAGCTGAAGGTGTAATTACGGCAGGTATTAATTTGGCGGCGACCTGACTGTGTGAGGACGACTCTTCAGTGAGGAGGGGTCGATAGAGTTATTATGAGACCGGACCTACGTGGACGAGCTATTAACTTGCCTGTAATTGGTTCTGCCTGATGATTAATAGCCACGTAAGGCGAACCTAGTCTGTTTGTGCGGCAAACCGTGTCAAATCAATTCGCTATTGTTAGCAACCATTTAGCACCAGGGTTTGCAAGCATTTGCACTTCTTGATAACCACTTACTTAAGATCTTAATAATGTTTTAAGTATATATTTATCAAAAGCTTAGATACGATAAAACATCGCAAGTCTATATGTCGTATTTCAGACATCAGATAGTTCTACTACAGGTCTGTCCAGATTAACTATTCCTCCAAGCCAGGCTTCTTTAGCAAGATGTATCCTGAAACACACAATTCAGCAGCAAACCTATAAAATATGTTTGATACAACAAACATGAATTATCATAATTCCTCATAATATTTCATGAATCCAGCCACAAAAGATCAACTTCCTAACATTTTTTTTAATATTCAATTATTTTTTCTATTTTTATATAATTTTTTTTTTATTTTTTTATGTTTAATAAATTTGACGTTTCATTCTTTATTAATTATTTATTATATCCTTTTTTCGTCCCTATGTTATTTTTTTTCTTACTTCTTTTCTTATTCCCTTTTCTATAATTGATTTTAAATTATTCTTATCTGTCATACTCCTTGCGTTATTGAGTGACCGAGCACTCATCCAGTAACATTATTGGCTAATATTAAACAAATAATATACCATCTTTCCTCATACACTGCTGCCGTAGCTCTCGGACCGGTTTCAGGTGTCACCCATCTTCAACAAGAACTGACCATGGTAATGACGAAATGCATGAATTTAACATTATTGGCCTTCAACCGTCTTTCCACTAGTGTGATTCGCTTCCTTTCTTCTCTCTCTTACTGATGTTAAAACCAAGAAATATAATTGTATGGTGTGTTTTTTTCATTTATCTAGTTATATGGGGCTTTACTTGTTTGTTTCAGAGAATTTTATCATCGTTAAACATTTTAAATGAATATAATTATTGAGAACAGGGAGAAATATGAATTGAAACAGAAAATGAGAACTCAACTTCAGTATTTCGACAATTTTAAAATATATATATACATATCAACGTCTAAACTAATACAGTATCAATTTAGACTCTGACGAAGACCGCTTATTTTAGTAGAAAGCTTCTAGTAATTTTTCTGATTTCTTTATGTAGTTTAGACGTTGATAATATATTTCACGATTTTATTGTGTAATTTATATATATATATATATATATATATATATATATATATATATATATACATATATCAATGATCAAACCACAAAATGAAATAAAAAAAAAAAAAGAATAAGATCTTTCAAACCCAACAGTTTTTTGTCGTTGACGAAGACTGCTTGTTGTGGTTGAACGATCTTAGCCTTTTTTTCCTATTTCAAATTGTGGATTAATCATTAATTGTTATTTCACGTGTTTATATTAAGTCTTGATATATATATATATATATATATATATATATATATATATATATATATATATACGAGTTCGAGATTAACAAAGAGCAACACACAAAGTAGGGAAACACACTTACAGACTCAAATTTTCGGGTAATCCGTCTTCAGGAGAAAAGAAAATGGGAGACCAAGCACGTTGTAGGCGCAACGGCAAGTAACCAACCCGGCAACCGCCAGTGCTGTCAACCGTACCCGGTCTTAAAGTATAAAATTAGGAGAAGATATAAACAGAAGCTCAGATAAGCAGTACTGGTTGGGTAAAACTATAAGTAGGTGAAAAATTATAAACAATATAAGATAAAAACAAACTATAAGAAACAAAAATAATGATAGAGAAAAGAAGAAAAAATAAATAAATAAATAAAAATAAATACAATACAAAAAACTTGCATTGGTTGTTTTAGTAAATAAAAGATAGAGACTGAATAAAAGGGTAAGTATGGGAAACTAGTTAAGAATAAGAATTTAGAAAAATAAAATAGGATAAAACAAACTAGTAGTAAGTGAAGAAGACAAAATAGATATACACAAAATATACGAAAGAGGAAAAAAGAAATAAGTACTAGAGAATAAAGAATACTGGAAAAAAAGTAAAAAAAAAAAAAAAAAGGTACAAAAAAATTATCTTTTAAGGTTAAGTCCCGTTGCGCCTACAACGTGCTTGGTCTCCAATTCTCTTTTCTCCTGAAGACGGATTACCCGAAAATTTGAGTCTGTAAGTGTGTTTCCCTACTTTGTGTGTTGCTCTTTGTTAATCTCGAACTCGTTGGACTTAACCTTAAAAGATAATTTTTTTGTACCTTTTTTTTTTTGTACTTTTTTTCCAGTATTCTTTATTCTCTAGTACTTATTTCTTTTTTCCTCTTTCGTATATTTTGTGTATATCTATTTTGTCTTCTTCACTTACTACTAGTTTGTTTTATCCTATTTTATTTTTCTAAATTCTTATTCTTAACTAGTTTCCCATACTTACCCTTTTATTCAGTCTCTATCTTTTATTTACTAAAACAACCAATGCAAGTTTTTTGTATTGTATTTATTTTTATTTATTTATTTATTTTTTCTTCTTTTCTCTATCATTATTTTTCTTTCTTATAGTTTGTTTTTATCTTATATTGTTTATAATTTTTCACCTACTTATAGTTTTACCCAACCAGTACTGCTTATCTGAGCTTCTGTTTATATCTTCTCCTAATTTTATACTTTAAGACCGGGTACGGTTGACAGCACTGGCGGTTGCCGGGTTGGTTACTTGCCGTTGCGCCTACAACGTGCTTGGTCTCCCATTCTCTTTTCTCCTGAAGACGGATTACCCGAAAATTTGAGTCTGTAAGTGTGTTTCCCTACTTTGTGTGTTGCTCTTTGTTAATCTCGAACTCGTATTGTGTCCAGTTTGGATCGTATTTCGTTTTATCAGTGAAATATATATATATATATATATATATATAATTCGCCGAAGGGGTTACACTTAAAATAATAATTCGCAAGACAGACTACACTTAAAATAAACTGTGACACATGGAAATATTTTTTTTCTATTTGTCCTAATTTATTTTAGACATATATATATATATATATATATATATATCGAATCGAACCTGTATAAATGAAGGACTGCTTCATAAATATACCAATATATATTATATATATATATATATATATATATATATATATATATATATATATATGTATATAACGGAGTTAGCTTCAGCTACTCAAAGGGACTACTTCTACCCGATGACGACGACTGTCGAAATATCGTTGTGAGTCTTGTGTGTGTGTCTTTATTTGTGTTTTCTCTTTCCTGTGTGAACTATATATACTCGATCTCTGTTTAAGTTGGGTTTTTGGCTCTGACGAAGACCGCTTGTTACGGTTGAAAGATCTTAGACTTGTTTTCCCATTTCTTATTGTGGTTTTATCATCGAGTTTATGCATGTGCAAAAGTGTCACAATAAATACACGTAAACCAATAACCAAAAAAATCATCACTAAAGGGGAAGGTTATTATTGCTTCTGCCGGTACCCTGTTTTCGAAAAGTAAATTTGTGATATTTTTCTTGTTAATCTATATTTATAAGTGCTTATATACTGCCCTGGACCTTATGTACTAGATGTACATATGTATGTACATATACATACCCCACCAAGAGGTGGATGATAGAGTGCACTTTGTATTCGATTATTATTTTTAGTTTTCAATAGCTGGTTATCTGATGAAGTGTACAAAAGTATATTTTAAGCCAGTTTTAAGATTTATAAATAAATTTGGTGTTTAACAGGTGCCTGATTTACTAAAGAGTTAAGGTCGATAATAATTAACTTTTTGTCCTTAAACTAAAAGAAGCTTAAGTCAGGGCTAAATTACACTGTAAAGATTTTGAAGTGAAAAAAAAACAAGGTAGAAGCTATACAAAACATCATATTGTAAAAGAAAAAAATTGACAATTTTGTTCAAAACAAAAACTATATTTAAGATAGAAAACCAAATAAAAGTTTCTGGTAAAAGGACAACAGTTTGTGTGAATCAATATAAATTTAATTAGTGATTCATATGGCTAACTGTGCTCATTTGTTTGTAGAGATGTGTAATGGAAGTTTTACCTGGAACTGATTTTTGATTGTCTATATATACAGAAGAGCAACAAAGAGAGTAAAATAAGTTACGGGGGAGGGAGGGAGAGAGAAAAGGACTTTAGTAAAGCAGAGATGAAAGGGAATACAGTTGATTTTGGCAAGACCGTGCCAAGGTAATTGATGCAAGAAGGGCTAGCGACTGTTAGGGAGTTGTTTCATATTTGCGGTGAGATAAAAGTCCGACATTAGCTAATTGCTTCCCTTACTACTCAAAGTCACCCTTCTCCCATTCCCTCCCTAAATATGTATGTAATGACAACGTCGTTTGATGTGAAAAATGACCTGTAGTTGGTCCTTTTAGAAGACAGAGTTTTATCTCCAAATGTTGGCTTAGTTAAAACAACTTCAACTGCGTACTCAAATTTTCATTGGATATTTAGTTATAATATCCAGCACAGCGCTAAATAATTGCACTGTGCTACATGTCAACGTAAAATAATATATTTCGTTTTAACAATATTTATTTTTCATTGCAAAATATTTATTCATAATTATAAATGAAATAAAATTCTATTTTTATCAAAATTTCAGCATTAATAAAAAAAAAATGTGATCTAAAATCCTAAATCCTATTTGGAATCAATCATTAAAAGGTCACGGTTTTGGTTTTTAGGAAACTTCTTTTATAGATTTGTAATAGAAAAGAACATATAAGACATACAATAAGAAACAACAGTTATATAGATACAACGTTAAGCTATTACATTTGTAAGTTCAAAATGAAAATATTTTAGACTAGAAATGGAGCAAACTTACAGAAGTAACACGTTATTACTTCTGTAACAGATGCTAATAAGAAACAACAATTATATAGATACAACGTTAAGCTATTCCATTTGTAAGTTCAAAATGAAAATATTTTAGACTAGAAATGGAGCAAACTTGCAGAAGTAACTTGTTATTACTTCTGTAACAGATACAAGTGGTAATGAATTTTACAGCATTTGATGTTACAAGGGTTGAATTGTAAATTAGAACTTTTCGTACAGAATTGTCAAAAGAAAAGTATATGTTTATATAGGCTTGGCAAAAGTTGGGTTCATTATGGGGTTGTGCTAGTGACTTTATAGTGGTTTGGAATTTTTGACTCTGGCTACAGTGTGTTTGGGCGAGGGTAGACAGATGGAAGGTGTGAAGTGTGCCATTATGCCCTGCACCTAGCAAATTCCACTGACCCAAGCGCCAAAGGAAATGCGAATCACAGCGTGCTCGACATTCCAGCATTCCTCCCCCACTCTACCAACGACCCTTGTAATTAACTCCCTACCACCCCCCCCCTTCCCTCCCTCCTCTTTTATATAACTCCAAGAAATATTTTCAAGTTTATATTAAGCCTGAGATATTTCAATTTCATCTAGAAAATACCTCTTTGAAATATTGTTTTCTCCTCGAATTCTTGCCCCTTGCTCCGCACTTCATTTTATTGTTATGAATTCCAAGCATATTTTTCATGAACTAGTAATCATTCTTTTCTCGTTGTATAATAGTTTCTTAACAATTGGTTAGCAAAATTCTGCTTCCTCTATCGAGTTGTAAAACATATTGTTCATAATAATGTAGATGTTGCCAGTTGGAAAGCATTTCATAATATTTAAACTGAAATTAGCTTTCAAAACACTTGAGATATATATGCGCAATATATTCTGTTAAACTGACTTCATTTTTCGTTCTTCGTAGTCAGTTATTTTGAATTCAGTTAATTGTCCTTTCAAAAAAACTTTCAAAACTGCCTGGATAATATATACTACATTTTTTTTCTTAATATTCTTGGATTTCATTTATACTATTCCATGTTTTAAAACTCAGAAGTATACGATAATATAAAGTTATAAATCCCAAAAATTTACAAAATACATTCATATAATTAAAAAAATGTTTATATTAATCTGTAAACTGCGACCTTAAGATAAACCTAACTCAAAAAAGATAACATATAGGAAACATTATAAATACTTACTTCGATGTTTGGACTAATCATCTTTATCAGAAGAGGAGATGTGACTGACTCGAAGACAGAAACCACACTAGAGAGAATCACTTTATAGTAGTCTTATCTTAGTAAAAGTGCTACCAACATACTCAGGAAAAGAACAAAAAAAAAGAAGTTAAATACTATGAATAGAACAAATAACAAATTAAAATCAAATAAGATAAGTAAGAGGAAAGAACTCTGGGCTGGTAGGTCCGAGGTTCGAACTCCACCTGGCCCTCGATTCATTCAAGCGGGAGGTGAATAAATCTGAGTACGTCGTACTTCAGAGAAGACGTTAAGCCGTCTCCCAAGCATTTATGATGTCAGGTACTCATTAAAGATCCCTATTCGAAATGCACTTGAGTTAGGTAAAACTTAGGACTCCAAATGTAGAATCTGTAGAATTGCCGATCAAACAAATAGCCGGTAAACGGCTAACGTTATCACCCCCTAGGATATCAGTTTAAAACTCTCTGTTAGCAAATCACACATCAAGAAATATTATCCCAATATTTGGGAGTACCTAGATTTTTACTTGACCTAATAACTGTTAAATAGTGTTATTGACAATATATTACTAACACATATATTAAATCCAAAATAAACTTGTAAAAAGAACTACATGAATAAAACATTTTAAAATTTAATATAAAATCATTTAAAAAATAAATTATTGGTCATCTTAAACAGTCTGATTGAATCTGGGATGTGGTGGCCATTTTCCCCTTATAAATTGGAGTAAGCTATTATTAGAGGTTGATAATATGAAAGAAAGCTCTTAATATGTCTAATTTCAGCGAATATTAATATTCAAATAAAATGTGTTGTGTGTTGGTAACACTGTCTTGGTTGCAAAGTTTAGACATGTGCATGTCAGGATTAAACTTTGAGCTTATTTTAATTTCTTTTAAATTTTTTTCCGTATACATTTTTAAATACCTAATTCTCCTCTTTTATCAATTTGTTTGGGATTTAATTAATTAATTTACTTTGTTATGTTATGGTTTTTGTTAAAATTATTTATATTAGTGTGCCCTTAGTGAATTAATAGTTTGATTTTATAGTACCTAACAAAGTTTTAACTGTGTATTCATTAAATAGATAGACATTTCAGTTCTTTCAGAGAGGCTTGTATATTTTTATTATAGTCCAAGTAAGAAATATCCTGGGATAAAGTTATTAAGTGCAAAGAGGGTTGTTTATTTAGATAATGAGTTTCAGCTTTAAGAGGTTTTGCGAAGGAAAATAAGCCCTTAGTAAATGAAGATAGTTTTCCGAGGAAGTTGGCAATTAGTCTGGCCGTTATGTGGAAGACAGAATAAACTATAAAGTTTTATTTCGGTGGTGACATGAGAGAGAGAGTAAAGGCAAGTGGTAATGGAGGGGTTGAAAGAGCGACAGAAGATTGGTCTGTTGGGGTGTAGAAGAAAGAGGGGAAAGAAAGATCGTAGATGGAGTTAATGTGGTGGTAGCATTAGCCAAGGTCCAGCCAGGCCATCAATGTGCCCTTCTTCGCTCCCTTTCCACATATGGGACCTTACACTGCACCAAACACAATGCTCTAAACTTACATCTTGACTATTTTACGCTAAAACTAGTTCCTTCTTATTATAAAGATAGCGCCTTACTTCACATATGTACTCTTACAGTTATCTGCCAAGCTCTTTCAGTAGTAATCGTGATTCACTTCCTTTTAGTGTACCATTCATAAACAAGACAATCATACTTTCAACAACCAACTGCAATTTTCTAACAGAAAATGTTGACTTGCATACACCAGCAACTTTGATACCAGTTTGCAATATTACTCTTTTCTCATTTAGAATATTTATGCAATTGTGCTCATTATTTTTTTATATGGATTAAATAAAGAACCTTTTTAATTGGTTAGTTCATTAATTAGCTTATGATTGTTGTTTTCATAATTTTTTTTCAATGAATATTGATATTAGTATCAAGTAATCATATTCAATTTAAGGGAAAAGTATTTTTAAAATAAATCTAAAGTATTTAACTATTCTGAGGTAAAATGGATAAACCAACAAAACTATATTTAACTATATTTTAACAAAAGTATCTTAAGTAAGGACACAAACTTCGTAATATTTATTGAGTTAGCTCCACTGAGATTAGTAATATTAGAATTATTAGTAAGAATGTCCGTCATACCTCGTAAAGTTTTTGTCGAGCTCGACTGGTTTCGAGTCCGTTTGGTTCCCATCTTCAAAAGAAACGGACTGTATTTTATTTTTCTTGCAATAAAATACAGTTAGTTGCTCTTTAAGATGGGAACCAGATGGACCCGAAACCGGTCGAGCTCTACAGAAACTTTACGAGGTATGATGGACATTATTACTAATAATTATTAATATTTGCTCTGATTTAGTTATTTTTTACATGTTTAGATGATCTGTGTTAAAGCTGTTTCATTTAGGGTTGAATCCAGTTGGAACCCGTTTAATTCAGTTACGTGTATATGGCAGATAAAACGAAAGATGTGATAGATTTAAAAAAAAAATGTAAATGATATTGAAAGGGGAACAATTGGAGTAAATATATAAGAAAATGGTTGATATTGTATTAGACTGAAGTTGATCTATCCATATTGAATTAAGACCTGTCGTCGGACAACGTCATTCATTCGAGCTGCGTCTATTTAAATAGCCACCCCAGGCGGAGTAATCGTGACGGATAGAGTGTAAACAGCAAGATATATCTAGCTAATGCATGGACTTGCCGCTTTATGTAGACCCGGCCCGCTTTATTGTTCCCAAGTGCTGCGTTACAATCCTACTCGAGACGGTAATTTTTCCCTTCTCTCAGCCTGATATATTCCTTGCGGCTTGATTGATGGTCATTGCTCTACCTGTTCATAAAAGGCCCTTTGCCCTTCATTACGATTCATCTGACTCCGCTATAAAATTAAACCTCTTTCCCAAGCACTCCTTAAAAAAAGTTTCCTAAATTATTAACGCGTTCTGACAATTTAAGTTAGATTTAACTAGCCATTCCTCCTTTAATTAATTATTTAATCGAGAAAATAGAACAGCTCAATTCTGAAGTCACTTCAAACCGTATTATATATTGGATAATACCAAAATCTGTGTAGTCAGTCAGTATTCACTTATACTGCAAAGCAATAAAAGTCTTTACTTCAAAATGTTTTATAAATTCATTTTATATTAATTTTAATTTTTCAATGAATATTGATATTAGTATCAAGTAATCATATTAAATTTAAGGGAAAAGTATTTCTAAAATAAATCTAAAGTATTTAACTATATTTTAACGAAAACATCATAAGTATTTAACCAAATAGTACGGGCACAAACTTCTTAATATTTATTGGGTTAGTTCCACTGAGATTACTAATATTAGAATTATTAGTAATAATGTCATATTAGACTTAAGTTACATCAAACTTCAAACAAACCTCATGAAACTTAAAACTACGAAACTTTTTTACACTACATGTACTTAGAGAGACTTGTATTACTCATTCTGAGATAAAGTTGTTACAGAAAAGTCTCCACACAAATGTCGTTTTTTATTAAACCACAATGCGTTTTGAACACCTTGTGTTCATCATGACACTACAATACAAATTATATTTTTTCTTTTTTTTTTTTACAAATATAATTTGTATTGTAGTGTCTTCCTGATGATGAAAGCAAGGTGTTCGAAAAGCTTTGTTGTTTAATAAAAAAAACGTAATTTGTGTGGAGACTTTTGTATAACAACTTTACCTCAGAATGAGTAAATACCACAGAATTACGAATTGCACAACTAATGAGTTTTATTACACCTTATACAACCATAAAACACCACACACTTAGAGATTTATACAACATATTTACGCTTTGATCTAACATTAATTATAATTTCAAGAGCAATGTATTAAATTTTCAATACATTAATGTATTAATTTACACACGCGTTTAAATTAAATGTATTTAATTATTCTTTTAAAAATATATTGGATGCATTTGCCAATATTTATAAGATAATTATGGATGTTGTAATAAAATGGATTTTGAGTTTTCATAAACTATGTTCTCATAATAAATGATATTGATGTTAATTTTTTTATTTTAATTTTCTCTCTTTATAAAGAAGAGAGAAGTGAAATAATGAGTTTAAGGAATATTTCAAAAATGAGTTCCAATAGAAATAAATGTTTTGAGGCCTCCTGCTTCTATAAAATGAGTTTTGAAAATATTTTATCTATTTGTGTTTGTGCGTGTGTATGTATACCGGTGTATGATTCTGTGTGTGCTGTAGTTGTCTTATCTGATAAGACTATTCTGACATGAGCGAAGTGAACAGATTGAACAATAATAATGAACTCCTTATTTCAATACCTATCGTAATGAGAATTCCGATATCATAGAACACACACATGAATTCTATACTACATTACTAACATAATCAGCTGTGTATTATAGACGACACTTTTCAATCTTCTATATACCATTGATAATCTAATGAGCTATGTATTATAGAACACACTATTCAGTCTTCTATATCGTATCCTACATAGCTAACCCTATCAGCTAATTTTTCATTTTACTAACTTCTATTTTACAGATAGATGTTACATATTGTACATCGTAGCATTTGTAAAATGAAACATAATCATGATATGGTATTAGAATTTCATCTTTTTATTTGAAATCGCAAATTTCGTTAAATAAACTTGACATATTTGATCAGATACTGAAGTTTTGTCTCAGACATTTATTCTTGCAAATCATAAATGAGAGGTTTTATGTTTTCTAAAAGTACAAAGTCTGAGTATATCTTCTTTTTCCCTTGAATATAAGCACGTTTGAAATTTTAGCTCAATTTTTTTACGTGCGTTATTTCTCATCAATTTGAGAATGTTATTAAAGTAATTTGTTCACTCTGAAAACAAGTTCAATGATATTAAATACAATCCAATTAGTTATATAGAGAGCACACTATGTTTTGGAGAGCTCATAAACGTGAAAGGAATGGTTTTTTTTTTGGAGGGTATAACATGTATTGTTTGGGCATCCACCCTCCATCAGATGTAGAATGAAATAATTTAGGGACGGAAGCTAAGCCTCCCTCCAGGGCCTGAGGCTGTTCTGTCAGAGGGTGCTTCTCTGTCCCTTGGACGGATCAATCCCGCTCAATAACAGCCCCGGAATTATTTTTCCTTATTTCTAGATGTCTATGTAAGCCATTCAAACCTTGCCCGAGCTTATTGTTTAAATCTATGTGTATCAATAACTTTATTTTACCCTGAAAATATAACAAAAATTCCAAAATTGCTTCTAAAAACTGGATCTATAATAAAACCGCAGCGGTTTCTGCTAGTTAATTGAAATTTAATAAGTCCTGTACGTACATGAAAAGTGCTTATATTTTAAAAAAAATATTTCATTATAGTAAGTAATAAATTATCCTTCAAACGGATATAATTAAAGGAATGCTAACATTATCCAAAAGAAAGTAACATTAAATTTAGTCTTAATAAATTGAACCCAAAGACAAATATAAAAGTGTTCCGCTTTCTTAAACAATACCCAAATTGAATTCTATCTCACTACTGGTGCTTCTTGTTTAAATTCTAGTATCCCTACTCCTTTATCACTACCTGATAATCAAATTCGTTTTAGTAAAACTTATACATTTTATAATAATAATTATTAATAATAGTAATTATTTTCTCATTAATAATCATGATTTAAATTTTAAGCAAATAGTGTTCTGTTTTCCTGGAATTTATCATAGTTTAATCTTACACCATATTAGTTTCATATTATTTAGTAAAATTTGTCCAGAAAGCTTTGAATTAGTTTAAGTTATCTTAAACTATTCAAGTTATGTTAATTAAAAATTAATTTAATTTGGACAAATGCTTGTACAGCCCTTCGTGAAGATGGTATCTTTGTATTTTTTGCATTGCTCTTCCAATATTATGATGATTTTTTCGTTTATTTTGTATTATATAAGTCAGATATAGTGATTTTATCAGAAAAAAATATTTTGATACTTAAATATTTCATATGTTTCGAATCCATTTTTGTTATTCACTTTGTTCTTGTTTGAGTATAAATGGGCGGAATCATATCAAAAACTTTGTAAACATTCCACAGAATTGTTGTATGTCATATTAATGAAATAAATTAGGGGTCAGGTTAGCTCAGTGGTTACGTGCTCGCCTCTGAACTGATAGGACTGGGGTTCGATACCCACCTGGCCCTCGATTTATTCATGCGAGAGGTGAACAAATCTGAGCACGTCGTCCCTCGCAGAAGGACGTTAAATAGTCGGTCCCGAGCCTGTACGATGTCAGGTACTCGTTAAAGATCCCTACTCTAAATACACTTGAGTTAGGCAAAATTTAAGACTCCCAGTGTAGAATCAATCTTCATTGTGTGGTATCACAAAGAGCTAAAGCTCAGCCTAAGTGTGTTCCCTTGTGGGACTGCCACTGCAACCTAACCTAATGAAATAAATTTGATATATGATAATTTGTATGGAAATTACATCCAATGTTTTTAGGGAATATCATCAAAAATACTTTACGTCAATGTGGATAATAATGTTAAGCTACTCTTCTACCTGTTCTAGAGCATTTTAAATAACCTTTAAATTATCCACGTATTTCATTACCAAAAAAATGTGATAAGATCTCATAATATAAGGCCACAAGGTTACATTAGTCCCATTGATGATGCAGCCATTGCGAAACCGGTCGGACGACTTCTACAGCGATAAACGAAGTATGACGGTTGATAATGATTTCATATTTATTTATCCAATACGATTGCCTTAATTATTTAAAATTCCAAGTATATAAATAAATTATTTCATAAAAAAATAGAAATCATTTCGAAATTAGAATAATGATTAATAATG
The DNA here is from genome assembly GCA_026182355.1 of Hermatobates lingyangjiaoensis. Lineage (NCBI taxonomy): Eukaryota > Metazoa > Arthropoda > Insecta > Hemiptera > Hermatobatidae > Hermatobates > Hermatobates lingyangjiaoensis. The sequence continues at coordinate 554,488 of JAPFBL010000085.1, forward strand.
AATTTTGAATTCAATAATTTATTTTTTAGAATAATTAATTAAAGAAAATTACATACTCATTTACATAATTTAAAATTAAATTTATTAGAAAAATATTTTAGTGATGTTTGGATGTTCGTATTTTTTAATTATATTTCAATAATCTCTTTCAATCATTAATCAGATAAATTGACTGTAGTAAAATAATAATCACTAATGCTTCGATTTCTATAGCAAATATTAGATGGGTAGATTAACTCGTTCATTAGCTCTAATGGAATGTTTACTAATATATTTCAATTACTGCTAAAAATAATTTTTTTTTTTTAATAATTTTGCTAATTATTTATTGCATTTTAAATTTTTAAGTTTTCAATTATGACTGATATTATTTCTCACCTTTCATAATTGCTTCAACTGGAACATATCTTTCAAACGATTACTAGTTGATCTAAAATTTATTGCAATTGCATTTTGAATATAAAAGCATAGTGAAATAACAAGTTCAAAATGAATCAATTAATCAAATTGACTGTTTGAAGGCTTTGTAGGTTTGTTTACATAAAGGTAAATGTAAACCACTTTAAGTTTTTTTTAACTTTCATTTACCATTTATATTAAATATGAACATATGAAAGTATAGAATTCGGGTCAAAGTATTAACACCGAGTTTTTGAACCGACAAAAGGTTCAAAGTCAATAAAATATTTTTTATCTCTCTCTCTTTCTGTAAAAACTATGAAAACTCTGCTAGAATGTGGATAATTCAACTTTATAAGTTAATTAAAACTCGGATTTATTTCACATAGATTATTTCACAAATGGTTGTAACATATAAATAATATGACATTAATGACTTAATTGAATTTTATTGTTTCACTCAAATTTTGTAAATGATTAGATATAATTTGTATTATACTGTCTTCCTGATGATGAAAACAAAGTGCTCGAAACGCGTTGTTGCTTTTGAATAATTTGTGTGGAGACTTTTGTTTGTTTATCCATTTTACCTCAGAATAAAATAAAAGTGATATTATGACATGAAACATATTGATAAAATAATGTAAATATAAATAAAAATAAACAATTTGAAATAAGAATGAAGAAAAATGGAGGAACGATAAGGAAAATACTAGCACTTTATCTTTAAGCAAGAGTAAAGCTGGTTGCAAGAAGCCAAATGTGAGGCTCTTCTCAATTTCATAGTGTGGATTATTTTTTTCTGTATCAACAGAAAACAGTTAGTCTTTTCTGTTTTTGATTCGGCTAAATCAGGAGACTAACGTAGTTCCTCAATAAACTATGGGTTCAAAAACATTAAATATGAAGGATTTTATTGTTGGTGTGGATTTACTGTCATAATATTTTGGTGCATTTTATATTCAGACTATGAAAATAACCCATGCTTATTTGTATAGTGAAATAATATGCTATTATTGTTTTGAAATAACAAGGTCGATTGAATGATTTCATTTTTATTGTGATGTATTTTGTATGTATTGTGATCCTGTCTATCACTCTCTCTCTCTCTCTTTCTACCTCTTTTTCTCACTCACTCTCTCTCTCTTTCTCACTCTCCCTCCTCACTCACACTCTCTCCTCTCTCTCACACTCTCCTCTCTCTCTCACTCACTCACACTCTCTCTCCTCTCTCTCTCTCTCTCTCTCTCTCTCTCTCTCTCTCTCTCTCTCTCTCTCTCTCTCTCTCTCTCGTTATCACATAGCTAGTTATGTATCTCTCTTTATAGTTTTCCTCTAGTCAATAAAAACAATAGCCATTGTTTTTTCTAACGTTTTGAGATAAGAGGGTATTTCTAGCAAGTGTTGACAGATTTTCATCAGAATTTAAGAAAAATTGATGGAGAAGAAGTTTTGTTTCGAGTGATTATAAGGAAGATGTAAAATGGAATTGATAGGAAAATTATCTTGATAAAGAAGGGTTGGGTGGTGAGGTGTATTTGCATGTAAATTAAGCAGCCCCAGGCAGTGGGCACCTTGTGATTGCAATCCACTATGGAACTCCCTTGCAACATGTTCGCAGACCAACCTCTTGCTATCGCTTTTTAACCAACCAGTGCCTCCCTTTGCAATCCACATTTCGTCCCTTTATAGATTCAATAATCATTCTTTTGCTTATCTGTTTTTCTGTTATTAAATTCTTCTTGAATAACTTTCAACTAATTATTACGTGAACGTTCCAAAGTTGATCAGAGATTCAGGATATAAGAGGGGATGTAAGACATACTGATAATTCACTAGTAAAACTCAAAATACATTTCGTACATTTGTTAATATCATTACTTAAAATAAAATGATAAACATAACTGTGATTACTTGTTAGATAACATTGTAATGATTCTGTTTGTCAGATTAGTATAACAAGTTTTATATGTTTTCACGTGTGCCAAAAGCACCAGCTCATTCAGATAATACAGAACTAACACTTTTTAAGATGTCTCATCATATATTGAATGAACAAACTTTGGAGAACTCTCATAACTTGTGAACTTGAACTAATCTTGTTTTTTAAATGTCACAAAGTAATATATTTTGACTGAACTATAACTTTTCTAAAATCTCCCTGAAATTATATTTTATTTTTAAAATATTTTATTACGTTCAAAATTATTTGGGAGTTATCTTCTTCCTATAATTTGTTGTTACTGTGTTGTTGAGCGACATTTAGCTGTTTAGTTATAAAGTGTTCATAAATTTTCAGTTGTAATGGAAATAAACATAATTATGGAATCGTATGTAAAACTTGGTCAAAATGAGTTATTTAATTAGATAATAAGATAATTAGAATACCAAACATATGTTTACTCAAAAGTTATTTGTCACTTGGCTGTGGGAGGATGCAGCAGTATTATTCTTATATATGCCAATCCATAACATATTTTGATTAATTATTATGTACCTCAGCCTTAAGGTATGCTTAAGACTATATCAGCCCTGTCTTTTTTTTTTGGGAGCCATTTAGCTATAAAAGGATACCTACTCTAATGAAAAGATGAAGAAATGAAACAGTTATTTATCTGTTTGTGAAAGAGGTAGACTGTCACATTCCACATGAAACGAATCCAGCCTATAAATTAAACGATAGTGGCTACTTGCAGTTCATTGTGACAAGGATATAGAAAATAAGAAAGATGATATTCTTATCTTGTTTCTTTCAAAAGAAGGATAACATATCTACCTTAGTCTTCCTCAGAAAACAAAGGCAGTTAGTGGTATTATCATATCAAAGGTTGTTAACAATATTATTTAACAACAGAGGTTGTTGGCAATATTATAACTACAGATATTGTTAGCACTATCACAAAGGATTGATAGATATTATTATCATAACTATTAATGATTAATGATGATATTACAATGTCAAAAATTGTTTGTAACATTATCATCATAGTGTTTGTTAGTAATATTAGTATTATATACGTTGATTGTGATATTATTCCTAGAGTTGTTTTTTAGGATTATCATCATTACCTTAGAGATTGATATTATTATCATAATAGCAGTGACTGTTAATAATATCGTTATCACAGGGGTTATTATTAATGTCCACTATAAAAGCATATAGTTTTACTTGATTCCAATTTTGTCAATATAACAAGGTCCGGGTTCATTTGTATATTCTGCTAACTTTCGTGTTGCCATCCTTGTTGATTTATCTTTTTTTGTATTATTTTATTCATTCTAATGAATTTATTCTTTTAAAAACTGCTGATTTCTTAATTGGTTTCACTTTTTCAGTATTCCTGTCTCTCTCTCTTTCTTTCTCTCTCTCTCACACTCTCTCTATCTCTCTCTCTCTCTCTCTCTCTCTCTCTCTCTCTCTCTCTCTCTCTCTCTCTCTCTCTCTCTCTCTCTCTCTCTCTCTCTCTCTCTCTCTCTATCTCTATCTATCTATCTATCTATCTCACTACTCTTTTTTCTCTCTCTCTATCTCTATCACATTCATCTATCTCTCTCACTCACACTCTCTCCTCTCTCTCTCTCTCTCACTCACACTCTCTCCCCTCTCTCTCTCTCACTCACACTCTCTCCTCCTCTCTCTCCTCTTTCTCTCTCTCTCTCACTATCTATCTATCTCACTGACACTCTCCTTCTCTCTCTCTCTCTCTCTCTCTCTCTCTCTCTCTCTCTCGCTCTCTCTCTATCTATCTATCTATCTATCTATCTATCTATCTCACTGACACTCTCTTTCTCTCTATCTATCTATCTCACTGACACTCTCTTTCTTTCTCTCTCTCTCTCACTCACACTCTCTCCCCTCCCTCTCTCTCTCTCTCACTCACACTCTCCTCTTCTCTCTCTCTCTCTCTCTCTCGTTATCAAATAGCTAGTTATGTATCTCTCTTTATGGTTTTCCTCTTGTCAATATATCAGTCGGTTAGCTTACCTAGTCGTCTGTTAAGTGTTCAACATTTTTCTTCCTCTAAAATATTTTATGTTTAAACATTTCTAATGCACTCTTACTAGCAGCCTCAATCATTCCACTCACTATTCATGCATGTCACCAAATAGTTCCTACGATTAGAGTTAGTTTTATTATATTTAAAATGTGATACATATCTTACATTTCAGCTTAAATGTCCCTTTGATCTCTCTATATTCAAATCGTCCCCATCCACAGCTCTGGTCTAATTCATTCCTTTTATTTTCCATTGTAGAAGATATAGAAATGTTTGGTTTTAACTCGGTACTTATTTGTTCCTTTATAAATAAATGTATTAACACATTAATAATTATTTGAAAGGAGATTAGTGTTAGGATTTATTTTTTTCTCATACGTAATTGATATGTTATTGTTAATATTTATTATTTTTGACTTTTTGTTTTCTGTACGTTAACATTTTATGTAGAAATATTTTTTACGCCTATTTTAAATCATTTTTGTTGCATTTTTTTAAATTTTATTCTGTATTAAATAATAGGACATTTATGATTATATTAAATTTATTAATGTATGGGACTATACATTAGGCATAGTAATATGGGTATCGATTACTTATTTCTGTATTTTGAACTACTATATATATATATATATATATATATATATATATGATCAAACCACAATAAGAAATGGGAAAACAAGACTAAGATCTTTCAACCGTAACAAGCGGTCTTCGTCAGAGTCAAAAACCCATTTCTTATTGTGGTTTGATCATTGATTGTTATATTGATTGTTCACTTGTTTATGTGAAATCTTTATATATATATATATATATATATTACTTTGAGAGGGTTGAAGGACTGATGATTCTGCCCTACGATGCTGATTCCTGGAGGGAATATTACACCTCCCACTGTTTCGACTAATTCCTGTCTGATCATTACCGAGTCTCCTGAGAAACTCAAGAGTTACCTGGCAGGTTCTTTGCGGGTTTTGTCAATTTCAGGTCGTAATATAGAATTTATTTAGTATATATTTATAATAATATTGTAGGCAGAAGAAATCTTAATCGTAGGTCCTAGTATGGGGAAAACGACACATTCGCTATAGCTTATTAACGAGTAACTTATTAATAATAACTGAGTTGTCATTATGCCTACCTTAGATCTTACTATTATAAAGAAACAGCCTGATACTTTTCCACTACGACACGGTGAAGATAACATATTCTGGGACAACTCAAGCGAAGATAAACAAACTTAGCTGAAGGAGTCCCTGGGGGAAAGCAAACAAGAAACAACAGTCTTTTGTCTGGTATTAACTATTACTGTTGCACTTGCCTGTTACGTTAGGGATGGGTGGTGAGGTGTATTTGCATGTAAATTAAGCAGCCCCAGGCAGCCGGGCATCTTGTGATTGCAGGCCAGTACTTCATTAGACTTAGCTGTAACGAACGACAGCATAAAGCTACAGCCTTTCCTCAACATTTATTGACTAATATCCATTACTGTGGCCAGGTGGAACATCAGCCCTTTGAAGAATATAAACCTTGGAAAATTATTTCAGAATGAAAAATTCGATTTAAAAGTTTACTTCAAACTTGAATGGATGCTTTAATATTATGTTACAATTTACTTGTTTACAAGAAATGTAGCTTGTATATAAATAACCGATTCAATAATATATCGACCGTTTGATAGAATAGATGTGTTATCTAATCGTGAATCAGTCAAATTTTCTAAGTTCAAAAATCAAACACTCATTCATATAAAAACATGAAATAACAAGTAGGGTTTTTGAATCTGACGTAGACCACTTGTTACGGTTGAAAGATCTTATTCAACTGTATCGAAAGATCGATTAAACCATATTGTGGTTTGATCATGCATATATTTATGTATATGATCAAACCACAATAAGAAATGGGAAAACAAGACTAAGATCTTTCAACCGTAACAAGCGGTCTTTGTCAGAGTCAAAAAACCCAACTGAGTTGGGTTTTTGGGTTTGGGTTGGGTTTTTCACTCTGACGAAGACCGCTTGTTACGGTTGAAAGATCTTAGTCTTGTTTTCCCATTTCTTATTGTGGTTTGATCATTGATTGTTATTTCACGTGTTTATGTGAAATTTTTTTATTTATGGATATATTAATGAAAGCTATATTACATATAAAGCTATATATATATATATATAGTGTATTCACCACTTGTGTATTTTGTAAAGAACGATTACAAAATCTTTTAAGATTTGAAGTAAATATATTCATACCAAAAATTGAAAAAACTGAAAACATTAGTTCAAAGATGAGTTGAAACAGTGTTTTTTAGGGCCATCAAACATCATGACAAATCTGTATCCGTTGAACAACTGTAATTGTTTTTAACGCATTTTGAATAATGATTGCTCTTGAAGTGATATATTCAGGTATGTGTAAGTGTTTTCGTGTACGCGTGCTAAAAAAAAAAAAACTATTTTTTTCTTACGTGGCTAAGGAATCAGTTACTCTACAGTTGTTTTGTAGGCACTTAATCTTTAGTGAACAGCCAAGTAGAGTTCAGAAAAATTTACTGTCCTTAATCTAACTCTGAATAAAATCTGTATATAGTACATTTTAATGAGCATCGTAATATATAGGATACATTATAATTAAAGAATGCATCGTATCTAGCACACAGTGAGTGATGTTTCTACATCACTCAAATACTGTTATGCTATATATTTTTTTTTGCTTTTCGTAGTTGATACTACTTAATCAAGTACAAGGGAAATTGTCAAAATGTTAGATAATGATATCGGTAGATATAAAAATATAAAATATATAAAAAAATTATAACAAATACTTTGCGAATGGACATTAACCGGAAATATTTTCTTTTTTTTTGACTTCATTGATTATAGATTGAGTTATCTTGCAATCAATTGTTTCCAATACCAAACAATTTTACTTTTAGTTTTTTTTTGTATTTATATATATATGTATTAATCACTGCTTAATTTAGCAGTCATGAACCATCCTTCCGGTATATTATTAGTGCTGAACAATTAATTTCAATAAATTAAAGTTTTACAATTGAAATAATGAATTTCATATACTTTTTTTTATAAAACAAATTAATCAAGAGAACCCGTTGGTAGAGATAGTGGAAAATAGAGGTGAGTCGCCGGTTTAATCTATCGATTGCAGAAGGGCGCTCGAAAGGGAAGTAAATAAGTTGTAAATCCTTGCTTTGTTTGCCTAGTGCCAACTTTGGCATGGCCAATATTTGCAAACTTTATACGGGGACTGTCCGCTCGGTGTGATATTCTACAAATATCGATCTCCTCTAACGGATAAAAAATTGTATGCAAAAAGATATAAAACATGTCATTTTGGTTACTCCATCCATTAATGTTTACTCTTCACTGTACAATTTGAAAAAAAAATTATTACTGTTATGTTATTTAGGTATTATATAGTTATTTTATTGTTTCATTTTTCACCAATAACACAACAAAGATAAAAATACAGCATTGGCCTCATACACCATCTCATATATAATTAGTTAACAATGTTACGGTGCATAATTGATCTTGTTATTTTAGCAAAAGAAAGAATTTTTTGAAGGTTTTTCTTCATAAACCATTTTCATATCATTACGGTTACATTATTGCCACATTGAACATACGGTTGAAGCATAAGACACATCTTCTCAGTCTTTCTTATGATATACTTCGCTAATGGCATTACAGTGATATGATTGCCACATTGAGCATATGATTGCAGCATAAGACACATCTTCGCAGTCTTTCTTATGATATACTTCGCTAATGACATTACAGTGATATGATTGCAGCATAAGACACATCTTCTCAGTTTTTCTTATGATATACTTCGCTAATGACATTACAGTGATATGATTGCCACACTCAGCATATGATTGCAGCATAAGACACATCTTCTCAGTCTTTCTTATGATATACTTCGCTAATGACATTACAGTGATACGATTGCCACACTCAGCATATGATTGCAGCATAAGACACATCTTCTCAGTCTTTCTTATGATATACTTCGCTAATGACATTACAGTGATACGATTGCCACACTCAGCATATGATTGCAGCACAAGACACATCTTCTCAGTCTTTCTTATGATATACTTCGCTAATGACATTACAGTGATACGATTGCCACACTCAGCATATGATTGCAGCATAAGACACATCTTCTCAGTCTTTCTTATGATATACTTCGCTAATGACATTACAGTGATACGATTGCCACACTCAGCATATGATTGCAGCATAAGACACATCTTCTCAGTCTTTCTTATGATATACTTCGCTAATGACATTACAGTGATACGATTGCCACACTCAGCATATGATTGCAGCATAAGACACATCTTCTCAGTCTTTCTTATGATATACTTCGCTAATGACATTACAGTGATACGATTGCCACACTCAGCATATGATTGCAGCATAAGACACATCTTCTCAGTCTTTCTTATGATATACTTCGCTAATGACATTACAGTGATACGATTGCCACACTCAGCATATGATTGCAGCATAAGACACACCTTCTCAGTCTTTCTTATGATATACTTCGCTAATGACATTACAGTGATATGATTGCCACATTCAGCATATGATTGCAGCATAAGACACATCTTCTCAGTCTTTCTTATGATATACTTCGCTAATGACATTACAGTGATACGATTGCCACACTCAGCATATGATTGCAGCATAAGACACATCTTCGCAGTTTTTCTTATGATATACTTCGCTAATGACATTACAGTGGTATGATTGCCACATTCAGCATATGATTGCAGCATAAGACACATCTTCTCAGTCTTTCTTATGATATACTTCGCTAAAGACATTATAGTGACATGATTGTCATATTGAAAATACGGTTGCAACATAGCATACATCTTTTCAAACTTTGTCATCATATACCTTTCTAACGTCCAAAGCACAAAAAGATATCAGAATAAGACTAAGATCATTCAACCGTAACAAGTCGTCTTCGTTAGAGTCAAAAATCAACTCAGAACCTCAAAGTGCTTACTCTTGTTTGGTAGTTGATTTTTATTTAACGTATTTATTGTATAATATTGTTATAATTTTCTAAATTTATGTTGTAAATGCGGATGCAGATGCGGAGTCCGGGTTAACTGAATCTATGCGGGGCCTCCATCACCTATTATTACATATATGAAAAATTGGTATACCACTGTCCCGGACGGGACCCAGAGCAGTTGCCCCGATTCGCCCTAGCTAAGGAACCTTCCTGGTTATAACTTTGAAAAACTATTGCAATGATTGTTTCAGATTTTTCAATAATTCAGATTTCTTTTATTACAGCTGTAGTGTGATCTCCTTGAGTTGATGGTTCCAAGTTTAAGTCTGTACATGGGAAATAATCTGTACCCATGAATCACTACTAAATATATGAAGTCATTGCTGTTGAATATACAGTATAAGAAACTCCTTAAGTCATTTTTTAATTCATTTCAGTGTTGAAGTTTTTTGGATTTCATATAAAATCAGCTACTGTACTACATAATGCATGTACTACAATGTGCAGAATATCAAACCCTTTAACATTAATAAATACAAAAAAATATAAATGTTGTCAATAATTATGAACTTCTAAGCTGCATTGAGTTATTATTTAGTATTTACTCACTTTCAAAGAAGACAGTATCATGTCCAAATATTTAATTCAGCCCTCTTAATGTGTACAGATCTGTTTGTGCAAGGAATTAGATTGTTTATTTATTTTGTTGTTGTAATGAGGACCCTGTGTAATGTCAAGGGTATTAGTCCTCACAGTGTGTTGTGTGTGTGTGTGTGTGTGTGTGTGTGTGTGCACGTGTTCGGTAGACGTTATCTAAATCGGAGGGTAGCCACCCAATTCACCTCCAACTGTCGATTTGCTGCCTTGGACTGGCTGGAAACGCTTTTGTCCCACTCTTATCTTGAGACTGTTCCCATCTCTAACGCCGCATTTCTTTCTACTCCTTCTAGGATGCTCTCTCAGATTCTTTGATTCTTTTCCCTCTTCTGTCACTCCATTTTTCTCTCACTAACTCTGACTCCCTTTCTTTCTTTTTTTTCGATAAATCTACCTTCACTGCTTTAAACCATTCAAGATCTTTCGATTAAAACTCTGGCCAGAAAAACACCTTAACCTTCTTAGACGTTCTAATCCAAGTAATTGTTGTGTCACCAATTATTTCTTACTATAGTGTATCTCTAATGAATAAATTGATACGTAAAACCTTTAAACAGTTATTAAAACATATCCTAGAACAAACCGTTTTTTTTTTATGGGACGCAATTTAAATAACAACATAACATACTTCAGATAAATCTAATAACACGTCATCATAACCATTGAAATCAATATAAAAAACCAAATTAATTTTAAAATTGGTGAGTGCTATTTTTTTAAATGTTGACCATATTTTTCAGTAACGCAAGTGCTACTGCAGAGTAGTGATTTTAATTAATGTTTCCTTCAGTCGGAATGAGCCATTCATCAATGTTAAAAATTTAAAAATTAACGTTCAAACATCAATAATATATTTAGAAATGGAACAAGTATCTATAACAAAAAAAATACAAGTTTTTGTTAATGATATACTCGAGATGAGACAAGTGGAATAGAACATATGGTGTGGTATTGTGCAGAAAGGGATTTTCAAGAGTGCTGAAAGCATGAAATGGTAATGAAATTCAGGGTAAAACAAGTTAAGAGTATAGAAAGAAGTTCTGGAAAAAAATAAGAAAAACTTGTCTCCTACCTGTCAACTCTTCAAGCAAAGTTATTCTCTATCTCTAATTAACAATGGGATTAATGATAATAAATGGCTTTAGATGTTTATAATATTTGATTAAATTAATGATGACTCAATAATATTTCATGACAACATCAAACATTTCATGCATGATCATTTCAGCATTAGTCAAGTTTATATCATTATTCTTATCATGCATATGATAAAATAAGCGACTGTTATCCTTAATTATAGACAAAATATATTTATAAAATCATATACACAAAATTTTATAGTTAATATACTTTATAATCTAATTTCTTTATATCTGTTAAACCCTACTAGAGTTTTTCATTGAGAAATCATCCATGTTATTTTTATCAGGAAAAGCTATATTTGTGGCAAGATTACAGCATGCCTAGGAAATCGATTCAGCATTAGCAAGGTTAAAATTAACAGATTCAGTTTAATTATTTTTTCTTTAACTTTTTTTTTTATCTATACATGCCCTTACGATTCTTACATTTTTTTCCTGTTTATGGTTTTTCTAAAATTGTATCTCTTGCCTTCCTACCTTTCTCAATACCACAATAGATACCCTATATCACTTGTTTCAGTTTGAATATAAGACTAATGATGATAGTTCTTTTAGTTGAAACGTCCTAATCCCATTCTTGAATTACTTGCTAAAGTTTACGCGTTGATTAGTACGGAATCCTAAACACTCAATTCAACAATTATTTCATGAGGAATTTCAGATCTTTTGGCCAAATAACTTTCCTACTGTAACTATTCCCAACGCTTTGTCTTTATTTTAGACATTTTGCAAGTTATTTGAAATTGAAAACAGTAGTATTTGACAATAATATCAAACAATAGTTATAATAATTTCTTTTTAATGAATTTATCAGAATTGCAACAACCCATAACTTAACAGTACAACGATAATCCAATTATGTATATATATATGATGTATAATGTATACGTAAATTTTCATAACAGTCCTTCATTAACACATACATTATTGAAAATGACATCAAACTTAACTTATACCTGTTTATTAACAAACTTCTCAATTTTTCTAAATAACACTCTTATAAATTACTTCTAAGTCTCATTTCTTCATCTACGTAAATTCTTAATAATTCTTTTGGCTCTAATGTAAAACAATTTTTGTCGAAACGTTGGTTGCTAATTGAGTGTGGTCATTTTTTGGACCTACTTTTTCCTGGACCAATATACTATTATGGATATTCACTGGTTGAGAAACTATATCAAGAATTTTTTATTTTTATGTTATCTTCTTTTTATTATTTTATAATTTAATTTCTGCTTTTCAAGTCCATATAACCAACATATTCTTGTTTTCATTAATGGTACAACTAAATTATCAATTTACGGTTTAATTTTTTTGGTTTATTGATAAATTATTTTTGATGCTATATGAACCCAAGGCGCTTTGACCGATCAATTCTAATTTGAAATGGACAAAAGGCGAAACAGGTCATACAATTCCAACTTCACCATAAAAGTAAGACAGTATCATTTTCTGATGTGAAATCAATATTTGCAATAGTATACCTCACTTTTTGTAAATACGAGTAATAACGTTTTCGCTGAAACTGCAAGAAGTAGTACAACTTTTCTTGTATACTTATTAAAAACTTTTCGTTCGATTATTAACTTTAAAAAAATTATTCCTGGTATAATTATTAAGTTAGTTTATTATTACATTTTAAATAATGAAAATTATATTGTCAGTGTATAAAATAAACAAAAAAGTGGTTTTGAAAATTGACAACAGGCTCAATCGGGTAACAAGAGGAAAACTTCTTTGCTAAAGTTATATTTTAGAAAAAAAAAGTAGTAATTTGAGGTGGTTGTATTGAAGAGTGTTCTCATTAAAAGTTGACCTGACTGGGTGGCTGATTAAGGCCGAAGCTGAAAGTTTACCTTGAGAAGATGGTTTTTGAATTCTTACAAGGCTTGGCAGGTGAAGGCTGGAAGCTATTGTTGGCAATGGTTAATTATACGGCGGTGGGATGTGGGGCTTGCAAGTTGGCGGTAAACAGACCAACTTGCTTAATTACATAACTCGGCGTGCGCCTCCAAATTGCAGCCATATTGGTTTGTGAAAATGTTTAAACGAGAATGGTTGGCGATATTTAATTGTCTGGTTGGTAGTTATGGTGTGGGGTCTTGTTAGGCACCCTGTGCTCTGATTCCCCTTTTGTTTTGTCAAACTTGAGTTGTGTCAATTAAAAACTCCCATTCTATTTTGACCTCAGTCCTTTTCTAGACCTCTGTCATATTCTTCTTAAACTATTCTCATTGTAGTAACTTGCCTTTCTTATAGACATGTCACATTATTACGATTCCACTTTGACCTTAGTCACTTCACTTAACTTTCAGTAAATTGTCTCTCTTATAGATATCTGTTATACGAGTATTATTCTGATTCCACTTTGACCTTAGTCACTTTTCTCTCCCATAGACATTTACCACATTATTTCCATTCCACATTGACTTCAGTCACTTGTCTCCCTTACCAATATCTATTATATTAATTCCACTCCATTATTAAGCTGAGTAAATTTTCTCTCTTATAAATATCTGTCATACTATTCTGATTCCACTTTGACCTTAGCCCACTTTTCTCTCCCATAGACATTTACTACATTATTTCCATTCCACATTGACTTCAGTCACTTATCTTTCTCATAGTTATCAATTGAATTAATATTACCCTATTTAAAGCTCAAGAAATTGTTTCTCTTATAGATATGTATCATATTTTTCTGATTCTAATTTGACCTTAGTCACTTCTCTCTTTCATAAACATTTGACAGATTATTCGCACTCAACATTGACCTCAGTTACTTCTCTATGTTATAGATATCTATTCTATTAATCCCACACTATTTGAATCTCAGTTAATTATCTCGCTTATAGATATCAGTCGTATTATTACGATTCCACTATGACTTTAGTCACTTCTTTCTCTCATAGATATTTGTCGAATTGTTGGGACAGTTGACTTCAGTTTCTTCAATTTCATTTTCAGTTTCACTTCATTTCAGTTCAATTTCAAGTGTTACAGTTGAAAGATACTGTTTTTTCTGATTTCTTACTGTGGTTTGAAAGTTGATTTTCGTTTCACGTGTTTGTTGGGTAATCCTGCTATGCAATACGTATTAAATTGATTACAAAAATCTTATGATTTCTGTTAAAAGAAAAATCAATGTTTAAAACTTATTTAATAATTTCTGAGGTAAAATGGATAACCAAACAAAAGTTTCCACACAAATGAAGTTTTATTCAACAACAACAACCCGTTTTGAACACATTGTGTTCATCATCAGGAAGACACTAAGGATGTGGTACTGATGGGTTGGTCCAGTGGAAACAACTCCCTTTCACTGGAGAGTTGTTTTCACTGGACCAACCCATCAGCACCACATCCTTAGTGTCTTCTTGATGATGAACACAAGGTGTTGGAAACGGGTTGTTGTTGTCGAATAAAACTTCATTTGTGTGGAAACTTTTCTTTGTTCATCCATTTTACTTCAGAAAATAGATCACATTGTTTGCGACTATATTTGTCCCCTATGAAAATGGGACGTATTTTTAACACTATTAATTAATGAAATTACTTTTTTTAGTTTGATTAAGTTTAGTTATTCTTAATTTAATTTATTAAATTTTTTTTAATTCGGGAATAGAGAAAGAACTATTACAGATTGCACAACTAATTATTTAACAATTTGATATTTGTGTTTGACAGGAGTTAAGTAATTGTTTAATAGGTAGTAGGAGTTGTATACTGGTTGCCTCTTACCATGAAAGCTTATTGTAGATAGGTTTCAACATACTTTGAAGAATATTTTAATTGTGGCACGTATTTTTTCTTCTTATCGCTTAGTATATGTTCTACAGCCAAGCCTGTTCAATAATGTCATTAATATATTAAATCATTAGTTGTGCCAATTAAAAAATAAATAAAAAAAAAAGAAAAAAAAAAGTTTCTTTCCTCTAAATTAGTTGTTCTGGCCTTCTCTATTTCAGTTAACGGTTTTCAAGCATACCCGAAGCCTTTGTCACCTTATCTCCTAAATGCCTATCCCCACTCTTTCGCAACGGATCTGTTTCCTACTAGTTGTGTTCACTGGACCAACACGTCAGTACCACATCCTTGGGTATGTCTTGAATTCTCTTAATTGAATTTTATTATTTCACTCTAATTTTTTTAACTAATTAGATATAATTTGTATTATAGTGTCTTCCTGATGATGAACACAAAGTGTTCGAAACGCGTTGAAGAAAACTTCATTTGTATGGAGACTTTTGTTGGTTTATCCATTTTACCTCAGAATTAATATATTAATATTTTTTTGAAAAATAAAGAAATCTAAAGAGACTTAACATGTTTTTAAGGATAGTCTTGGATAAACGGAGTGGGTTAAAGGAGTTTCAACAGGCGAATCGTGCGAAAGACGAGAGAATGAATGGTTTGCAGGAGGAATTGCTGATGAGAGGCAGACGTGGGGGGCCGATCACTGCTTGTGCTTCATCACTTATTTAGCCTCTACAAACATCAAACAGACAAACCTAATTAGTACTCTGTAATTATTCATTTCCAATAAATGAACTAAAGATACTGACCTATTTGGCTTGCCCCAACCATGGCTTAATCTCAATCCCTTCAAGTTAATTTCAGATTTGAACTTTTGTTTAAATTAAATTTACATCCTTCTTACCGTTACCTTGAATTGATTTTGTAATTTATATTATTACTTTAAGAAAATAGCAATGTATCAGAGTAACATTGCCAAATTTGTAACTCATTTCCTACATATGGAAAGAATAGAAGCTTCTTTTCTTCTCAATTAAAGAAGAAAAATATATAATTATAAGAGCACTAAAAAGGTGAAAGCTGTTGGTGCATGTGATTAACAAGTACTTTGTATGCTTACTTAGTATGTATACTAACTACAAATTAATTATAAGATAAACAAAAAATTGGTTTTAGCATGTTTTGAGTTAACTGTATTGATACACGTTTAGTAATTAAAGTCATAAAAGTAATATTAATATTAGAAATATAATATACCGTCTTACTTCGTACACTGCTGATGTAGCTCTCAGACCGGTTTCGGCAGTGTACGAGGTAAGACGGTATATTATATTTCTAACATTCATAATACTAACCTCTGTGGTAATGACGAAATGCATAAGATTAATATTGAAAATAAGTCATTAGGATACCACACATAATCCCACTATTAATTAATGACAATTAATCAATTAATGAAGAAAAGTTTCATGGTCTCAAACGTTGTCTTATTTACATCTTTATGGTAGTAAAAGATAAAATATTTCGAAGAAAAAAAGAGTTCAAGAGTAAATTGCAATGGTTTAAAGTACTGTCGGTTTCAAGGAAATTTAAAATTAAATTCCGTAATAGGATATAAACAAAGTAGAACTGAAAGAAAGTCGTTACAGCCCTATATCGTATAACGTGATGAGGCAATTGTTAGTCGTATCGTATAATAAGCAAGGAGAAAGTGGCATTTAGACAAACAATATCTGAGACAGCGTTAACGAACCTAGAGATGCATCAACCATTCGGGAGGCCAAGTTAGGTCAGTGGCAAGTGGTCGCCTTTGAACTGGTAGGTCCGGGTTTCAACACTCACTCTGGCTCTAAATTTATTCACACGGGAGGTGAATCAACTAAGCATGTCGTTACTTGGAGGGTACATTAAGCCGTCGGTCCCAGGCCCCGTACGATGCCAGTATCTCATTAATTAGGCAAATTTAGGACTCTCATTTACTATCAGACTTTTTTGTGTGATATTACAAATAGATTTAGTCGATTTGTATTCCCTGGTAAGGAACTGCAACTGTAACCTAAACTAACCTACATCAGTCAGTAAGTGATTCAGTTTCAAACATTGTTAAATTTTCCCTTAAATTTTTTTTAAATTTCGTTTTATATAATAGCAGGTGCTTTAGTTGTTTATTATTTTTTCACAAGCTCGATATATATTATAAGGAGAGAGAATTATAAAAGACCAAGGTTTCTTATTATTTCTTATAGCATAGTTGAAGTACTTCAATCTAAAGTTGTTATTAAAGGTTTAAACAGGAACAAGAGGTGATTATGAATTTTTGCAAAATGTGTTAATTTGAGCTGAAGGTAAGAGAATTGTTAGACAGGGAGCTTAAGCAGTATTGTCGGCTGGAGTGAGAAACAATTGCTTTATAAATTGACTGGTTATGTAGAAGCAAGGTCTGCTAGTGACGGCGCTATTATGGGGCTAAATGCGGCGTTTCCAGCAGGGAATTCTTCAAAACCTTCAGAATCACTCACGTCACGGAGCCGGCTATGTGCTTATGAAATGCCAATATCGAGCAGAGCCATTGACTTGCACCCTCTCCCGGCTTACAAATCCACTTGCCTGTCCCTCTCTTCATTTAGCGTCCAAATTTACTTTAACTTTTACATACCTCTCCCCTTTCTCTACAATCCTTCTTTATTATTTTAAACGAGCTAATGAATACTTTCAACATATTCTTTAACAAAGCAAGTAATTAGAATCTTCAAATATCTATTTATAACCACTAATTAACAACTCAAAGAAGCTTTATTCAGAATAACATTGCTTTGCTTGAGTTAATACAAAATTATTAATACAAACAAAAAACCGGTGCTGTAAACACCCCTTCTATGATCATAAGACCAGAAGGAAGCAGATCTAAATAAGATTAACATTTGTTCTCTTATTCATATTTTGAAATATCTGCTCAAAAGAAAAAATAAAACACAGAAAAACAAGAGAAACATGAACAAATCTGAGATGAAATAGATATTCATTCACAATATTTCATTTCACTTTCTTTTGTCTTAACATGAGTAATAGTTTAAAAAATTAAATAATTTAGCAATCGTAATCAAGAAATGAATAAACCTTCTGATGACGTTGCTGGAGTTGTTTGACCGTTGTACGTTGTCAATCTGGGAGTACTCGTTTGAAGGTTTTTTTTGACGTCCCAAACCGGCTGAACAATACTAATAGTAATATACAAGTTCAGGAGGTTTGCGAATCTTTTAATTTATATTATGTTAACTTGTTTGGTAGCAGCCAAAAGCATGTGTTTGGATAATATTATAAGTGCTAAAGTTTCTTGAATATTTCATTTAAATGAATGCAGATGAAATAGTGTACCATTACGCCTTTTAATAATGTCCTTGTTTAACAGTAGAAAGAGTAAGTGTTGCCTCGTAGGGGGCTAGATGAGATCAGTAGTTCACGTACAAGCCTCTGGGCTGGTAGTCTGAGGTTCTATCCCCAACCCAACCCTCCAGTTATTCGCGTGGGTAGTGAATAAATCTGAGTACATCGTCCTTCGGAGAGAACGTTAACCCTTCCGTCCTGAACATGTACGATGTCTGGTATTCCTTAAAGATCTCTACTCGAAATGTACTTGAGTTAGGCAAAATTTAGGACTCCCAATATAGAATCTGTAGAATCACCGATCAAACAAAAGCCAGTAAACGGCTGATGTTATCATCCGCTAGGGTATCGGGTTGAACAATAAAAAAAATGTGTTCTCTAGTGATCAGCCTTTCCATAATTATTTCAGAAATATCAGCGTTTAAATCCTCTGAATACTTAAAGTGTTCTTATGTAAAATCCTATTCATATTTGTTAATTTTCTTCTACAATTTCCTTTTTGAGAAATGACAGCCAAAACTTACACACCTAAAGTCAAACTAAACTTTCATAACCAGAGCTAGAGAAGAACATTATGTGATTCTTGATTTACAACTCCATATGAATACCAATGCAATACTTTCGTTTCGCGCTCAAATTCAACAATTGCATATCCATTCATTACTGATATAATTTTCCATTTGGTACAGACTGAGTTAGAAAGAAATAAAATATTTACTCATATTTTACTTATTATTGATTAAATGAAGGAATTAATTATATGAATCATTATCTCTCTAGATTAAGGTCATGTCTAGATTGATACACTACGCGCATTTGGCCACCAAATATCAGCTTCTTCGGAAGTTCGTCCGTTTTAGATCGTATTTTTATCAAATATATATATATATATATGAATGATCAGACCACAATAAGAAAATGGGAAAACAAGACTAAGATCTTTCGTAGTAACAAGCGGTATTCGTCAGAGTCAAAAACCCAACTGTTGGATCAGTTGGGTTTTTGACTCTGAGGAAGACCGCTTGGGACAGTTGAAAGATCTTAGTCTTGTTTTCCCATTTTCTTATTGTGGTTTGATCATTGATTGTTATTTCACGTGTTTATGTGAAATCTATATATATATATATATAATATATTAGTGTACGTTCGCAGCAGGTCTTCTCTTAAACATATGTTGTTGAAATTTGCAGCAGCTTCTGCACTCACTAGCTGGGTGCTGAGAGCCTCGATGTTTTGGGAAATTCTTTTTTCTTCTGGCTCTATTTTCCATAAAATCTGTCCTAGATGCAGAGCAGAAGCCCAAAGCCAATCAGGAGGAGCAATAAGAATAACAACTTAAACCCTGCCCTCTGATTGGTCTAAAGACGTTAGCCCTTTCGGCTAAATCAGGAGCAAGATTTATTGGGATAGCTATTTAAGCTCTAGAATAGATAACATGCTCCACCTGATGATGACCAATGTTTCTCTACGATCGAAAGCTCGGAAAATGTTGAATCTCCAAGATATCTGTGGGACAGATACTATGGCAACTACAACTACAGATAGAAGAAAGAAGAATTTTCTGAAAGATTGACGCCACCAGCACAAAATTAGTGAGTGCAAAAGCTGCTGCAAATTTCAACTATATATATATATATATATATATATATATATTAATATTTACGTATATTAATCCTGACCAAAGTCCAAGAAGAAGAAAAAGTGTTTGTTAGTAATTTGTGGTCAAGAAAAGAGTACCGTATATATATATATATATATATATATATATATATATATATATATATATATAATCAAAATATTAAAACGGTCCAAACCGGACAGAATATATATATATATATATATATATATATATATACAATTAAAATAAGCAGTGACACATAAACACAACAAAGACACACTTTTCAATATTTCGACCGCCATTACGGTCGAAATATTGAAAAGTGAGTCTTTGTTGTGTTTCTGTTTATGTGACACTGCTTATTTTAATTGTTATTTGTCCAGCCGGACCGTTTTTCGTTTATCATGGTATATATATATATATATATATATATATATATATATATATGAAATCATCACAACGACCTAAATATCTGAAATCGAGATTGAAAGGTGATTTTAGAATAAAAAATCCTTATTTTGATATATGTAATGTCAAATTGTGTGCGTCCGTGTCTGTGCGATGCGTGGATATGCATCTGGGAAGTGTACGTGTGTGTATGGGTGGGTGTTAGGGGACCTGTGTAGTCATGAAACATGAAATAACTTATTCTACAGGTGTTAACGTATTATGCCGTTATGGATTTGTCGGCTATGTTTATAGAAGATCAGTTTCTAGTGTAGACCAAATATTGACTTAAAGGTTTTAGGAAAACAGATAAAGATAAGGAAAAAAAGTAGCTAATAAAAATTGAAATAAATGAATTGCAAGTAGGGATTTAATTGTAAAGAAGTATGTTTGCATGGGTAGGATGAGACAAAACTAACAGAAGCTAAAGCATGTTAATGTGGAATTGATTTGAGTCAAGGGACGCGAATGTTTTTCGAAAAGATAAATACGGTTTTATAATGGTTGAGCAGCAAAACAAGTGGGTTGGTCTGAAAAGAAAGAGGTTCATTGGCTTTTAAGGACTGAGTGGGGCTGAGGGTAAGTGCGCTTGCTCGAGTGGTCCACAACTACAAATAGCAATTAAATATTAACCCATCCCAGGGCGAATTAAAAGCCCTTTTCCAACAGCGTTCGCTCCCTTTGAGGATTCAGGATTAAAAATTCACCCTTGGTCTCGACCTCTTATCTATGAGTTGTTTAAGCTGCTCATAACTTGACTTACCTCTTTCATCCCTTATTTATTTAAGCCCTACCAGGCTGCGCTTTACTTAGGGCTCTTAGCTCCAAACAAGCACAGATATCTTCATCAGTTGCTCTTAATAGCTTATATTGACTTTAAATCATCTAACCAATATACAAAAACCCGCCTAAAGTAACTCTTTGTATAAATCAATGCCGAGCTAAATCATTGATTCATTTAGCCATTACAGCCTCGCTTCCACCTTTCTCTTTAAGGTAAAATGAACATTATTTGTATTAATCATTCCGACATACTTAATGTATCCATAAATCATCTCTTAACGAATATATAAAAGTTAATCCTCTTTAAGCTATGTATATGCATAAACAAATTAAATTCCACTTTCTTATTATTCTAAATTTAATGGGATTTCAAGCTACCTTTTTTTTTTCAATTAATAAGGTTAAAATGAGCAAATATATTTTTGTTAAAACCTTAGTAAACAATTTTTCTGCAAGCAAACACTTTGAATTTAATAAGAACATGTACATAGTATATTTCAGTTAGTGGTACAAGGTAACCCAGAGGCTTACATGCTCGCTTCTGGACTGGTGGGTCCGGAGTCAAAAACCCACTCTGGTCCTCGATTTATTTACTTGGGAGGTGAACAAATCTGATCCTGTTGTCCCTCAGATGGAAAGCTATGCATTCAGTTTCGAGCCTATTCTATGTGAGGTTCTCGTTAAAGTTTCTTACTATTAATACACTTGAGTTAGTCAACATTTGGACTCTCCATGTGTAAAGTTCACTGTGTCGTATTAAAAGGGGTCAATCTTTTCCTTATAAACGTTCGATGTAATTCTACTTCAACCTAACCCATCCTCATTAATATTTGAGTTAAAAAAACTACACGCTATCTAACATTTCTCCAACTATATCAGCAAATTTAAAAAATTCTAAACCTTCTTCCCATTGTTGTTTTGTTTTTTCACCACCTGGTTCTTTAATCAAATCTCTATATACAAAAGTCTTTGAATATTTTGTTTAGATAAATTATTTGAATATTTTTTTACATAAAACATAGAAAAAATGTCTGTAGATACGAGTAGATTACCATTTATTTTCCTAAACATGAGTAATGCCACCACATAGTACATGGTTGTGGAGCTTTCTTTTCTAGGACAAAGTTGGTATGAGATTTTCCACAGACTAGTAAGTTCTTTATAGACATCTTCTCCCACCAATACTTCATTTTTTTTCCCACCATCCTTTTTTTTTTTGATCAGGTATACGTATACCTGATCAAAAAATACGTATATATATACGTCCAACATATATAAGTATCCTTTTGCTTATATATGTTCTTTTCCTATTTACTTATGTAGGTATATTTGATCCTCTTAATGATCAAATTCCAGGGTGTCCAAAATGTCTTAAACTGTTCCTACAATCACAAAGAATAAATTAAAAAAAAAAAAAAAATGCTTTCCTCTAAATTAGTGGTTCTGGCCTTCTGTATTTCAGTTAACGGTTTTCAAGCATACTCGACACCTTGGTCACCTTATCTCCTAAATTCCTATCCCCACTCTTTCGCAGCAGATCTATTACCTACTTGTTGTTTTCACTGGACCAACCCTTCAGCACCACACCCTTGGGTATCTCTTGAATTCTCTTAATTGAATTTTATTATTTCACTCTAATTTTGTAACTGATTAGATATAATTTGTATTATAGTGTCTTCCTGATGATGAACACAAAGTGTTCGAAACGCGTTGAATAAAATTTAATTTCTGTTGAGACTTTCGTTTGTATATCCATTTTACCTGAGAATATATAAGTATATATATGTTGATGCATAATTGCATGACGTATATGTACGTCATAAGCAGTAAAGGGGTTAATTAATGGAAATGTTATTGTAGAAGTAACATGAAGATTGTCCTGTAAATTTAGAAAGTTTTGTCCATTGCTTTCAGATTCTAGAAAGATCCAATCAATTCGTAGAATCCTATGTGTTGCTTTGATATCAATTCTTTTAAATTATTACTTTTATATGGAATCAGGAATATTATTTACAGTTGTCATAGTGCTCGATACTAAATATCACTGCCTTCCGTTAAAGTATAACAGCATGAGAGGTTACTTTTCGAGTGTACTGTAATGTTATATCACTATGTATGAATACTAATTTTCGTGAAAAAGAAACAATTCACGAGCTATTTTGCTCGTATAGAACCAAAACTACAATGTTAAGTCTCTTTGTTGGACCTCTGAATTGTGGGGTGCGCTGGGTTAAATACATACAGGTTGCCGTGGCTAAGTCATGTGCTTTGTAGCTAAGGAACACTCAAGGGAATCGCTTCTGTGACCGGTCTGTGAAATGCCTGTCTCCAATGCTGGCCTACTCCCTACTATTTACTCCAGTGTTTTATTCATTTACCAGATTGCTCGCACAGATATTTGTGTCGTTCATACTTGTGTTTGCAATACCATTCGAAGTCAGCAAGTCATATAGCAGTAAAATAAATCAAAACATGTGTAAAGTTATTTCAAATAATATTTTAGCTAACCTTTCAATTTAAAAGGGACTTGACATTGTTAATTCTAACGTAGTGCAATCACTTATTATGTGGTATTTACTCATTGTAGGATAAAAATCTAATGAAATGGTCTCCACATATAAAAATTTAATGATATAAACAACGCGTTTCGAACACGTAGTGTTCTTCCTCATGTTGTACCACAGACACTCACTCTTAGTTAATACCTGAGGAAGAACACTACCTGTTCGAAACGCGTTGTTTATACCAGCAAATTTTTATATGTGGAGACCATTAGCTTTTTACCCGAAAATTGTTATTGTATTTTACTATTCTGTCTGTCGAGAGGAAAGCAAGTTGGAGTTTTTAGAGAAAAACTAAAAAGTATGGAACAAATGTATTAGATATGGCCAGAAAGCTATATTTCACTGCAAAAACTTTTCTTGTAGAACATGAGATAATAACCACAAAACTTTACATTGTACGAAATTAGTATACTACTATGATAGAACCAAAGGTTTAATATTATAATTTGCGTGGTATCTTAATGTAATTGAAAAATACATCCACATTAGCTCTAATAAACTACAAAATACTGGTAAAATAATGTAAATGTGTGTTTGGAGTGTGTATTGTTTAAATTTGATTTGCCGAAACATTAATAGTTTGGTTTGAGTGTTGCCGCATATACTACCTGCCATAATTTATTCGGAGTGATAACCAATTCATACATTTCGTCATTACCACAGAAGTTAGTATTATTAATATTAAATATGTAATATACCGTCTTACCTCGTACACTGCTGCTGAAGCTCTCGGACCGGTTTCGGGTGTCACCCATCTTGAACAAGAACTCTCAAGAACAGATTGAGAAAATTGTATAGAATCCATTTGTATGAAACCAGATCTGGTCTGGTATACTTATGGGACAGACATTATTAAATAATCCAGAAAAAATACGTAATCTCTCATATGAGTACCTGAACATAAAGGAATACAAGGCAACGGGATTATGGACCGTCTGCAAATAGCTGGAAACAAACAAACCTTCTCGGCCTTGAAGCCTTTTTTGCACATCGACCCCACTTTTCTAAAGGATTCATTTGATGAAGGAATGATGAAAAAAATCAAATAAAAGATAGCTAGAGTTCTAGCTAATCGAGTGGGTTAGCTAATCGAGAGTTACTGGCTAATAGAGTGGCTGGAATGCAGTAGAAAATGTTCATTTGCTACTGAATTTCAATTTGAAAAAAAAAATTATAAATCTTGATAAATGAAATTGAAATGTAAAACATCTAACATGAATTTATTTTTTCAACAACCAGTGTACTTATGCAAACTGCATTAACACGAAACGAATAATAATAACACATGCCTACTGTTTATCATTTACTTTTGAAACCAGTCAAGTTAATAAGGCAACGTATAATGTAGAAAGTATTTTTGTTATAATATCTCTAACAGACTTTGGGTACTAAAAGTAAAGGTAATATTTGTTTTTAATTTAAATTAGTTTATTTCATAAAAAGTACAGAAAGTTAATTGTCATAAATTAATCTAATAAGAACAAAAATATAAACTAGTTGTCATTACATTTTAAATTTCCTTCTCAATTCTACAGGTTTTGGAACTAGACTACTGTGAAGCTTATTCATAACAGTAGTAAAAAAAAAAAATTAATAAATGCAGTTTATAAGTATCTGTTTCTAATATGAAATACGTTTTCAATCCCGGAAAGTAAAGAAACAAATTAACATCAATCATAACATAATTTGCAATATTTCGTCCCTTTTAAAGTTTTCAAACATTTAATTATCAAATTTTGCAAAAAATTACCTCAAAATTTGTGAAAGAGATGTAATAGTACTGTAGTATAATTAATTGTTAATAATTTAGTAAAACACAATTTGAAAAATATATAAGAATACCTGAAAAAAAGAATTAAGAAATGTATTTATATGGCTAAGGGGAATGTATTTTGTATTTGACGTTAGTGGAAACGAAAAAAATATTATTTTTGAATGGGCCAGGCAATAATACTGATAGGCGATATTGTAAGTTGGGTATGAAAGAAAAAAAAAATTTATATAGTTGGGTGATGTGTGGACAAGGAAGCATATGTGGAGGTGGGGGGTGGGTGGGTGGGAAGGAATAGGTGGGGTTATGAAAGGGCGAGTGGATGTTCTTTGGAAGCAGAGGCAGTGATTTAGCGGGATCTAAAATCAAATTATGCCATTTGCGCAGAGTGGGCTTGTTCATATTTCTCGATTTCCATATATCAGTGGGCCGCTTGTTTATGGGCCAAGGGGATGCCGAGGTGGGGCATATATTACCTTTCCTCCTCCCTCCCCCCCCCCCCTCTGCCTTCCTATCGACTAACGACAATTTATACAGAGGAATAAAAGTGTTTCGGCTCCACTTGCCTTCAAACCTCCTTCAAGGTGCCCTTTTTTATTACTCTTAAATCTGTAGTCACCCTGCTTAGGTACCAAATCATTGCCCTTCCCTCTTACCATTGCGTCTCTTTCTCTTCCAGTTCAGTAAACTCACTCACATTATTTCCTCAGAGCACTGACCGCTTTTAGAATTCTTTTATATCTACCGCTTTTGAAACTCATATTTAGATCTGTAAAAACTTAATTAAAAAAAAAATCGATTACACCGTAGCAATGTACTTTATCAATCCTCACATTATGTCAGAAAGATAAAAAAAAACTACTAAATATACAGGAAGGAGTAGAAAACTACTATACCAATTATCAAAAGAACTGTAGTCTAACAGGCAGTGTGTTACCTTTCAGTGCTAAAGTTTGCAGCTTCAAATTTTTGTTATGACTCCAGATTTCTATATGAGTGGTTGCAAATTTTGTCCACACTATCCCTTCAGAGAGGGTGTAAAGCTTAATTCCGAATTTGAATGTTTTCAGTTGCTCGACAAATATCCATACTCTAATATACGTGAGTGAGATATAATTTAAGGTTATTGTTGTTGAAACAACCCAATTGTGTGACTCGCTTATAGCTAAAATTGTTACCTAATAATGAATTATACATTCTGTCCTTAGAGCAGCAATATATATGAAAATCTGTGTATATATGCACAAGAAACAAATAAAAAGATAATAATAAAAAAAAAAATAATAATTTTTTTTGAATAGATAT
The DNA here is from genome assembly GCA_026182355.1 of Hermatobates lingyangjiaoensis. Classification (NCBI taxonomy): domain Eukaryota; kingdom Metazoa; phylum Arthropoda; class Insecta; order Hemiptera; family Hermatobatidae; genus Hermatobates; species Hermatobates lingyangjiaoensis. The sequence goes on from JAPFBL010000085.1 coordinate 581,367, forward strand.
TTTTTCCTGCTAATTAAAATTTGGTTTCTATATGCAATTAACCTGTGTGTTACAAATTATCTAAGGAGAGTTTCTTAAGAATGATTTTTATTGGTCAAACAGGACGATTGTACGAAATGTTATAAATACAACTGAAAGATGTTAGAAGAGAGCGCACTGGAAAGACCTCATGTTGTGAGCTTATTTCGTTAAGTGAATGCGATCGATAGATATTTTGCAAGAAACTTAGCTGAAGCATGTTTTTTCACGTGTTGACTAGAATCTACTCAACGATAAGGCCATAGAGATACTAGAGTTTCTTTGCCTGTGAGACCAAATCTTGCAGAGAGTTTTGGCAGGGAAGTCGGGAGCAAAACTCAAGCTGTTTCGGTTTTCAGCAAAACTCTGTTTAAGATTTTAGATAGGTAGTTATAGTCAAGCGCGGCGGATACTGTTTCAATTTAATTAACAGCATAGACTCGCAAACAGCCTTTGCGTCTACTAACCAAGACCAGATAGATTTCAAGTTACACAACTTATTTCTTATATGTCTTCCAAAGTGACGTCACAATCATCCTCAATGACAACATTACAAGTATATAACATATATATGCATATTTTAACAAATAGGAAAGAGCACAAAAAGTCACTACAGAACTCACATCGATAATCGGGAAGAAGTGTGAAGTACTCGCGTTAAGAAGCAAACTGCTACTATATATATATATATATATATATATAGCGTATACTATATATATGAGTAGCAGTTTGCTTCTAAACGCGAGTACTTCGCACTTCTTCCCGATGACGACGGATGTCGAAATATCGAAGTGAGTTCTCTAGTGTCTTTCTGTGTTCTTTTCTATGTGTTAAAGTGTATATATATATATATCCGTTCTTCGACGAGGGAAGATCTCTCTTACTTCGTCCTCTCTTCTACTCTAATCCTGAACACGGACATATCTATTCTAATCCTGAAGTTCGAAATATTGAGAATTCTTTAAGTGTTCTTTTTATTCTTTTTTCTATGTCGTGCTTTGTGTAATTTAAAGTTTTATAGTCCTTGTGGACCGTTTCTTATATTTAGTATAATCTTCAGTTAGCTTCAGCTACTCAAAGGAACTACTTCTGCCCGATAGCAACGAATGTCGAAATATCGTTGTGAGTCTTTTTTGTGTGTGTTTTTATATGTTTTTCTCTTTCGTTTGTGAGCTATATATATTCATCATGATTTGCTTTTTTGACCCAATATTTATATGATGTAATTTTTTTTTTTTGAGGGTTGAGGTCTAATGAATTTAAACTAGTCCTTTCGCCGACGTTTCGACATATATTTATGTCATCTTAAGGGCTACAACATGATTGTTTTACAATTAGCACTACTATTACAACTATAATCAGTTATTTCGACTATGGATTTTTTTTAATGTCATAAGGATATTATTATAATTATTCTATTGCTTTTGCAGTTATTTCATAAGTATGAAATACTTATTACTTATTACATTACTTATGAAATAATTGTAAAAGCAATTGAATATTGATAATATTGTTATGTCATTAAAAAAAATCCATAGTCGAAATAACTGATTATAGCTGTAATAGTAGTGCTAATTCTAAAACAATCATGTTGTAGCCCTTAACATGACATAAATATATATCGAAACGTCGGTGAAAGGACTAGTTTAAAATCATTAGACCTCAACCCTCAGAGAAATTGATACATAAATTCTCTGTTCGTCCCTCAATTTTTTCTGTTATTTATTTATTGTTTTCATATTCCACTAATTTAATGTAATTATAAATTGATTCCTGTCTACCTTATTTTCTGTGACCGGGCGCGCATGAGGCAACACTGTTGGTCTCCAACCGTCTCTGAACCAGTGCGCTTGGTTTCCCTCTCTTATCTCTCCTGAAGGCGTTTCAAACCGAAAATTAGAGACTGTAAGTGTGTTCTTTTGATTTCTCTGTGTTTCTTTGTCTATATTGAACTATATATATATATATATATATATATATATATATATATATATATATATATATATATATATATATATATATTACATACTATCAAATATTATTAACATTAAAATAATTTACATTAAGATTACATTGAACATTTCATTACATTAAATTAAACATTAAGATACACACTATAAAAGGGTTCGAATGTCTATAATGTCTATGAATTTTTTCGTGTATTCTATAAATACGCTATATTCTATAGTATATTTTATGAATACGCTGGATGTATTGGCGTGGTTTAGCTTGCTGATTAACTGTAAACATGATAATTATCAAGTAATAGTGGTTGTATCGGCAGGAAGCCCGTGTGCACTGGTATGTTGCGGAATTTGATTGAGGTAGTGTTGTTAGGAAGCAGATGCAGGGAGAGGAGATGGGAGTTTGATTGGATGCCTGCTTTCTCTTCAGGCTTATTGCGTCCTTTCTACCATCACATTAACACCACCGCTACTACCATCCTCATCAAAAACAACAATCTCCACAAACCATCTAGTCATATTTTTAGTTAACCCAATCTATTCAACGTCCCATTTTATCTTAACTCTCTAATATTATTTCACAAATTTATCACAATTACCTTAAAAGTAATTTATTAATGCACACATAACTTAATTTTGTAATCAGTCACTAGTACTTATAGACTATTTGGCAATTTTTTTAAGAAGAAACTAACAAAAAAAGTCTCAACTGATATAGATATATTATCGAAAAACACGTTTAACCTGTAAAATCATTAAATTAGCTCATTGTAAAATTGTTCCTTTTATGCATTCCCTTTTTTTAATAATATGACTTTTACTGCATGATGTGGATTTTCATTTAAATATAAGTAATAAATAGGTTTGACGGATTACACAATTTGATGTCCTTAAAGTTCATTTTTGTTATTTTATTATGGTGATGATTGTTTATATATGTGTATATAATCAAACCACAATATGAAATGGGAAAACAAGACTAAGATCTTTCAACCGTAACAAGCGGTCTTCGTCAGAGTCAAAAACCCAACTGAAACTCTAGATGCAGAATATATATGGTGAGGGGTTGAGAAGAGTGGGAGGGAAGAGTGGTATTTTAAAAGGGTGTAAGAGCAGGAAAGGACAAATGCCTAGAAAGGGATGTTTGGGGAAACAAATGAGTACAGTAAGACAGAGTAAAAAACTAATATATATATATATATATATATATATATATATATATAAACTTTAACACATAGAAAAGAACACAGAAAGACACTATAGAACTCACTTCAATATTTCGACATCCGTCGTCATCGGGAAGAAGTGCGTAGTACTCGCGTTGAGAAGCAAACTGCTACTCATTAATTAACACTGTAAATATACAATATATTTTATATATATTTGAAGCATATATATATATGTTAGTGTGTGTGTGTGTGTGTGTCTGTGTGTGTGTGTGAGTGTGTGTGTGTTTATGTCTGAGGATAGTTGGGTTCCTGGGTGGGTGTCATTCTAACAAATGTAGGCACTCTAAAAGTCATACCATTGTTAAATAATTGCAAATGATGGTGAGTCATCAGTAAAACATGTCACAGAATTTATCAATAAAATTAATTAGTGCTTGATAATGTGTAGAGTAAAAAAATAAATAATGTTAAATAAAAGTAGAATTAAATTTATTACTTTGCAACAAAACTATAGAAGAACTTTTACCGTTCGCCCTAGTAAATGTACTGAGCTTCATGAATTCGTTGAAGCTAACTGGGGTAGTATCGTGATGAAGAGAGGAAAGTACCATAGTTCTTAGGACGCATTACTGTAATTATCTTCAATAAAATGAAAAAAAATTACTTATACAATCCTTTATTGTGTGGTATTTATTCATATTAGGCAATTTCAAAAATTACATCTCCACGCAAAAAAAATACAAAAATCGTAAATATTTTATTTTATTTTTTGTTTCAAATACCATTATTATTTGGGTAGAGAAATAATTTTTGACATTCCTCAGTTGAGTATTTATTTGGAGCTGATTTATATACTGCTAAGAAAGAAGAAGGAAACGAGTAAGAATTTGAAAAATTATTGTCATTACCTCAGCTCTTTACAAAAAAAGAAAAATAATAAAATAACAAAGAAATCTCATGTATATGAAGTATATCTATCATGTAAGGGTAGGTTAGGTTGCAGTGGCAGTCCCACAAGGGAACACACGTAGGCCAAGCATTGGCCCTTTGTGATACCACACAATGAAGATTGAATCTACAGTGGGTGTCCTAAATTTTGCCTAACTCAAATGTATTTAGAGTAGGGATCTTTAATGAGTACCTGACATCGTACAGGCTCGGGACCGACGGTTTAACGTCCTTCTCCAAGGGACGACGTGCTCAGATTTATTCACCTCCCGCGTGAATAAATCTAGGGCCAGGTGAGGATTGAACGCTGGTCCTATCAGTTCAGAGGTGAGAACGTAACCACTGAGCTAGCCTGGCCCCTCTAAGCGTAACAACCGATCAGGCTATTGCTTAGTTTGCTGTTTTAACGCGTAAATAATTTGAAGACACTGTGTCAATTTTGTGGTGTGCATAAAAATCTGTTGTTTGGATATTATTAGCTGAGTTGTTGATAGGGGGCTAGTGTATTGTATATAGGATGAAGATCTTTCCCTTACTGGGAGGTTTGCCCAAAGTCACCCTCTCCAGCCCAGTGTAATATTCTAAATTAGAAGTCTGATGTAAAGGACGGTCGTGCCTGGGGCCCCAACTCCACTATTATACCATAATTGGAATAAAAATATTCATGACTATTGGCTGCTCGTCCTTCAGGGCGTCAGGTCGCTTTATGATCCACTAAAGCGGGGCCGCCTCTCAGATATTAGCATTTCCCGCTCGGATAACGGCTCCATTTCTATGCATTAGGTGGTCACACCAGGATGTGGCCATTTTTAATTTCTCAACACTCTTTTTTTTTTTTTTTTGTTTCCTAATGAAGCGTGCTGAATAATGTATCAGGCGTGTAGGCTGAAGATATCAACACCTCTCACCCTTCCCAAGGAAATTGCACCTTTGGGCCAATCCTCCAACTCCTCTAACTATTCATGACGTCATCCCTTATAATTCTCCGCTTATCTCAGCTTTTCCTACTTTTTATTAAACTTCTTTGTCATTTTCCATCGGTCTTACTGTAAAACAAATTTTCATCAATTAAATATTTTTTATACCTAAAACAATAAAATATACAAAAATCTTCAATAACTTAACAAATGGGAAATACACAGTTGTATTTTAAAGTTCTATTAACTGAATACTTTGAATAATAGATAATTAGAATTTAATTTTCAACAATTGATATAATTGTAATATTCTCCCACCCATTATATTTATCCTTTTCCAAAAAAAATATGATTTTTCTCTATTTTACTGTTATTATGTTTACTATCTTTTCTTTAATGTCCAATTTATTCCAGCTAAGATCCAAAATTTAAAATATTCTCAAAAATGCAATTCTTTCTATTCTCTATATTCTATAAGTTAAATGGAAGTGAAAATAAACTGTGTTACCCCGAATGCTGGTCTTCCACTGGTTTCAAACTTAGAGGATAATATCCTCTAAGGTCTGTATCCTCTTCGAGTTATCCAATTTCCACTTGAAGAAGGAGAGCATCTGAAACCTGTTAAATGACTGCAACACCAGTATAGAGATAAGAGGGTTTATTGTGGACATAGTGTAATCTACATAAAATAAAATAAACTATTATTTAATAATAAACATACTTTTTTATGTAATAATGCAAATAATAATTGAGGCATGAAAACGATTATTGCTAAGTAATAGTCTTCATTAAACAGTATATAAGTTTAAATTACAACCTCATATATATGTCAATGAATCACTGCTAATTACATTTACTTTTCACTGTGCAAAACAAAATAAATCACTATCCATCATCATGGGTAACTTGTCAGTGGTAATCATGGGTAACTTGTCAGTGGTAATCATGGGTAACTTATCAGTGATAACCATTGTCATGTCCATACTTCCTCTTAAGATTTCTTTTATTCATTCCTATAAGAAAAATAATCTAATTTTAGTTATTACTAGTACATTCAGTTCTTTGTGTAATATGTTTAATATTGTATTCCGATCATGGCACACGGACCGTTTAATATATTGTTAATTATATCAATTCGTACAGTCGAGGCGTTGACCCCATTCCATACATTAATAAATTGGTGAAAGAGACTGAACTCGGGCAACAGTTCTAGACACTTATCTGAGTGAATATTTCTCAGCAGAAAAACCGTAAGGCCTGACATTTTAACCCGCTTGATGATCAGTTTCTACAAAAACAAAAATCAGTTTGTTAAAAAAGTAAATTCCTGTTATTCAACCCTTATAAAATATATGACGTTATTGATAATTGTCTCAATATTTTTAAAATATTTTAACAGTTTAAATAATGGTTATTTTTCTATCCATGGATAGAAGTTACAATTTTGTTTTTTTAAGCATAAATTATATTTAAATAACTAAAGTATATATTGCATGTAAAAGCCATGTTTGAGAGGTGTTTTTCTCATCATAGATGTAATGAGTTTTAATTAAAGCACTGTTAATATTCATAATTAGAGTTGTATAATCTAATATAATAAATAATTTATTATAAAGAAAACTTAGAGCTTTAGTTAAATAGATTTTGAGATATCTATTGTATTGTCGATTGAACGCTTATTTTTTTTACCGTATATCAGTTATTTGTTTAACTGTTTCCACAGAAACCCCTCTTTGATTGTCATTGCTTTTCAAACACTTTGTATATTCTACAAACTCAATCAAAGCAAGTTCATCTCAATTCTACTATTTCATCGGAAGGGGAATTTCTTGTTGTTCAGCTTCGACTACAACATACTGTTAAAGTACTGCATATGAATACAATCAGAGTTTAAATATTGCTATATATCCGGTGTTTTCATTTATTTAATTATGAATTTTTGTTAAGATACAACTATTTGTTTCAGGGTAGTAGTGTTGATTTTTTTTTGGTACTTATTGCTTTCCAAACAAATGTTTTTTCATTGATTCTCTCTCTGTTTCATTTTAACCAATTGGATCTAATTTAGCATAAATATGTTTATTATGCCTTACTTTGTTTCATGTCCTCATCAATAAAACAAAAACCACATTAAGGTTTCTCCATTACCCTTCAAACTATTACTTTTTCTTCCCCACTATAATGGTTTGAGATGTTCAAGTGAATTTAACGAAGTGATACTAACAGTTTTGAATGAGGTATTCTAAAATCCGTATTGATAATTCCTGTTGAATAGCTGAGGAACAGTGTGACCGTATTTTATATTTACGACATGAAATATTTAGAGTCTTGATTAAGAATCGAACCGCCAACTTTCAATACTGATGATCGACTCTTACAAGTCGTCAGTTTAATCGTTCATAAACATTTGGCCGTCTGGAACCACGAACTTGGAGCCAGGCCATACCTAAGTGAGTACCAGTTTTCAATAAAACTGCCAACTGATAGACGTGACCATAGTCGACGGTCTAGCTCCGTCTTGTTGCAATGTAACATCCCGAGAAGACACTGCTTCTCACACAGTGGCTACCTAGAGAGTCTATCATTCACTTAAATGAGTACCAGTTTTCAAGTTCACCTGCCAACTGATAGATGTGACCATAGTCGACGATCTAGCTCCATCTTGTTGCAATGTAACATCCGGACAAGATACTGCTTCTCACACAGTGGCTACCTAGAGAGTCTACGATTCCTGTGTGAAGTACTAAAACTACCACTAGTACAACACCAAGGCAGGACATACGCAAACCTGAAGGAAATACTGTCGGAACCACCATTCTGAAACATTTAACTTTAGAACTTTGCTTGTAATTAACATATCAACATTGTGTGAAGAAACAAAATGACATTATCTATAGAAAAATGCTAAAGGAAGCTGATTTTCAACTGTCAGTCTAAGAAATCAACGTAACCTGCTGTCCTCTTTTCGCGGCGAGGATAAGTACATGGGAATCGACGGATCTATCTCTCCTTAAATAGAGAAATCTGTCGCGGGATCGAGTCAAAGGTTCAAAACTAAAGATAAGCGCTAAACCTGCCAAACTAAGGCAATAGTAATGGTAGATGTAGAAGGCAAGGACATAAACCAGTGCCACAAATGATAGTTTTTTAGTGAATCCATTTATTCTGCACGACCGAACCGAACAAGGATTAAGGGATTCAAATACCCTTTTAACTGCATGGCAGAAGTTGATCTTCTCAACTAAGCAACAAATTTGGCGTTAAACACATTACTTAGATGTATGAATTACTTTTACATACCAGAAGTTGTTTAACACTTGTTTCCTCTCCTTATGCTTATATAAGATTTATCAACAAAGAACTATATTCTCTATGTGTTGCACTTCAATGTTTCAATCTTATTACGCGTTCTTCCATTGACATTATTATATAGATAACTTGATTTTGTTTCTTCACACAAATTTGAGACGTAAATTGTAAGGAAAGTTCTTTGCACTTTATTAAAATTTAATTGTAATGTTTAGAAGATCATTAATATGTGAATCACAATTCTGATAATAGTGAGTAATTGATTTGTTCTTATGTTGTTCTAGGTCCAGTAAATCATATTTAAAACAGAAAATGTTTAGGCCATGTTATACTCTTTTATAAAGATTTTATGTGATTAGTAAAATGAAAAACGTTAATTAATTGTTGGTTGGTTACATCACATGTTTTCTGCTTAGTCAAACCTAAAACAAGAGACTGCCATAGTGAACACAAAGGCTGTAAGTTCGTTATCCCCCATAATTAGAGAGAGAATGAACATATTCCATAATGCCAATAAGTTGAGTCTCTATTCAACAATTTTTCGACCAAAATCACAATACACTAAACAAGAGGGAAATTTCGTGTATTATAATCGGAACCTGTTTAAAGTTATTCAGTGTGGAAGGTTGTTTAATGAGTGGACATGGTGGGGTGTGGGTGGGGATTCCATTTTTGGTGCAGGGGGGGGGAGGTAAGTTTTTTGAGGAACAATGACGGGATTGGGGGGCTGGTGTTGCACAATGTGTTGAAGTGAGTTATTAATTAGCCGGTTTTTCTCGTGTCCGTCCGAGGTATTGTGCCCGGATTAGACTTAAGCTGTTCCATAACAAATGAGCGAGTGGCCAGGCATTGTCCTGTCCTACAATGAACCTGTCGGGTCGCAGTTTCCCCCACTACAAACCCCACCAACGCCACCCCCACCACCTCCCACTCTACTCCAAACCTTTAAAACCCAAAACTTTTTCCTTTTTTTTTTTCTTTTTTTTTCATTCTTCCAATTAGCTTCACTACGACGCCCGATTAAAGTGATTTATCGGCGTTCAGTCTTCCTCGAAACAAACAATACTGCCAAACCACCCCCAGGCGGTAATTAGCCCCATTTGCAAATTAATAAAACTACCCCTTTATTTTTGCTTTATCTTGATAAATTTTACCCTAATTCAGATGCTACAAAAGATTATTGATCCCCTTTCAGTAATATTTCTGAGAACCATTGTTCAGCTTATCGTCTTACCTTAGCAGGCCATCCCAGCCTTCTATCTTCGCCATTCCATCCTCCAGAGTAGCTTTTGTATGGCCTACAACATTAACAAATTCTTAGATACCATCTGTGAGTCTTTACTTTCAAGGGTCATAATTAGAATACTTAATTCTGAACGATATTTGCAATATAATGTTTCTTTAGCAAAATAGGTAGAATTTTTAAAAAAAAGTAGCAAGGCTGGACAATTGGCTTAACTGATCATCTCTGAACTGGTTGAACTGATGTTCGATATCCAATATGTCTCCAATTTATTCACTAAATCTGAACTCGTCATCCCTCGGAGAAGACGTTAAGCCATCCATCCGAAAACTATACGGCACCAGACACTCATCAAAAATCCTATTTTAAATACACCTAAATTAAACAAAATTTAGTAGTCCCAATGTAGAATGTTCATTGTTTAGTACCAGAAAGGCTCAATCATTGGTCTATATGTGTCAACTGAAAATTTAGGTTTATGAAATGAATTCAGGAAAGAGAACATAACAATAAAGTATAATTAATAGTAAACAATTTAACATTGTCAGATCTTAAAGTAAAGATCAAAATGTAATAAAAAAACGAGCATGAAAGCTTGCACCACTGACAGCTGAACATGAAAGTTTTATAAAAACTACCAAAATTTAAACCTTTATTCATACTTCTTAAATGATGTAAGGGAGAAAAATGGATAAAGGCTTTTCATTAAAATCGAAATATTTTAATCTCTTTTTTTTTCAACAGTTGGTATGGTTGTAACTTTTATAACTTCTAGAGATTTAGTGGTAAGTACGATTTCAAAATCATATTCTTGGAGTGCTTGTCCAAGGTTCTAAAAACACAAACAATTATAACATATTTAATGTATTATATTAATTATTAAAACTTGTTTAGTATGTTAATGTAGTTTGCGAATATTTCATAACTCATAGAAATCATAGAAACTCATGTTCGTAACTTAGTCTTAAAAGCACATACTATGAAAGATAATCATAACTGGAATTGTCTATTACTTTTTACCATAGACATTGTGTCAGTAGTGTCATCTAATATTGAATGCTCCGAGGAAGAAGGAAGGAAACGAAAGTTTCATTTTTTTTTTCAAACTTTAAATCGATGAAAATTATAATAAACTGTACAGGGGTCAGGCTAGCCTAGAGGCTTATATATTTGCCTCTCTTCTGGCAGACACGGCGATCGAATATTATAGTGTTTGAAGACAGTTATGGAGTCCATCTCCACATGTTAAAAAGAGTTTGATAACCAACAAACAGACAGATATTACACTTTATTCAATTACATTTATTGGTTTGTTTTCAAATATACGCCATTACTGAATGTCTGTTATCTCGCTTTGTCATTAATGTTTTCATTAGGTGAGATTTCAGTCATATCAACCTAGTATCTTTACAAGATTTAGTTTTTAACGTCTTCGCTACGCACCCATTATTGGAATAGTACTTTTTTAATATATCGTATCATGGAAAATTTTAAGATATTCCAATTTGGAATTTTATCAGTGAGTTTTACCTATTAGGTTTTACGGTGCAATTTTTTAAATGACCATTTGTAAGCTTAAAAAAAATAAAAATGTTATAAAAAAATTAAATTTAATAACCAAATAGTAACACTGACTTTCAGAATGATTGATGTTGATGAAGGCTTGCAACACTGACAGATTAACGCGAACATTTTAAAAAATCTACCAAAATTTAAACCTTTATATTTTTTTAATATCATTAAAAATATAGATAGTCAGATTCATATTATCATGAATCTGATAATGTATCTTACAGATATATATATATATTCAGTTCTACTTGAACCTGAAGAACTGACTGAGTCCCGATGAACTTTAGTTTTGTATATTATATATATGAGTAATAATAATAATAAAAATAACACGTGATTTAATAGATGGATTAATTTACTACAATGAAACTAATTTGGAAACAATGCTCTAAAGCAGGGGTTCTCAACCATTGTTAGCTTGTGGACCCCCTAAAAGCTACTTGTGGACCCCCTAAAAACTACTTGTAGACCCCCTAAAAACTACTTGTGGACCCCCCACTCCCCCGGATACTTCAAAAACATAATTATACAAAGTTATAAACAAATATTTGTTTTTAGGTAAATGAAAAATGTTAATTATGAAATAATTTCATTACATCTACAACGCATGCCGAAATACAAAAATGTTTTTAAAACGATAGCAAAATATTTCTTTATTAACATTTTATAAAGAACCCTGAAATAAATTGTAACAGAATCAATTTTGAATGTACCATAAAGAGAAGTGCAATAGAAAATTTTAAAACATTGGAACATTTTAACAAACTGAGGAGGATATTAGGCCTTATATTTTAATTATGTTTCAGTATTGTACGGCCAAAGCTTACTACGCTTTGATTTATTTTTGGTTTGCTGATGAATTCATTTAAACTTAACATAGAGCTCTAACCACGTGTCATGGACCTTCAGAATACTACTTTCCTCATGGACCCCCAGTAATCCTCTGTGGACCCCTGGGGGTCCATGTGGACCACGTTGGGAACCACTGCTCTAAAGCCTTTCGTCTAACGTTCTCTGACGATGTGTTGACGAAAGGCCTTAGAGCATTGTTTCCAAATGAGTTTCATTGTGGTAAATTAATATATATATATATATATATATATATATATCTTGATATAAATATTGACCGGGGAATAGAAACAAAACTAAAATTTATCGAGTCCCGATAAATTTTAGTTTTGGTTGTATATATATATATATATTCATATTTTACTGAATCAGATAATATATCTGATTATTATATCTGATGATAAAAAATATCCTACAAAATCATCAGAGGGGTCTTTACACGACAAAGGGTTATTAATATGCATATGTTAGTCATCAGTATAAACTATGAAGGAAATTTAAAAATAAATACCATTTCCAAATGCTTTTCTTTAGAAATATTCCCTCAGTAGTGTCACTAAAGAAGAAAACAAAAAGTTTTTAAAAATTGTAATAAATATTTCAGGATTCCCTGTGGCCTTTAATATATTCATGCGGGAGCTGAAAACAATATTAGCACTTTGTCAATCGGAGAGGACCTGAGGCCTTCAAACCCGTATGTCGATCTCAGTTAATCATTAAACATCACTACTTCAAATACACTTGAGTTATACAAAATTTAAGACAGCTAATTTTGAATGTCTATTATCTAGTGTTACAAAGATCCAATCTCTTTGGCCTACAGGTATTTACTCGTGAGACTGTCAATGCAACAAAACCTAATAAATTTTATAGACTGTTCTTGTAGTGTATAACTCTACTTTCAGGGAATAACTTCATTATATAATTTACATTTCTGAAAATATACGATAGGGTAAGTGGATTAGAATTATGTACAAGATTCTAAATGTTAAATGAGTATGATAATTAGCTTTAATAAAATCTCTATATACTTATAAAACCCATTATAAGTATACATATAATTAATTAAAATTTTCACCGCACAAGGTGAAAGTTGGAATACTTGTTAATTCAAGTTTATGACGGATTATTCAAATAAATATCAAAAAAAAACAGTGAGTAATTTATTATTTTACAATCAATGATCAAACCACAATATGAAATGGGAAAACAAGACTATGATCTTTCAACCGTAACAAGCGGTCTTTGTCAGAGTCAAAAACCCAACTTGTTTTCCCATTTCATATTATGGTTTGATCATTGATTGTTATTTCACGTGTTTATGTGAAATCTTTTTATTACTTTACAAATAATGAAATAAAAAAGAAAGAAGAATTAAAAATTAATGACTGTAGATGTGAAATCTATTTATGTTATACAATAAACCTGACGAGTTTTTTACGAAAGATCTCAATCGTATTTATGTAAATCATACTGTTGTTTAGACGACTTTTTCTTTTTTAATTCACTGTTAATTCTTGCAATATATACATGTATAAAACAAATTTATTCATCAGGAATAGGTTAGTTTTCATGGTTCATATTAAAATTTCAATAGCCACATTTTGATTTAACAAACGTATTTGGAACTTAAGCATAAATGTATGAAATTCCGAAATTATACAAGATAAACTATAGTTTTAGAGGTTTAAAATGAATAATTTTAGGAAAATAAACTTGAACATAAATTTCAGCTTAAATACGAATTCTTTAAGGTAATATTATAAGAAAACATTCCTTTCATTAATGTTATTTTATGTTTGGTAAGATAAATGGTATTTCAATTTACTGGTTTTCTTAGTTTTAAATTGCTTGATTGTGTATTTACCTTGAATTGCTGTTTCATTTATTTTTGTAATAAAATAAATGAGTTTTTTTCTCTTAAATGATTTTTTTGATTTATTCAATAAGGTTATTGTTTATATATCTTGAATCATGTTAAGAATACTATATCAGAAACTTGTACCATATATAATCTTTGTTTTAGCTTAAAACAAGAAATAGCAATAATAGTTATTTTTATCAATCACGATCAGTGAATGTATATTATTAAACTAATAAAATAAATACATGCATATTGTTAATATCGCTGAGGTTAGTATGATTTATATTAGAAATAGGTAAAACTGTCATACCTCGGAAGATGATCCTGGAGTTGGAGCGCTTTCGGACGTTGTCCATCTTCGATCGCAACAAACCGATCTTGCGATCGAAGATGGACAACGTCCGAAAGCGCTCCAACTCCAGGATCATCTTACGAGGTATGACAGTTTTACTTATTTCTATTATAAATAATAAAATAAACTTGATTTTACTGATTTATAAGGTTGAAATTAGTCTTATAAAGAAAAATCTACCAAAATTTAAACTTTTATATTTTTTTTAATATTGTTCAAAATATAAATAGTGATATTCATATAATCATGAATCTGATAATTTTTAGTGCGTTTAAAAACGCACTATTTTTATATAACGTGAACATTTTAGTGAAGTTAAAATAATAATTTAACCTCTTATTCATCGTTTTCCTTTTTTCGTTGCTTCATTTTGTATTTATGCACTAATGGTTATTTATCAATCATAAACTGTTGATATAATTTCTTCACACTGAGTGACACAAAGGGTCACGGGTCGACTAGTATGAAATAAATATATTGTTTTCTCAAGGTTTAAATTCACGTAAGTACATAATACCTGACTTACGTATAGAACAACGAAAGTATTGCAAGATTTACAACAAAAAAAAACTCTTTCACGATAGCAATATTGAGAAACTTCTAAGTCTTAAGCTTATTACAGAGGCTCCCTTATTCCTTGAGAGTAGGTTAATAATTAACGAATCCACTAATACAGCAGATATGATGTCCAAACGAAGATGAGTAATTTCTAGCCAATTGTATTTTTCAGTTAAAAACTGACCCTGTCACTTAATCATTAATGCTCGCACAATTTTATTATCTCTGCTCGGCTTTCCTACCAATATTTAATGATGCAACACCAATACCTCTCATTGTTTACATTTGTCTGCCTTTTTTTTTTTTGTCCTCAATAGTCAAGTTACCAACTTGTTTTTCCACATATATCTCTGGGGGCATTTTTCGTTTTATTGAGCCTGAAATATATATATTTCATCAGCAAACAGATGTTCCAGTTTACCAAATATTCCTTCTCTTGTTTTTTTTTTCGTTGCTTCATTTTGTATTTATGCACTAAACCCATTGCAGTCGATAATACGTAAATCAATGAATTTACTATAGTCAGTTTTAAAACAAAACAAAGGAATAATGTTTCAATATTTGATCAACAGAATACAATTGGAAAAATAAATTCTAATAGTTTCATAGATATGAGCTGTATGTCAACTTTTATAATGATCAGAGTATGTCAATGTAATAATTAATTCTAAAGCAGCAAACATTATTTCCTTAATTATAACAGAAAACAATGAATTTTTCTGATGAATAACTGATATTTAAATGATGCCACAGATCACCACTAGTCATTATATGTTGTGATATACTCGTGATTCTGCTGTTAACAACATGAATAAGAAAGCCTTAAATACAGTCACTGTAACTGAGTTGTGCGAACGGTCATGAATGGAGGAAACAGGAAGGCCACTGTGTTTGACAACGGAAGACCTGTGATTACATACACAGTCTTGGACTGTGGACTTATTTACTAGATTAACGAACACAATTAATAACTTATGTTTTAGGAAATAAGTGCGACCAAGACTTATATATATATATATATATATATATATATATATATATATATAATATATATATATAATATATATATATATCATGATGTCCTTTTCTTGACCAACTGTTCATATATTTTTTTGAGATTTATTGAGGGTTTTTGGTCTAATATTCAAAAACCTTCGTTGCCAACGTTTCGATATATATTTATATCATCTTCATCATATATAAAAATCTATAGTTTTACCATTGTAATTTTTCAATTTTTGTTGACTATGTACATAATAGCAAACAATAGACCAGTTTTGTTGAAATAAGTGTGCTAAATGTAACAATGGTTTTAGCCCTGAAGATGATATAAATATATATCGAAACGTTATCAACGAAGTTTTTTGAATATTAGACCAAAAACCCTCAATAAATCTCAAAAAAAAATATATATATACACTTTTTCGTTGGAAATACGATCCAAAACGGACAAATATAGTTCAATATAGACAAAGAAACATAATACCGGAATTTCTGCCGGTACAAGTGAACGCACGTACCTCTTCTTCTTTCCTTCTACTCTCTCCCTGACGACGAACTTCAGTTCGAAATATCGATCCAGTAAGTTTTTTCGCTTCTTCTATTTGTTGTCTTCTTTCATTTATGTATATATATATATATATATATATATATATATATATATATATATATATATATAGAATCTTGCCACAGAGCTACTACAAATAAATAAATATATATAAAAGTATCGAACGTCAGAGTGATACAGAAGTAAAGTTTAACAGGACTCGGTCAGTTCTTCAGGCTGAAATTAAACTGTCATTTCCAACATTTATAATCTCTAATGTAATAGTTAGTTCATCTGTTTCAAAATTGTATACTTCTGCTTATAAGAAAGGTTTTAATAGAAACAAAAACGTTGGCAATGAGAATTTAGTTTGTACAGATAAATTTTAACGCTGTATATATTGATATATATTTCTGGATAATAGGTTTTATAAAACTGATATGACGGTTGAGATATCATTAAAGCTCAATATGATAAAGATATTTCATTGATTTTTTTTTGTATCTTATTTTCCAAGGGTTGAAAAAAAAAATATGCAACAAATAAGTATGAAGGATTTGGTTTTGTTGGATGAGGGGGAGGGTCCCATCTTGAGATGGGGACAGAAAATAGTAAATTAGTCAGCAGACAGGTTATTCGGAAACGTTCTTAGAGATAATTTATATGATTTATAGCAAGTTTGGAGGGTAGGTTTTTTTTTTTATATATAGGGGGTGGTGGGGGATGAAGGGGGGCAAGTCCTGACTAATGGACAGGGCACAATAAACGCCTTCAAGAAACGTCCCTTCTTCATTTGTTACAATAATACTCTTCACTATCTATAATTCTATATTGGTACTATTTTTGAACGATCTGATTAAAAAAATGTCTACCTATTTAATGCAAAATAATTATAAATATTCAATACTACTAGAAAACATAGTGAAATATCATCTAAAAAGCATTAGTTGAATCGTGTTTGACAAAATATACATCCCTTTGCAAATGACAAGTGCAGTTAAGATTGACTAAATTCTTTTTTTTTTCGTTCATATCAAGATTTTTTTTTTATGTTTAAGTTTATGAATGCCTATGTGGACCGTGGAATCTCCTTGGTTGTTTTATTTTGGTTACCGCTAGTTACATATTTGATGAAAATTATCTTATATTTGAAAACTCATAGTTTATATAGATATATTATGATAATTATTTTGTTCATGTTCAGCTCTTTTTACAGAAGACATAAACATATAACATACAGATAAAATAACATAAACATGCCTAACTGGAAAACTCACTATGAGATGAAAAATATGTTTTTTAATAACATACTCAAAAGAAATATGATGTGTATGTTCAATAATAGTTTATCTTATTACAGTTATACCCATACAAGATTGGAATATGTATATATATATATATATATAATATAACAAATTCAATAATATATCAACCGTTGGATAGAATAGGCGTATAATGTAATCGGGATTCGGTCAATTTTCCAGGATCAAAATCAAACTCTCAATGCCGACGTTACGGTTTTATTTAAAACCTTTTTCATAGGCAGAAGTCAGAATTTTTGAATTAGAAAAATGATGAAATTTACATTATATAAAATGAAGTAACAATAGATAGTTAGTGAACTAACATCTTAACTGGTCAAAGTTTTTGACCAGTTAAGATGTTAGTTCACTAACTATCTATTGTTACTTCATTTTATATAATGTAAATTTCATCATTTTTCTAATTCAAAAATTCTGACTTCTGCCTATGAAAAAGGTTTTAAATAAAACCGAAACGTCGGCATTGAGAGTTTGATTTTGATCCTGGAAAATTGACCGAATCCCGATTACATTATACACCTATATATATGTATATATATATATATATATATATATATATATACAAATAGATTTCAGTCAGTTCAGTGATTTCTTTTCTGTGTGCTCTTTTGAAAATTCTAGTTTATATATATATATATATTGTTTCTTGACATCTCTTTATTCACTGGTTTTGAGATTTTTGAGGGTTTTGGTCTAGATATAAAAAACGCTTCTTCGCCAACGTTTCGACATATATTTATGTTCTCCTCAAGGCTGCGAAGTCTATTATGTATCCTTGGTTTTTTCCTTTTGTATAAACTTCTCTACATGTTATATAAATAACAGACAGTTGCTAGGGCTCTACATTGCTAGAACTTCCATGACAATGTTTATCTACCAGGACAATCAAGACAAAGGTGTGTACTTGTAGTTTACTTTGAAACGTACATATATTATGAGAAAGTCTCCACCAACAACTATCGCTTCGCAAGTGTGCTTTATTTCTCTATTTTTTCTCTCTTGATGACGGCAAAAACAAAAATAAAAGACTGTATGTCTGTTTTTTCTATTTAGTACGTACCTGTAGTTTACTTTAAATCATATATGTATATAGTTTACAAAGGAAAGAGAAAAACAGACAAAAACACACACAAAAGCGACTCACAACGATATTTTGACATTTGTCGTCAACGGGAAGAAGTAGTCGCTTTGAGTAACTCATATATATATATAATATATATAATATATATATATATATATATAAAGATTTTACATAAACACGTGAAATAACAATCAATGATCAAACCACAATAAGAAATAGGAAAACAATACTAAGATGTTTTCTGCATCTAGTGTTTAGTTGGGTTTTTGACTCTGACGAAGACCGCTTGTTACGGTTGAAAGATCTTAGTCTTGTTTTCCCATTTCTTATTGTTGTTTGATCATTCATATATATATATATATATATATATATATATATTATGAGGAAGGCTACACCCATATCCTATATCAACCTATAGATACCTACACAGTATAGATAACTATTCAGTATGTTCGTGCCAGCGATTTGTAACTTTTATGGCATAAGTAACAGTAACTGACATGACTTATTCTTATGTAATGTCAGTGTTTATTATTTATATTAAAAATTATACTCTGATATGTCTAATTCATAAAATTTTGAATATGGGCTTAGCTATGAGTGATTTTGAATATTTTTAAGGTGAGGGAAATATTATTTCTTGGATACCATCACTCCAGGTTCCTTCCTAAGTACAGTTAGCACCGTCCAGGCACTGTCATGTGTAGCTGCAATTTAGCCGACTAGTATTATTTTGAAGGAGAAAGGCGATGGGACCGATCAAGGCTTGTCTATAATTTGGTGCTTAGCCAAGGGAGGGAGGCCTTTGAAGTGGGCCAGGCATGCTGTAAACAAACAACAAAGGAACCTGCTCTAAAATCAACAGCGACCCCCCACCAGGTCTTCCTCTCTTAACCTTCCACACGGCTGGTTTGGCGGGCATTTAAACAAACAGGCCGCATTAATACCCAAACAGTGGGCACTGGGTAAATTATCATCCGCCTATGTTCGAGTGCAAAATACATCAATCCGCATTTGGCAGTGCACACTCCGTCATATACCTACCCCTTCCTAATATTAAATTCACAGTAAACGAATTCCATCGTGATCGATCATTGTTAGACTATGTTCCAATGTTATTACTGTTCTAACAGCATTTCTATTGCCTAATAGATGTACTCAATAATCTAACTCTTTCAGGAAACTCGTTTCTACTGAGTCTTCTTCTATTACTATCTTCAAACCAGTAAATTACTCCTTCGCAACAACATTCTCTGTTTTCTGAAAAAAACCAGTAAAACATACGACTACATTGGCTTTTTTTTCATCACGATAACTTGCCCAAATCAAAAGCACGTACCATTTTCTAACCAAATGTAACAATTTTTCTAAGGTATAATTTGAAGTTATACCACTACGTTAATGTCTATCACCTTATTCTTTCAATTATATTTTATTATAAGTATCGGGTATAGGTGTAATATTTTAATACGGTCTTTGATGACACAGGATGGCATTTTTTTAATACTTTTAAATACATATTTATCAAGAAGTTTAAGAGAATAAAACAGAAAACAAGTTTATATAAAGAAACTCAAGTTTTTTTCAAATTTCATACATTTTTAAAAAAATGTTAATATATAATTTTAAAATTTCAAAAAAATATATATAGTAATTGGTTAAAGTTAACTATAATATTTTTAAATACATGCATATTATTATTACCACTGAGGTTAGTATGATTTATACTATTAATATGGCAAACCGTCATACCTCGTAAGATGATACTGGAGTCGTTGGACGCTTTCATAAGTTAGCCATCTTCGATTGCCACTAACCTATTAGTAGGTTAGTTGCGATTGAAGATGGATAACGTCTGAAAGCGCTCCAACGATTCCAGTATCATCTTACGAGGTATGACGGTTTGCCATATTAATAATATAAATTAGAATATTTTTGTTTACATTTTAACATTCAACCAATGAAGATTCTTAATTATAATATACACAATATAATTTCTAAAAATATATATCACCATAATCTTTTTCTTTTTAAAAAACCATATTAAAATTCTTTTTATTCATCTCTATACGTGATTAGAAATTTTACAACATTTAGATGTTAAAATTTAAGGCATTTGTTGGTATCATTCTAAATTGACTGAATAATTCATTTTCAGTATTAGATGAGTGAATATTCATTTCATAAATTTAATTAGTGCTATTAATTATAAGAATATATCGATTTGATTCTGAAAATTAGATTATTTTTAAAAGTTTTGCTTGCTTAGAGATGGTGGTATGTTTTGAGAGTGTTCTGTTATATCTATTGTTAATTGATTAATTTATTTCAACTGCTTTCTGTCTAGATGAGCCACCTATTACTGGCATATTAACTCGTAATTAGCAGGTTATAATTCATGGCTAAAGAGCAAAGTTATGACATTTATCCAGACGTTATAATCAATTTGAGAGTTTAATTTGAACCTAAAAATAATCACTTATAAATCTATTCTTTAGTTTGTTTATACAAGGATTATCAATTATTTTCCTTTCACCTCAATATCAGATAAGCAAAGTCTAATAACCATTCAACTGCTTTCCCTGCAGTTCTGTGATAACTGGAATGCTTATTCCAGTTTTTTATTTCAAAATAAATAGCCACAGTACCTACTATGAGAAGGATATACAAAGGTCATTTTTTTTTAGGGTAAGAACCGCTTTATAATGGAGTAAAAGAATCTTCTTTTGATAACAAAAATTATATCAAAAATTAAAATACTGGACAGTTATTTCACTTTTCAACATAATTACCATCAACGTTGAAGCTTTTATCAAGCCGTGGCATCAGCTTTTAAGTCCATTCATCAACAAACTCTGACGACTGAGCTTTATACCCGTTTAAAAGTTGTCTTTTTAAGCATGTCATCATGTTTCAAATGTTTCCCACGTAGGATTACCTTAAGTTTTGGAAATAGATAAAAGTCTTATGGTGACAAATCAGAACTGTAAGGTGGATAATCCAGTAATTTTCAGTGATAATTGTCCAGTTGCATTTAGGTTCTTGCTCCATACACTGGAAAATTTTAATTTGTAAGTAATCAAATTTTGTTATTAAGTAAACTTCTTTTTACTTCATTACAAAACGGTTCTTACTTAAAAAAATTACTTTCGTAAATAACACTGTAATTAACAACTTAATATCATGCTATTGGAAAAAGAAAAAGTTTGAACTGTATAATATAATGGTTAATAGAGTTCAAAGAGAATAAAATATTTCAGAAAGTGCTGAGTTTTAATTGATTTATATATATATATATTATATATATATATATATATTTGTAAAAGTTGGGAGCAGTCCTTCTTCAATACATGCTTTTAAAAACTGGATGTCTGTTTCCACTTGATTTAATTTTGTCTTATATTTTTCCAAAATACGAAATTTTTTCTTTAACTCAGAACTCAATTTAAAAATTAATTCACCATAATTACTTGTTTTATTATTGAACATGTTTCGGTGTACGTTCACCATCTTCAGCAAACACACGATTAATTATAATTACCTTAACAAATGAATCTAATAGTTAAATTACATTTCAAAAACAATGAGTGAACAAGTTAACTAAGGTTACACTGACAGGTTAGGGGTTGTCAGTGTTGGCAAAACTAGCCCTAGGTTTCCAAACAAGCGCAACTGGTTGGCAAAATTACCTTTTTGATCGTTCATTCTAGGAGCTTTTTCTAGTATGAACAGCGCTTCTAATATCCTGAGTCTTCTTCCGTCCTTTTCTTTTGCTATAATTCTAGTATTATTCACCATAGTTTCCCTCGAAATTTTTGTTTTGTGAATCTTTTGGAAGTGTTCTTTGGGGGCTCCTGAAACCAGATGCATCGTCAGCCTCCTAGGAGGCTGACGATGCATCTGGTTTCAGGAGCCCCCAAAGAACACTTCCAAAAGATTCACAAAACAAAAATTTCGAGGGAAACTATGGTGAATAATACTAGAATTATAGCAAAAGAAAAGGACGGAAGAAGACTCAGGATATTAGAAGCGCTGTTCATACTAGAAAAAGCTCCTAGAATGAACGATCAAAAAGGTAATTTTGCCAACCAGTTGCGCTTGTTTGGAAACCTAGGGCTAGTTTTGCCAACACTGACAACCCCTAACCTGTCAGTGTAACCTTAGTTAACTTGTTCACTCATTGTTTTTGAAATGTAATTTAACTATTAGATTCATTTGTTAAGGTAATTATAATTAATCGTGTGTTTGCTGAAGATGGTGAACGTACACCGAAACATGTTCAATAATAAAACAAGTAATTATGGTGAATTAATTTTTAAATTGAGTTCTGAGTTAAAGAAAAAATTTCGTATTTTGGAAAAATATAAGACAAAATTAAATCAAGTGGAAACAGACATCCAGTTTTTAAAAGCATATATATATATATATATATAATATATATATATATGAGAATATGTATATATATATATATATGAGAATATGTTGGCAGCAGGTCTTCTCTTAAACATATTTGGTTAAAATTTGCAGCAGCTTCTGCACTCACTAACTTTGCGCTGGTGGCCGAAGAATCGAGGCCACCAGCGCAAAGTTAGAGAGTGCAGAAGCTGCTGCAAATATATATATATATACATATATAATTACAGAAAACAGAGCATGAAGTGATACAAAGAACTCAGTTCTTTGTTATGGCACTCCTTGTAACTAGATAATGTCACCTGGTTGACGACTAGGTAGCGACTGTATTGCTATTCCATTTAACTGGTGTAATAATGTGGTTATAAACTGACTAACCGGTCGGTAACACATATTTGATTTACCCATGATAAAATGAGCAAAGAAAGACATCGTACACCCACTCATTTGAGTCCTTATACCAGTTTGGGAGAATACTTTAATGATCAGACGGAGGGCTGCGTTATTCACATTAATAGGTCTATAGAATGTTGTTCAGTTTTTAGGCCACTTGTTTTTCAATAAAACACTGTAACTACTAATCTGAATTGCTACCATTCGCATGGATGACTGTTTGTGAAGCTTGGTGGCCTGACAGGAAGACAATCGGTAAGTGAATAGCGTTTTCAGCTGTCTCCTCCAGCAGGGTCATCCTTTAAGCAAATTGGTGCAATCATTGTTTCGTTGTCATCGCAGAGAAAGTAGATGGTGAATGGTCGGCTGTGGTCGGTGCCAGAGGCAGTGTCTTGCCCGTTTGGCTGATTCATTGTCTCAGACAGTTATTCGTCAGGTGGGACTATCCTTAGGACTGTGGCTGACATCGGTCGATAGCGTAGCACTCCAAGGGCCATGTTTGTTTTAACCCTTTCGTAATCAAACCTAAAGTATTCTCTTAACCCAAACACAATCTGTCCTTTTCATTCAATCAACAAAAAACAAAGTCAGTTATATTGAAATCTTGTAACACTAACAATGCATTGTACAAAGTATTACGCAATGGTTATAAATACAAATAGATATATATATGTAATATATACAATTGAAATACATATGTACCTACTACGAGTATCGTGTGGAACATTAATAACAAAAAATTGAGACTCGGACAGTTCTCCAGGTTCAAATCAATTTGAGAGTTTAAGTTGAACTTAAAAATGATGACTTATGAGTTTATTATGTATGTACAAGTATATAAGTTAATTAGAAACACTAATACAAAATGCAAATTGAAATGATAATAAGCAAAGCATTCAAGATAGCATTTATCAATAAAGCTTGCTCCCAACACACACACACGAATATATATATATATAAAGATTTCATATGAACTAACAATCATGTAAATAACAATTCACGTGAAATAACAACCAATTATCAAACCATTGTTATTTGTAATTTGTTATTGTGGTTTGATCATTGATATCATTTCCAAGGATAATCTTTTATATTTTATTCCGGTAATATTTTATTCAATTTTTTTTTATAAACTATACAGATTTAATAAAATGTATTAATGAGAACTAAAACGTAAAACAGGCATCCTTTTTTTTTTATTATTTTCGCTTGAGTCGTATCAGAAGAGAATAACACAAGGGAGAAATCATGAAAGGTTGTCCAGACTGATTGAAGCAATAAGTATTTGTATATATACAAATTTGTATTTATACTAATTGTATATTTTGTATTGATTGTATACATATAGATTACAAAATAGTAATCTTTACGAACAACAAGAACACATTTCAATACTTGACGAATCATCATAAACAGAAAAGGAGATATAATCCGTTTGAAGATCAAAACTACAGTGATGGATACAGTGCAAATAGTTGCAATGGTATCGCTTCATATATATGCAGAAAGTGATGAAAAATGAAGTAACTAACCATTTAATTAATATATAAAAATAAAAAAATAAATTCCAATAATGGAAGGAAAAAAGTATAAAATAAATAATAAATGAGCTTTACAGATATATGACTCAACTTTCATTTACCACATGAAAGACATCATTCTCACTTTCCCACTTTATCATTTACTATCCCCCCTCTCTCTCGCTCTCTTTTAAATACCTCTTGTGATGACGAACAGTCGATCAAAATGAAAATAATAAGAAAGTGTCATTTGATCACTCCATGATCACTTTAAGAATGCATGTTGATCACTCTAGTGACTACAAGAGTTCATTCTGTTTATGTTCAATGTTAACATTCAAATTTTAATATCTCCGTTAGGAATACATTTTCGTAATGGAATATATATATATATATAAAAAGATTTCACATAAACACCTGAAACAACAATCAATGATCAAACCACAATAAGAAATGGGAAAACAAGACTAAGATCTTTCAACCGTAACAAGCGGTCTTCGTCAGAGTCAGAGTTGGGTTTTTGACTCTGACGAAGACCGCTTGTTACGGTTGAAAGATCTTAGTCTTGTTTTCCCATTTCTTATTGTGGTTTGATCATTGATTATATATATATATATATAATTAAAAGAAACGGTCCAGCGGACTTTTTTAAATAAAATAAATTCAAAACGAAGGAAACACACAGAAAGACACAGACATAACTCACATCGATATTTCGACCATCGTCGTCATCAGGAGGTGTGAAGAGTGAAGAGCGAAGAGTCTCGCAGGAAGACAGGGTGGCGACTCGCTAATGTGAGTTACTCGTATGTCTGTGTCTTTCTGTGTGTTTCCTTGGTTTTGAATTTATTTTATTTAATATATACGAGTATATATATATATAATAACTGATATTATCATTAAAGGGATGTTTGAATATCAGCTAACAAGACCCGTCATCACAATTCACCGCTCAGTTGTTTGGTTTGGAATTTCATGTATTGAACAAGAGATATTCACTCCTTTATTGAAAATCATGCAAAGGATCGGATTACTCGAGGGCAGAACAATGCAGCTTTTGGAGTGTCTCTCCCTCTTTGACGTTGCTAATCTATTAATCAGTTACAATAGTTAATTATGTTAGAATTATTCGGGGGCAATATGGTGGAAATGATTTTTGACTTGGGGTGGCGAGGTGGTTTGGAAGGGGGTGTAGAAATGACGAGGGCAGTTGTGTAATACTATATGGGATGTGAAGGATCGATCGTCTTGGCCACCTACCCCTAATGGTAATTGGTAACAAGAGAGCAGACGTCATTAATAAGCTTGCAAAACTAAAACTGCGATTTATGCTTTAATGGGCGCCAATTAATAAGCATAATCTCTACCAGAGCTGTCACTCTAGTGATTAATACTAACCGAATGAATCCAGTCTCGTGTGTCACCTTCCATACACCTACCTCCTATATCCTCCTTTGTTCTCAGTTCACCTTTCCAAATAATTTTATGTTCATTTTAACATATGTTTGTTCATCTCAGTTATATAATCATTTTAGTTAATTTATTTAAAAAATTATTACTCCCGTGCTAAACTGTCAATTTCTATTCCAATTTGACATGTAAATTTATACCGTTATAATATAATTCATTATTATTGCCCATAGAGTTACATCTCTAATCGACAGATTTCAAAACAAATCCATTATCAAAAGTTCACCCAATTGTATTATAATTAAACCTATTGTCAGCCAATTTAGACTACCGGTTTAATTACTTAGTTCATTACAAAATTGTAAAGATTTTTATTTTTTTAATACATATCTTATCAATATCTATTAAAAAATAGAAAATATTTCTTTATATAATTCCAATTTTATTTATAAAAAAAGGGTGGTCTATAGCGAGTTAACACAATTTTGGATGCATATTTACCATCAAGCTATATGGAGAAAAAATCGTCAAAATAATATTGTTTTGCGTGCAAATCATTTGACTTAACGAAATCTCATATTCAGATCAGTTGTAATTTATATGCAAAAGTTAGTAATATAATCGTTTTACTGATTCATCAAATATTTTAGATACTATAACCATATATTTGATTTAAGTATTCATTTCATGTTTTTAGAAACAAATTATTAGAAGGTGTTATAACGTTGTTATGATATTAAATCGTAAAGATAAACTTCCAATGAAATGTAAACAGATTAAATATATTGAATGTAACGAGAATAATTTTAATGATTTATTAGTTCTTTTGCTTGAGCCCATAAAGGACTTCATATTTTCGAAAAACTGCTTATTTCCATATTGGAAGTAATAAAAATACATATTTCTAGATGGGATGTTGTTTTCAGCCTGTTTACTGTATTAGGGACTCCATATCTTTGCTAGTCCTATATAGGAGAGTGGATATTCCTTTTGGCTGGCACAACATTACCATCTTCCTTCTTATGAAATCCAATACGTAGTAGTAATAAAGATCCATTCTTCCCTTTTAGGAGATTTGCTCACAAGTTGGTATAGAGGCAACCCCCCTCCTGTTAGCTATAGTCCGCCACCAACCCTACAATCCTTATCCATTTTTTACTCTATAATGCACACTCTTTTAACCTCACACACTTTTTCTCTAATAACATTTGAATCAGACAGTGGTTTAATTATATTCAAAACTCGTTATAACTCAGTCTAATATAAGTTGTTTACATGTAAACATATTTACGCACTGGTAAACAGAATAGACTAATAAATACTATCCATGGATGTTATAAAAAACTTAGCACAGAAGCGAAACTAATTAAGGAACCTACAAGTTTTGATCACACAGTGTTATTCGTCAAGTATATGACGAATATAAAATATATTCGTATAATATATACGAATATAAACTTGCTTATTGCAAGTTTAACTGCAATAAGCCAGTTCAATTTGTTTTATCATTAATGTTTGCTTTTCACTCTAATCCTGATAATATCTGCCTTGTCATTTACATCTAACAACCGACCTATCGTAAAATAGGTAGGCCTGGTTAGAGATACAATAATCACAGTAATTATTAGCGTTATATAGAAAAACTTACGTATCTTTCAAAAATAGACGAACATTTATTTGATGTTTAAAATTATTTTTTTAATTTACCAATGCATGAGAAATAAAAACACAAATCTACAACTGAGGAATATATATATGTTTAATATGAGATTTTCTCAAAAAATTGTTCTTGACCTCTATTGTATTAGGTAGGTTTTGTTTTTGAGCCCTGAAGATGATGTACAAATACATCAAAACGGTGGCCTAGGAAAGTGTTTACTTTTTTTTCTTTCATCTTGCCCTCGAAAACAAAACCTACTTAATATAATATGAGATATATATTTATTTAAATAAATTTATATGGTCACGTACCTGACATCGTACAGGCTCGGGACAGACAGTTTAACGTCCTTCTTCGAGGGACGACGTTCTCAGATTTATTCACCTCCCTCATGAATAAATCGAGGGCCAGGTGGGGATCGAACTCTGGTTCTATCAGTTCAGAGACAAGCACGTAACCACTGAGCTAGCCTGACCCCTTTAAATATGATTAACTGTGAATTATAAATTTTGATTCGGAGTATTTGCGTTATATCAGATTAATAGAATATTAATTGTATCCCTGCATGACCTCATGGCTTTGATTAGACTGACATCGCCTCGGCAGAGTTATCATGGCCGGAGTGTTCTCCACATAAGTTGCTCATATTATTTGTTAACAGCTTACCACATATATTGCTAGCATAGGACCTTTTGACGAAGGCTGGTATTCTCATTTAAACTTACATTACTCAACGCATATTTTATACCATAATAAATAGTTTTATAAAAAAAACCAAAATAGATAATTATTATCGTTTTATGTTAATCCCAAGTGCTAAAACTACTTTCTAAAACAAAAATAAGAGAATCTTCTAATACTGTGAAAGTGATATTAGCACTATATCTACATCTAATTAGCATTATATATCTATATTATGTATACATCTTGTTATATATGAATACCATGTGCGAAGTCTTGTTATATATATAAATTGTATATTGTGTATTAATAAATTGTATTTTGTTTCAGGTATGTGATTTGTTACTTTGGATACTGCTTTATCTTCTTGTGGTATGTTTATATTTTTTTTTAATATATGTAATTATCAGTTCATTATTATTTATTTAAGCATATATACCGAGTTGTAATGAAAACTAATAGTTTAGAATTACATATTTAGAATCCATATTTACACTGTATGATAATTTGGATGCATAGTTTTATTGAGAACTAAGCCTAAGTAGCTAAACTTTTATAATTTAACTATTATATAACATATTATGTAACAAAATACATAATAATTATGCATGTCATTTAATAATACTGTTGTCATAATAAGTTCAAGGATCTGAGAGTGACATTAGCACTAGTATAATTATATATCTATGCATATCATTATATTCTATATGTGGAGACTATTTCATTAGCTTTTTACCCTACATTATATATCTATTATATATCTATGCATATGATTTAAAATATTAATGTAATAATAATTTAAAGAAAATGAGAGAGGTATTAGCACTAGTATCATTATATATCTTTGTTGTCTATAAATCTTTTTATCAATGAATACCATGTGCGAAATCTTAAATACCTTAGACGAAGCCTACATTTAAATAAAAATAGTTTACTTAAATATTTAGGAGAAAGACTAAATACGTTAACTATTATTATTTAACTCTTATATAACAACTTATTTAACAAAAGATATCATAATTATGCTTACCATTTAATAATATTAATGTAATAATAATAATTTAAAGAATATGAGAGCGTCATTAGCACTAGTGTCATTATATATCTATGTTATCTAAAAACTTTTTAACAATGAATACGATGTGCGAAATCTTAAAAACCTTAAGCGAAACCTAAATTATGTATTATTATGTTATAATATATACATATATTATTATGTATTTTGTTAAATAATATGTTATATAATTCAATATGACATATTATTATATTTCGCCTAGGTTGCAGTGGCAGTCCCACAAGGGAACACACGTAGGCCAAGCATTGGCCCTTTTTGATACCACACAATAAAGATTGAATCTACAGTGGGAGTCCTAAATTTTGCCTAACTCAAATGTATTTAGAGTAGGGATCTTTAACGAGTACCTGACATCGTACAGGCTCGGGACAGACGGTTTAACGTCCTTCTCCGAGGGACGACGTGCTCAGATTTATTCACCTCCCGCGTGAATAAATCGAGGGCCAGGTGAGGATTGAACTCCGGTCCTATCAGTTCAGAGGTGAGCACGTAACCACTGAGCTAGCCTGGCCCTATATTTTGCCTAAATATTAAAGTAAAAAATGTTTAAGTAAACTTTTTTTTACTTTAATATTTAGGCGAAATATAATAATAAGTGTTATCGAATTATATAACATATTATTTAACAAAATATATAATAAGTATGCATATGATTTAATAATATGAATGTAATAATAAGTTAAAGAATGGAAATTGCATTGGAATGTATTAGTTTATTATGACTAATGTGAAGAGGGGGAGAATGGCAACTGATGGGGATGGAAGAATGCAAATTAGGTTTTGCAAACTTTTGATGGTTACGTCATTCTGCTAGCACTGAATGAGGATCACTGCTCAAGTCAAACAACTTTTCTTATTTTAGGAAATCCACACTTTCACTCTTCCATTTTTTTATATGTCACTTATATTCCATACTATTTCAATCTATTTCAATACAGTAATTACATTATTAATACTAGTTAATGTTTAAAGTAGGAGGCCAGGTAATCTCAGTGGTTAACGTACTCGTCTTTGAAGTGATAGGAACAGGGTTCGATCCCCACCTGGCCTTTCATTTATTCACGCCGAGGGTGAATAAATCTGAACATCGTCTCTCATAGAAGGACGTTAAACAGTCGGTCTAGACTCTGTACGATGTCAGGTACTCGTTAAAGATACCTACTCTAAATACACTTGAGTTAGGCAAAACTTCGAACTCCAACTGTAGAATCAATCTTCATTGTGTGGCATCACAAACAGACAATAGATGGACTACGTGTGTTCCCTTGTGGGACTACTACTGCAACCTAACCGAACCTAATATTTAAATTATGTTTTTATAATTAATCATTTCAGAAATATTAATTATTGACATATATGAATATTCAATATAGACCTCAGGTTAAAATCAATTGACGAATTCACAAACAGACTGGTGACCAATGGGAATACGAAAATCCCACCCCATCCAAACCCCTTGTCCAGAGCCTATCCCTAAGAACTCCCCTACGACCTCCATCATAGAGGCTGTTTTTAAAATAGAAAGCCAAACCCTAGATCTACAACTTTTCAAGATTCAAGAAGACCAAACGACCACGAAATAGTGCCTTCCGAATAACGAATATAAGAGTACAGACATTTGCTCACTGACTCTACAAACACAGCAGTATCAAAATTCAGCAGTAGTAGGACCTTGACCTGGAACTGCTAATTACAACGAACAGTACAGTGCGCGGAAAGAATCGTTGGTCTTTAGTTGACATATATGAATTTATTCTAGAATATTTGTTCAAGTAAACATATTTATTCATCATTGATCAAACCACAATAAGAAATGGGAAAACAAGGCTAAGATCTTTCTACCGTAACAAGCGGTCTTCGTCAGAGTCAAAAACCCAACTCATATATTGCCTCAGTTGGGTTTTTTTTTACTCTGACGAAGACCGCTTGTTACAGTTGAAAGATCTTAGCCTTGTTTTCCCATTCCTTCTTGTGGTTTGATCATTTATATATATAAATATTGGTAAAAGTATCGACCGTGGAATAGAAACAAAACTAAACATTATCGGGACTTGGTCAGTTCTTCAGGTTCAAATTAAACTCTCATTGCCAACTTTTCGGTTTTTATTTAAAACTTTTTTCATAGGCCTACAAAAACAGAGGAAATATAAGAAATAATACAATCATTCAAAAATCAAACATACATAAAAGTGCAATTAGTTACAATTAAGAAATTACAATAGAAATTTTGACTATAGGTTAGTGAGAAAACTTACAGAAGTATAAATTTTGAAACAGAAAAGCTAAGTATTACATTACAAATTATTTTACAAAAAAAAATAGTATGTGGATTTTAACAACTGTAGTCTAAATGAACACGTGACACTGAACTGAAATAACCAAGCAAGGTACCAAATTTCAGCAGACAACCAAAAAGACACTAACACAATTTTTCATCTATCAACAATGTTTAGCTTAACACACCCGAATAAATACTATTTAAATTTGAAATGTCACTTCTATAATTAATGGATGATTGGTCCTTTCTAATATATAACATTTCCAAAGTTTTCCTTCTCTGTTCATCCATTTCTTTGACTATTTTTTTATTTCATCGAAATCAAAATTATGGCCTTCATTAATACTGTGTGCAGCTAATGCAGTGGCATTAATTTTCTTTTTTCTCATTGAATAACTGTACTGATAAGTCCTTTCCTTTAAAAAACGACTGGTTTCTCCAATAAAGACCGAAACGTTGACAATCAGAGTTTAATTTGAACCTGAAGAACTGACCGAGTCCCGATAAACTATAGTTTCGTTTTGTATATATATATATATATATATATTTGGGGAGCAGGCCTTCATTTATACACGTTTTATTAAAAGTAATGCCCAATTTAACTTTTACACTTTTTCTTATCCGTTTTTCAAGTGTTCTCATACTTGACTTCCATGGTTCTGGAACTAAAAACATAAGTTCACGTAATAAAAATTTTGGTGAACTTATGTTTTTAGTTCCAGAACCATGGAAGTCAAGTATGAGAACACTTGAAAAACGGATAAGAAAAAGTGTAAAAGTTAAATTGGGCATTACTTTTAATAAAACGTGTATATATATATATATATATATATATATATATATATATATATATATGTTTTGAGGTTGCAATAACTAGGTTATTGTTGATGTTTAGGGGGTTTGTATATTAAGGTAATTGATAGAAGTGGTGAGGTAGAGAAAGTGAGTGGGGAGAGGTCAGATGAAAGCAATATGAGTCTCCGGAAGACGATGTTTGACTTGGCGAGGTGTGGCGAGCAATAAGAGGAAGGTCAAGTTAATTGGGGGGGGACAGTTCTTGTTGGCGGCTGGAGGGTGTTGGTTTTTAGGCAGGAGATTGGACCTACCTGTTGCCGTAGAGACGAGACCCCCCTCAGGCAAGCAGCACGTCCTCCGCTAGTCCGGATATTGAAGCTGCACTTCATTTGTACCGGCCACCCCATACATCCTCGGCCTCCTTCCACTAGCCCCATTTGTTCTCCTTTCACCTTTCAATCGATAACTCCCCTCCACCTTACCCCCTCCCCCCACCCCCCCACCATACCCAACACTTTACTTCTTTCCCTTATTCCCACTCCCTATTTCATACATTCTTAAAATGCCTAACCTTCTATGTTTTCCATTCCCTCAAACATTTCTTACAACAGATTGATTGTATTCAAACTCTTTTCACTTCTTTATTTTTACTTGTTTATCTTATATCCCAAATTTACTCCTTATTTTTGCAATATTGTTTCAAAAGAATCTCTCTATGAAACAGTTTATATTCATCATGTTGATTAAGGTTTCATGTTACACTTACTATCCACTTATGAAAAATGTATTATAAACCTATCTATGTAAACAATTTTAGTTACTAACAATTAACTAGAAGTTAATCAATTAATAGATATATTAAAAGAATCAATCAAGAAAGTAAATACTGTTTTGGCCAAACAAGTTTGTAAATACTATTACTAACATATTGTACCAGCGCTGAATATATGTACTGTGTAGTTTTTCGTTTCTAAGAAATCTACACAATTTCAGAGGTTTCTTTCACTACTCACTTCCAAGTTGTCTACCTTCTCAACTTGTGAAGCCAATCACTCTTCGGTATCAGCTCCTGCTCGTAAACTATGGAAAAAATCTTCACAATGTAGTTTTATTAACAAAACAAAGGGTACAATGTAGACTATAAGATAGCTTATTTGCTTTTAGTAATGAATATTGTGGTTTTGAATCTTGAACATTTCTCTGGAGTTTTCATGCGGAATATCAAAATTTTTTTTATTCAAATCTAGTAAAGAGTGTCAACCAAATATACAGATATCCTTTAGAAGTGCCTTCCACTTTAGAAATTTAGAACATTCTGCATAGACTTAACTACATGTAATGTGGTTGCCTCTAAACAAAATGCAATTATGAGTTTTAGAAGCAAATGAATTATTTGAGGTTAGTCCCCCTTTGATTTTCGTTATCAGTAAAGGTGCTAGATAAGCATTTTACTACATTGAAATTAATAGCAGCTAATGTTTCAGGTAGTTTCTTTTATAGGAATATGGGAGAACTAGGACTCTAGAAAACTTAAATTCTGTTCTTAGCACATCATTATTTATTTTCTTCTACTGGATTCAACTTGATTTCTTACATTCTTAAACTAATATTGTTCTTGGTTAATAATTTTGTCCTATATATTTTTTCCTTTGTTATTTTTGACCAGGGAACCTTGACAGTTCATTTCAATTCCTTTTTTACTAACTTTTGAGCACAAATCAGATTTAATACTTGTCATTTTATTATATATATATATATATATATATATATATATATATATAACAACAAAAACGTTATCGAGAAGACTCACAATGCACCTGGCTTGTGCTCCTAAAGAACACACAAAAAAAGGTCCATGGCTTGGAATTAAGCCAACAAATGTTAACTAGCAATAGTGAAATAACTAACAGAGAAAATTATTTTAGTTGTCTACAAATAATAGAACCAATCCAGATATTGGAAAAGAAACCCTATATAAATAGACAAATTTAAAGTTATACCAGAATTTTGAAGATAAATATAGAGGAGTCTGTGAGCATGATAGCAGAAGATATTTGAAATTAGGCTTAGCCTTAGGGCCAAATATCCATGAACTAGTTTAAACTGTATCATTTAAGTCAGCATAGCATTATCGTAACCTCTCTTATTTATGTACCTGTTATGCATGTCGACTGTGTTATTGCTTCTTTTAAGTAATATATATATATATATATATATATATATATATATATATATATATATATATATAATGATCAAACCACAAAATGAAATAGGAAAACAAGACTCAACGGTAACAAGCGGTCCTCGTCAGAGTCAAAAAACCAACTGACGTTGTATTGTTAATATAATAAATTTATTTTATTTACAATAAAATACAAGTTAATACAATAAAATACAATACAATTAAATTAAATTAAATTGAAGTTGGATTTTGACTGTGACGAAGACCGCTTGTTACGGTTGAAAGACCTTAGACTTGTTTTCCCATTTCATATTGTGGTTTGATCATTGATAGTTATTTCACGTGTTTATGTGAAATCTTATATATATATACCACTAATTGATAATTCTTCCTCAATTAGTGTGCCAATGAGATAAAATATTGATATTATTACTCCAATAACTACCATAACAAAATATGGGACATGCTATCTTACTGTCTCGTGCGTATTTACGAAAGTTTTCTTATGAATTTGAACCATTTAAAACCTGTTATGTTTGTCATATTTTAACAATGAATAACTTAATGATCGGTGTATAATTTAATGAAGTTCACTTTGCTGCCTAGTTCACTGTTACATTATTCTACGAATTCAATGTTGACGAGAACAAGAGTGATGAAAGACCATATCCGTAATTCAAACTGTGTATACAGGATGTCTCAAAAGTCACATTATAGTTTTAAAACTTTAATGAAAAATTACAAGAAAGATTCATAAGTTTTACATCAATAAAGAAGTTATTATACTTAATTTGACTAAATTTACATCATTTTTTAAAGTTGTTATCATTGAAGCATAACTTTTCCATGCACGAAAACCCCAAAGACTTCGGAAGAGAAAGTTACCAAGAGACTTATTAGAGTGAATTATGCTGGTGACATGTAATTTTAAATTAATTTGTATAACTTAGTTTTCACGCCAGGAAGTATAGTTGCATGACTATTTCTTCTCTCCTGCCTTCATGTACAAGTATATATATATATAAAAAGATTTCACATAAATACGTGAAATAACAATCAATGATGAAACCACAATAAGAAAGGGAAAACAAGACTAAGATCTTTCAACCGTAACAAGCGGTCTTCGTCAGAGTCAAAAACCAAACTGTCAGTTGACTCTGACGAAGACCGCTTGTTACGGTTGAAAGTATATATATATATTCAGTTTATCATTTTTCAAACTTTTCAAATAGTTGGGTATTTTTTTGGTAAAGGTCGTGAAGTGGTTCACTCATTTTTAAATTAGCAATATAATCTTCCAACTGAAGCTGTTGACCAACCTTAAGTGGGTATGCCTGAAGCTGTTTACTCTTCGATTCGAGCTTTTTTGATGCTGATTCCAAACGCAGCTCTGACGATTGACCTTAGTGAGGGCAAATCCTGCTTTATAAGTTCGATATGCTCACCATTAGTGGTAGTAGCCAGCGTGGTTTATCAAGACCAGATCTTGTTTTGATTAACTTCTCATGAATATCGTAAATTGTGGTACCCGTTGAATCGGTGCGACGGCTATAAATCTTCTTGGCTATAATTTTTTTTAACACTTAAATACTTTTAATACTAACATTTTAATATTTTTGTTTTATCTTAATGGTGTTTTTACGCCTGATATTGTACAGGCGGGGGACTAACGTTTTAACGTCCTTTCCAAGGGAGGACATGCTCAGTTTATTCACCTCCCACGTAAATAAATCGAAGTCTAGATTGGGTATTGAACCTCGGACCTACTAGTTCAGAGTCAATTACGTTAACCACTGATCTAACCTAGCCCATACGTTAGCTAACATACTAACATACTGAATAGTAACTAGATATCATAATATGTTTTGCATTTCGCTATTATGATAAGGAGTTGATTCCTAATATTGTCGGCTTTTCAGACACTTACGGCTAGCCCATACGTTAGCTAACATGCTAACATACTGAATAATAACTAGATATCATAATATGTTTTGCATTTTGCTATTATGATAAGGAGTTGAATCCTAATATTGTCGGCTTTTCAGACACTTGATCTGAAAAAAAGTGAAACCCATATGAATTTGGCAGCAATGATTTATTTTCTTGGGGTTAACAAACAAATGTCTGCAATCTGAGATGAGGGTCAGATAAGACCATGACCCCTACCATCCTTAAGTTAGTTAAAAGGGATAGAAGTATATGAAGAAAGAATAAAATCAATGTTTGATGTATAGTGGAAGCCATCAGTTGTGTATGGGCAAATAATGATGGGAGTTAATATTGTAGATTAAATATTGTATTACACAAAATAGCCCAGACTAGAGAGGGGAGAAAAAAGATGGAGTTATTTATCCAAAATATTGAAGGAGAACTAGTTGATTGAACTATGAATGCAATTATTTTATTCCACAGAAAATAATATATAGAAGAGCGAAGAGTCCCGCAGGAAGACTGGGCGGTGACTCAGTCTTTCCAGTCTGAGTCGCCTCCCTGTTTTGAATTTATTTTATTTAATATTTATTTATTTTTTTTTACAAAAATAGTTTAAATGAGCTTTACTTGTAGTTTCATGATCAGAAAGGTTTAACTTCGAGTTTTAAACAAGTTGTTTGGAGGACATTGTTTATTTTGAGTAATTTCAAAGCGATGATTAATTTATAAATAGACTTTAAGCGTGGACTGACTTACTAAATAGAATTGCTAAATGAAGGAAACAGTTTTAGGCTGCATTAAGTAGAAAGACTATTTTAAGATCTTTGAATAAACGAAAGAGGCATTTGGAATGAAGCAATCCATTTGGGTAGGCTAAGTCATTTGTAGAAGATCGTAAAGGGGACTTAATTTCTATGCAACAAGAGTGATGGAGTGCCTGCGAGGAAGTGGATATAAAGTTTTCTACTGCTGGAGCCGGCAGGGTGTATTTTCAAGGGGTGGGATGATTACAATGGCATTTCAACATACTATACAAGTAATATACCTCAACTGGTGGCCACGTTAGATCAGTGGTTAACTTACTTGCATCTGAGCTGGTGGATCCAGGGTTCAATACCCACTCTTCCCATCGATTTATTCATCTGAATCATGAATAAATCTGAGAATGTCGTCTCTCGAAAAAGACATTAAATCGTCAGCTCACACGCTAAATCTTAACACTTCAGTTAGATAAAATATGAAATAATATATATGATATGAAATAATATAAAATGCTTTATTTATCATAAATTAATAACCACATGTTCAATTAAAAAAGGCTACAGTTTTATGTTGGCTATGAGACATGTACGTATATTATTTTATTAATTATAAGTAATTATTAATAATTATCAAATCTAGTGTAAAAATTAACAATAAATATTACTTGCGTTACTTCACAGTTAAATTTAAGAAATCACACTTTTAAAAAAAAAATTTTTTTTATTATAAGTTAATTATTATACGGCATGCATATATATGCAAATCTAAAGTAATGCAACAGACTGCTTCTGGAGTCACAACTACTAGTCAAGAGTATAGCCATAAAGCCATCTCATTACCTAGAATTACATCCAGACTGGTTGCTTAAATATATTCAATAAATCAGTCAGAAACTGAACTAAGTGCATCGTAAACTCTTTTTTTTTTTTTCTTAACATAATTCTGGTTTTTACTGATATTGTAAGTTCGAATAGGACTTTTTTCAGATATATTTTGAATCTATTTACACATTTTTTTTAGAGGGTAGTATTTTCTTCTTTCCGTAGTATTACAATGATTTCATGTTCGGCCAATGAAGACCAATTTTTGTCATATCTGTGTTCCCGTGTGGGGCTGCCACTGCAACCTAACATAACCTAATACCACAACTCCGATAATCACAAGTGGTCCATTACATCAGGTAATGTAAATTAATATTAGCCATACCTAATAATGTACTGCTTGACATTTTTTAACACGTAAACTACTTGTTAAACAACACGAGCTTACCTACTGACATTGTATACCAGACTATAAACAATACTGTAAAACAATATATCATAATCATTTCTATTGTTTTACTATTATTCATTTTATTATTTTATTTATTGGATTTCTTAATTTATTCATCATTTTTTTTAAAAATTAAATAAATAAAATTTTACCTATAAAAGAAATTATTAAATCTTTCCCATCATCCTTCAAATTCCTTTTTTTCCTTTCCTACTTGATGTCAAAGTATAATCAGAACTTGTTAATCATGCTTCTCTTTGAATCCATAAACAACTCATCTAGATGAAGATTAATGTTAAAATATTAAACTGAGTTTTTATACTAGTATTCTATGTGCTTTGATATATATAAATTATGGGGGTCAGGATAGCTCAGTGGTTACGTCCTCGCCTCTGAACTGATAGGACCGGGGTTCGATCCCCACCTGGCCCTCGATTTATTCATGAGGGAGGTGAATAAATCCGAGCACGACGTTCCTCGGAGAAGGACGTTAAACTGTCAGTCCCGAGCCTGTACGGTGTCAGGTACTCGTTAAAGATCCCTACTCTAAATACACTTGAGTTAGGCAAATTTTAGGACTCCCACTGTAGAATCAATCTTCATTGTATGGTATCACAGAGGGCCAATGCTCGGCCTAAGTGTGTTCCCTTGTGGGACTGCCACTGCAACCTACCCTATATAAATTATCATAATAAACTTATTACTAATCCTGTTCTTTCTATAGAAACGAAACCTCATTCTACTCAAAGAATGAACGAACGGGAAGTATAGAAATGAACAGGTTTGATAATAGAATAATAATAATAACCACCTTTTACTGTATACCTTTTTATTATAATAATAATATAATATACTTATATATATATATACCTATATAATATAATATATAAGTATACAAATATAGCAAATCGTTGCCTTAGACTAATGTGTTATTGTTTCGTCTATCCCTATATAACGTGTGCTTCTTATTGCATATTTATTGTTTATATATGTTTTCATATTTAATCATTTTTTGATTCGTCTAGAATCTTTCGTTCTTCATAATTTTCATTACTTCTTTCTAAAAACAATGTGTAAATAGATTCAAAATATATCTGACAAAAGTCTTATTTGAACCTGTAATATCAGTAAGAACCAGAATTAAGTTATGAAACAAAAACGAGTTTACGATGCACTTAGTTCAGTTTCTGACTGTTTTATTGAATATATTTAAGCAACCAGTCTGGATGTAATTCTAAGTAATCAGATGGTTTTATGGCTATACTCTTGACTAGTAGTTGTGACTCCAGAAGCAGTCTGTTGCATTACTTTAGATTTGCATATATATGCATGCCGTATAATAATTTACCTATAAACAAAAATTTTTGTTTTAAAAGTGTGATTTCTTAAATTTAACTGTGAAGTAACGCAAGTAATATATATTGCTAATTTTTACACTAGATTTGATAATAATTGATAATTAGTTATAATTAATAAAATAATATACGTACATGTCTCATGGCCAACATAAAACTTAAGCCTTTTTAAATTGTACATGTGATTATTAATTTATGATAAATAAAGCATTTTATATTAAATATAGTTAATGGGTTAGTTCCACTGAGGTTAGCAATATTAGAATTAGTAATAATACATTCCGTCATACCTCGTAAAGTCTCTGAAAAGCTCGACCGGTTTCGGGTCCGTCTGGATCCCATCTTCAAGAGCACCTAACTGACTGTGAATGTTGTTTTCCTATAACCTACCTATATATAGCATCTACATTGTGTAATCAGTGTTGTGTGTGTAGTTAATTTTTTTCCCCTATGTCTTTAATTGCTATGTTTTTTCCTTCATTTTATATTAGTTCATATTTCAATCCTCCAAATTTATAATTAATTTGTCATTGGTGAACCAATTTTGTAAATTACCGTTACCAATTTATTGGAAAATTTCGTATACTATTCTATATATTTTTGTTGTTTTTTTTTTATCAATATGACGCTTTTGTAAATTAAATGTGTATTAATTTGCAATGTTTAAGAAAGCATTTCATGACTACTGTTATTTTATTCATTTTGTAGTCATGAATAAGCTGATTTTGTTAATTACGGATTAACTACCGTAGGGACTATAGTGGTGACTTGAAGATGTAGAAAGAAGTCAGATGGTGACTTCTTGGCTGCCTTACAGCAGACACACTCCGTAGCGCCTCCTCTGCCAATGTTTTGAAAGACAGGCCGGCAAACTCGGCTAGTTTGCAATGCAAACGTTTCAAGATCGGCCTTGCTAATAATTGATCGTGGTGGTGTAGAGGCCGCACACCTGTGCCTCTTCGCCTACTGAATATCTCAGTATATCATAACCACCTGTTTGCCCAATCAACAAGTGCATGGCTCTGGCTTGCCCGCAAAAACTCTCTCCAACCCATCTCCTTTATATCCCACTGAATACAGAATGACTGCCCAATTCCCTTCCTGCATTTAACTTACCGCCCCTTACCTCTAACCTAACGCACTGTTTATGGCTGAGCCTGAGTTAACGGACGCTCAACATTTAGGGCCACTACTTAGCCTTTCAGACCATGCTACACTCATAATAACAATGTAGTTAAATATTCTAAAAAAAAAAGTTACTTAGTAGGTTAATTGATATAAATATCGTTACTTGTT
This sequence comes from Hermatobates lingyangjiaoensis, assembly GCA_026182355.1. Taxonomy (NCBI): domain Eukaryota; kingdom Metazoa; phylum Arthropoda; class Insecta; order Hemiptera; family Hermatobatidae; genus Hermatobates; species Hermatobates lingyangjiaoensis. The sequence continues at coordinate 623,103 of JAPFBL010000085.1, forward strand.
ACATATTATATTAACTTATTTGATTTAAATAATTATCCAATTCAGAACCCACTTTACTCTATAAACCACATTTCAGAATAAATACGCAAACTCAGTTCAGTATCAGTGAAACTGTAATGAAGAACACTTGTTTTTGTTGAAAAATTACAACCACATTAATAATGTTCTAACTGTGGTTTAGACGTTTACGTGTTTAGTCATCTTCAGGGTAATTAAAAAAAAAATGTTAAAGTCATTTTTTTTAATTACCCTGAAGATGACTGGAAGCCAGTCGAAATATGTTGGTTCCCCCTTAATTAATTAATTAATTAAGTAAGTAAATAATATTTAATTAATAATTTAATAATATATATATATATAATAAATATTATATATAATATAATATATAATTTTTTTCTTTTTGCTCTCGACTTCCTAGTTCCTTTTTTATTTGTCTCCTTTGCGGCAGCACTGCTTTAGCCCTCACCCAGTGAGTTCTTTAGTTGACTGTCGTCCCTCCGTCAATTCACTTCTTCTCCTGAGGACGACCGCCTTTACGGTCGAAATATTGAAAAGTGAGTCTTTGTTGTGTTTCTGTTTATGTGTCACTGCTTATTTTAATTGTTATATATATATATATATATATATATATATATATATATTGACTTAATATATATATTAAACAACGCCTTGTTGTTTATATATATAACGCCAATTGTTATATATATATATATATATTATATATATATATATATATTTGGCTTGTATCTGTTTCTTACACAATTTCTCCAGTTTCCGGAATTCTTTCCTCGTCTCTTCATTAAAACTATAAAGCTTATCACCAATATTGCTAGTCGACATGTTTCGAATGTACCACATTCATCATCAGAACAATAATGAGAATAATACTAGGATTGTTAATTTATATATATAGAGGTGGATTACTATTGGAATGTTCACAGGAGATCGCCCTGGATCACGGGGTATTCTGGGGGATTAAGGCAGGGTGGTTGGGCTCACCTACTATCTGGCTAATCTGGTTTGGCCTGTTGGAAAATAGTTTTAAAATTCCACAAGAATTATTAAGTTACATAATTACATTACATTAGTTATTATTAAATTACAAGCCAAATATACGAGCAGGGCGTTGTTTAACAATATATGTTTAAATGAAGGACTGCTTCCAACTTTTACACACACACACACACACACACACACACACACACACATAAATATATATATATATATATATACATACATATATATGAAGTAAACAACAACAGTAAACAAATATATAATAGATACAAATATATTATTGTGGTTGTTACATTCATATATATATATATCAAGAGTTATTGTTGATTATTAATTTATACATATATATATACAATCATTGTTCGAAACAACAAAAAAGCAATGAGAAAACAGATTAAGACCTATCTTTCAACCATAACAAGTGGTGTCCCATCAGAATCAAAAACCCAACTGACTCGATTTGGGTTTTGACTGTGACGAAGAACGCTTGTTACAGTTGAAGGATCTTAGTCCTTTTTGTTATTTCAGGTGCTGTTTCTTTTCCATCAGTGATGGTTATTTGCTCCACTTCCTTTTCTAAGGATGACCGTTAAAATAGTCGTCGAATAACTCACATATTGAATGTGAGTCCTGCTATCTGTTTTATATTCACGTTGAGTATATGTATATACCTCAGTATGAGTATGACTCTGACAAAGACTACTTAAATCATAAGTTCAAAAATCATAATATTTTCCTGATCTCCTTACTGTACCTTAAATGTTGATTTCGTTAAAAATTTTTATTGTGAAATCTTGTTATATATTTATCTAACTATGAACAAAATGAATGGTCCGTACGGACAGTAAACTCGTTAAAACATAGAAGAGAACATGAAAAATCACTATAAAACTCAACTTATTGTAGAGATTATTGTAGTGTTTTTCTGTGTTCTTTTCTATGTGTAACCAGTATATATATATATTGATATCTACATGAGGGGTCTGGTTCTAATATCTGTGTCGGCGGAGATGACTTCATGGAAGAGAAGAACCGCTGTACGTGACTTTGATCAGAGCTAGAAGCCTTCAACTTTGAAACCAGCACGCAAAAAAATGAGTCAAGCTTATTTGGTCCTGCATCAACCAATTTATATATAATATATATATATATATATATATAATATATATATGTAACATATCTGTTCCACGGTCGACAATCCATTACCATTTTGTATATATATATATATATATATAAAATCAAAATATTAAAACGGTCCAAACCGGACAGATATATAAATGAAAAAAGACAACAAATAGAAGAAGCGAGAAAACTTACTGGGTCGATATTTCGAACTGAAATTCGTCGTCAGGGAGAAGAAGGGAAGAAGAAGGGAAGAGGAAGAGGCACGTGCGTCCACTCGTACAAGCAGAGGGCGACTGTGCCTCTTCCTCTTCCCTTCTTCTTCCCTTCTTCTCCCTGACGACGAACTTCAGTTCGAAATATCGACCCAGTAAGTTTTCTCGCTTCTTCTATTTGTTGTCTTTTTTCATTTATATATATATATATATATATATATATATATATATATGTAACATATCTGTTCCTCGGTCGACAATCCATACCATTTTGTGTATATATACATTGTAATCAGGAAAACGATCCAAAAGGATAACAAACATTTTACGATGAATCACAAACACAGAACTAAGAAACAAACACTATTACTGTCTCTAATTTTCGGTTACCAAGCGCACTTGTAACCGACCAACCAACCCAACCAACGGTTAGGGTCTCTTCACAAGTGCGCTTGGTGCCCCTTTCTCAACTCTCCTGATGACGGTTCAACCGAAAATTAGAGACAGTAAGTGTGTTTGTTCCTTAGTTCTGTGTTTGTAATTCATCTTGAAACATTATATATATAATCAAACATTTTCAATATAATTACAATTCATAACGCTAAACAAATATACTAAAACTACAATAAGACAAAGAGACATAACAATATAAACAACAAATATTTACATCTGCGAGTCTAGAGTTAGCTTGGCGGTTTGGGAGGTTCACTTGCAAATATTTCAGACTGCATTGTGTTGTCCTGTTACTCTTTCTCTATTTTTCTCGTTTTATCTTCATTATGACTTCAACGCGCTCTTAAAAACACTTCTTTTGTCATTAATACATATTAATATTTTGGTTTTTCTCTATCACGTATAATTCCTCAATACTAAGCATATTATTTTTCAGGGCGTTATTTCTGTTTTATCATTCTACATTTGCCTTGTTAATTTTTCTTGGTGGTTATTCCAGTTATTTGTTTGGGTACTCCACCTGCAAGGTGAATCCTAAGTATTTGTGACAATGTTTTGCTAGAGTCATTGTAACTGGAATTCAGGAACTCTCAGTTCAACAGAAAAAAAGAAAGTTCAGATTATTTTTGTTATATGTAATATATTATTAGAGTTGAATTAAATAATTTCCCGGGCAACTCCATGTAGATCAGCTACTTTATAGTAAGAAATGATGAAATATAAGACCAAGGAATTTGGTGAACTTATTCCTGGTCCTTCCCTTCCCTCCCAATAAAAATCTTTAATCAATAAATTAAGAATGTCTAAAATATTATGTCAGAATTAAATAGTCAAAGTATTTGATGGAATATATATACTATATGTATTATATTTCTGGTAGATCCAATATCTAGATCTGTTATACTTATTTCATTTTCCTGTTATAGTCATCTCAAAAAAACTATTATCCAGAATATGAATCATACAAGGGTCTTGTTTTGCTGCATTTTTTTTGGTGTATTAAGTTCGTATGTACGTATTTATATGATCTGTTTATTTCTACACTCACAATTATAAAATATTGTTTTGCTTTAAATGTGATTTTAGAATCTTTATAAAAAAAAAGATTTATAAAATCTATTAAGAATATTATAATACAAATCCTCAAGTTGATTAGTCTGTGAAGTGTTTGAACTGAAATTAAAAATACAAAATGTTTTTAACTGAATTAGTTTTCGTTGTTCTTTATCTTTAAAACTACTTTTTAATCGTCCATTTAGGAAAATGCAATTTTAAAAAAAAAACAATTGTCGGGTGAAGAATTAAGTTCAAATGGAATAATTCGGTTCTTAGAAAATGCAATTTTAATTTGTTTAAAAACATTGTAAGAGTTGATTAAAATTAAAAAAAAAATGCTGTGGTAGCAGTAACTGTAATGTATAAATATTGTTTAAATTAAAATGGGATCAGAGAAGGCACTATATTTAATGAAATCTGGCGTAGAAATATCTTTTGAATGGGTAGTACAGTGAGGAACATAAAGCGTGCTTATGCTTGATTTGACTGCAAGCACAGAGTTAACGCTTCATTAAGTATTTAAATTATACTTGTTTTTTAATAGGGATCCTTGAAACAGATTCTTGAGACGAATATTAAAAGCAATTTGTTTTTGGAAGGCTTCTCAGTGGCAATGGGAAAGGGATGAAGGCAGCTCTGGAAAGGCATGAATTTTATAAAGCGGCCTTTAGTCCTTATCATGGCAAAACATTTTCAACTTAATTTTCCGGAAACCGTCTTAATCCAGAATGGTTATAAATGGGAAGCAATGGTTGGGAGGGGAAGGCTTATCCGCAAGGCGCTGAGTGAGCTCTTTGCGATTCCAGACTTAATTATTATAAAAGGCAGCTCGGGTCAGATCGCCGAGTCGAGTCTTCTTCTTGCTGTATCTACCATTGCCTTTCAATCTGTCTCCAAAACATAAATTAAAAACAAACCGACCGTCCTTCACCGTTCACTTTCCAGATGCCTTTCCAATTTCAATTTGCTTGTCATTAAATTCAAATGGCTGTTTTGTTTTCTCATTTGTTCAACCTAAGTTGGTCTTTTGGTTACTTATTAGAACTTCTAATACCAGTAGCAGTAACCTGCTCACTTGCACTTTACAGATATTACTTGTTTATGACCACAGCGTAATTAACAATCATAGTTCTATTCCTGAAATTTTAGCAATCTGATCACCATAACTATTTAAACAATCATTATCTTCATCACATACAAACTCTCACTGACGTTGAATTTTGTAATTGACTTTGCCTTTTTGCTAATTTTATCAAAAATAATCCTTAGTCGATAACTCACTCTCTACAGTAACTCAACATCTTATGCTTCTGTCCTTGAAAGTGAAAAAAAACTAATAGGATGAACTTTTTACATTTCCCTTTTGTTCTTCTTTTTTCACATATATATATGAGAAGGGGCATCCGTAGAGGCCTGAATTTTACAAAAGACTCTTAAATTTGATAAAAATGAACCTCAATTAACTTTTGTCTTCTCACTAAACTAATTTTTTTCATGAGGTTCAAATGGTCTATATATTGAAAGGGATCTCTAGGATTTATTTTTTATTCGTATTTCATTGTTTCTTATATATATATATATATTTGTAAAATTGAGGCGCAATCCTTTTATACATGTTTTGTTGAACGACCTTTGTACTGAGGCATGAATAAATTTCATTGTCCATCTTTCAATCTTGAAAATAATCTTGAATAATCTTGAATATATATTCAAATTGTTGAATATATATTCAACAGTAGTGCAAGTGTACGCGCTTGTACTAAGTGGCTACGCTGAAGTTTCAGTATATTCTTCTTTGGACTGAGTTAGTTCTTTGGTTTCTCAGCAGCAAGTTGTGTATCTTCTTATTTGTTATAGTGAATGACAAGGTTATTTTTGTTGTATTCTTTTGTAGGTTTTACATGAATGCTGACAATCTTTTGTATAGCATTTTCATTTTGCCTCTAATTCGTGTTTATATATATATATATATATATATATATATTATATATATATTCGTGTTTATAGTACAATTCGAAAATTTATTGATTTTGTGTATTAGCATTATCACTCTTTCTAACTTGTACTTAATAATTTTAAACTTCCTTGTTTGAATTTCGTCATTAATTAACAGTTGGTTGCTCTTCCAGTTCATAGATTACTTTCTAATCACTACAATGTGGTAGGACTGGTTTTTTTTTATTTACAGTTGACCAGTGTATCACCTACTAGGTCACTAACACTGCCTAGTTTTGTTCGATTCTCTAGTTCGTCCTATTTTGTTGTATAGATTTATTTCATTTAGGAATGATGTCACTTCACTAGAATATTTATTTCCAGGGGCTAGTGCTATTATCTTATTAATTTTAATTTAATTTATTAATTATCTTATTAATTATTATATTAATTTTGATGGTATATTCAGAGCCATCCTTTCTTCCTCTAATTGTGAGCATTAATCGATGAAATGGGCCACGGTTAACACACGTTTACATTTTGAGCATGAGGGTCTTTGTTCTTTGGATAACAGGTAACTATGTGTAGCTTGCGTGTCACCTATTCATAAGCGGTGGCTCTCTTCATGTAGAAAGAAATGGTTCAACTTGATACTTGATGGGCCATTCACTAAGATCATTAAGCAAAGTCCAGGATTGATAGCTTTAGTGTAGACTTTTGTTGTGAAGTATTCGTGTTCCTGATTAACTAGCTCATCTAATAAAGGAAGCTTGCTTTGTCAGGAAGAGTATCTCTACGGTTTGATTTCTGCATAGGTGAGTCCTTCCTGCCAATTAGAATCAAGCTAACAATGTTTGAATGGTCGATAACGTGTATACTATCTACTATACATGTATGCCTCATGAACAGCTCTGATGGTAACTCCAACCAGGCGAAAGGAAGATTTCCCGAAATATCGAGGCCACCACCGCCTCGAGTTCAGCGAACTCACAAATTGTGAGTTCAGAACCGACTGCGTCTTTTAACAATATCTGCTTCAGAGAAAACCTACTGCTAATTTATACCAATGTATATATAAAGTTCAATGTAGAAAAAAAAAACATAGAGAAATCAAAATCACACACTTACAGTTTCTAATTTTCGGTTTGAACCGTCTTCATGAGAGATAAGAGAGGGAAACTCTTATCTCTCCTGAAGACGGTTCAAACCAAAAATTAGAGACCATAAGCGTGTGATTTTGATGTCTCTATGTTTCTTTTTCTACATTGAACTATATATGTCCGCTTCAGATCGTATTTCCAACGATAAAATGTATATATATATATATAAATATAAAAAGATTTCACATAAACACGCGAAATAACAATCAATGATCAAACCACAAAAAGAAATGGGAAAACAAGACTAAGATCTTTCAACTGTAACAAGCGGTCTTCGTCAGAGTCAAAAACCCAACTGAGTTGGTTTTTTACTCTGACGAAGACCGCTTGTTACGGTTGAAAGATCTTAGTCTTGTTTTCCCATTTCTTATTGTGGTTTGATCATATATAAATATGTATACATTATATTTAAATAAATAATTATATACATAAAGCAAACGTATTTTTTTAAAATACATTTGTATTGTTTGCATAACATAATGAATATTAACTTACTTAAAGATCTTTTATATTTTTAAGCAATGTTATTGTCTTTATTTAAAAACACTCTCAAGTAGAATGAAAGCCGAATAAAGTATACTGTTTAGCGAAGGTAAGAGAAGAGAATATGGTATGACTTTTGCAAAGATACTTGGAATATTGCCCTGAAGTAGGTGAAATTTTCATTGAATGAGGAGGCATCGTGTGTTTGTTGTATCAGCCTTTGAGAGATTTCAAGATTCAATGAAAGCAATACATTCTTTGAAGACGCATGTTTTCTATTAACTTTGTCATCCACAAATTAAATTTATATCTTTACAATATGACAAAGGCATATCGCTCTTTTGCTACTGTATTCTTTTTTCTAGCCATATACAGTGAATGAATACTGCTTTTACAATTCTTCTAACAGTTTCAGAAAAATTTCAAACAAACTTAAAACTTACATTGATATTACTAAAATCATATTAATATAAACTTATAGTTTGATATATAGTCATAAATTTTGGCATTACTAATATATTTTAATTAATGTTACACATACAATTAACTACATTACTTAATTAAATAACTCTTCAAAGCCGTTCTCTTGTCTGATTGAATGATTGATATTTAAATTATACGATTTAAATTGTTGCTGAACTATCGGGTTAAATTTCATTATTAACTAGACGACCCGTGACCTCTTGTGTCACTCAGTGCTATGAAACTTTAGTGACAATTAATAAAATACATTCACTGAGTGTGATTGACAGGAATAACTGTAATTGTTGTTTATTGTTATGGCCAAGCTTTTGATATAGTATTCTTAGCATGATTCAAGATATATACACAGAAAGTACATTTAGTAAAACAATAAATAATTTAAAAGTGTAAAATTTCATTTATTTTATTACATAAATAAATTAACTATTAATTTATGTTATATATTTGAATCTTTAATTTGAAATATTTCATTTATCTTACCCAGCTAAAATAAGTGTAATGTAAGGAATGTGTCGTTATAATATTACCTGAGAACAATCGTATTGAAACTGACATTTTTGTTCATGTTTGTATTCATTTCAAACCTCTAATGTAATAGTTTATTATATATACTTTCGGAATTTCATACATCTCCTCATTGCATAAGTTCTAAATATGATTGTTAAATCAAAACGTTGGCTTTGAAAGTTTGATTTAAGCCTGGAACACTGACCAATTCCTGATAAATATAATTTGTTTTATACATATTATGACAACAATTAACAGTAAATACCTGAACTAAAAAAAAACAACGTCTAATCAACAATAAAATTTCCAAAAATGGGACAAATCTTTCGTAGAAAATCTCGTCAGGTTTCCTCTATAACATAAACAAATTTTACATCTGCAGTCATTTCTTTTACTTGACTTGTGTTGAGAAAATTTATTTTTAATTCTTTTTTCTTTTTAATGTCATTATTTGTAAAATAATATTTTACTCATTGCTTTGTTTAATATTTATTTGAATAATTCGTCATAAACTTGAATTAACAGCAGTTTCAATTTTTAGCTGTGTGCAAATATTTAAACAAAAATATTAAAGTTTTATAAGTATCTAGATATAGACAAATCCACTAAAATACGGTGTCCTACAGTTTACTAGTTGATCGAGGTACTGTTCAAATTATATAGACCTTATAATTGTCGTATATTAAATGAATTTATTTGCTTACTACTTCTGATCGTGCGATAAATTATAGATGAATTGAGTGTATACCACTCCTATGATTGATCCTGATTGATCATAGATAGAGATCACACCGTCAATTGTATTAAAATATTATCAAGAAATGAACCTTTTAAGACCCAGCTCAATACCATTTAAATGAAATTATATGAACGTTATAGGACGTTATGCCACATTTATCTTTTCAGAAAAATTTATTTTCCATTAATCAAAAATATGAAAAATTTTTTTCCTTAGAAAACATTTTTTTTTGTAGAGGAATTCATATTTGACTATTTGTATGCGCTTCAAAATAAAAAAAAAAAAAAAGAAGATGAAAAAGAAACATATGTAAATATGTTTTGAACAACTAATAAAACAATTGCTTTGGCTTTACAGGATGTATAATAATCCAGTTGTTATAGACTTGAAAGCATTGTTTTAGACGTACTTTTTGACTCTCGTTCATGTCGTTGGCTGTTTTACTCTGAGGGACCTTTACATATTAATGGTAGTTTTTCATATCATCTTCCTAATATAGGTGTAATCAAATAGATTGACTTTGACTCTACCCCCCACCTTGTCTGCTCTCTATTCTACTCTCGCACTGTTTATTGCCTCCTTCCCAACTCAATCCATCTTGTCTTTATTTCATACATGTTATACCCAAACATGTAAATACAGCTGGAAGAAACTATTTTGTTTTAAACATTTTTATGAAGATGTGAAAAACGCAATTATAATATACGAGAATTTAATATTTGTACCTTCTTCCCTGACATGCTTACATTATTGACAAAAAAAAAACAAAAAAAAAACTGTAGTTTAACAAAATGCATACACAATATTTCTTTAACTAGTTATATTAAACAATAATAGTACGTGGAAATGACCAAATCGAATAAACGAATATTAAATACCTAATACACGAAATTAAGATTGCTTTACATATATCAGACAACTTTTATTAGCTAAGTATTTTCACAAATCAATTTAAAATCTTGCAATATCTTCAAACTTTCTTCATTAATATTTAATTGTCAATTAATTGTAAGGTGATTGTATAAAATACTTTTTAAGTAAATATATATATAATTCCAACCAGTGCAGCAGGTTATTCATTATTCCGAGTTGAGTTTTTATTTTTATAGTTATATTGATATACCGGATGATAAAAATGTATTAATATTTTATAGTTAATTTCTTTGGCAACATTTTATTTTTTTTTCATATTTTTGATTAATGGAAAATAAATTTTTCTGAAAAGATAAATGTGCTATAAGGTCCTCTACCGTTCATATGGTATAATTTCATTTAAATAGTAGTCAGCTGGGACTTAAAAGGTTCATTTCTTGATAATATTTTAATACAATTGGTGCTGTGATCTCTATCTACGATCAATCAGAATCAATCATAAGTCAAAAATTTAACATTTAATAAAACAAAATAACTTATTTGTTATTTAAATGAACTGAATGTTTATCAGTTAATACCTATGCCAGCTTTAGAACGATTTCAATGTTTTTACGTTTTGTTCCCTCAAAGTTTATCTAAAGATAGAAGTTAAGGCACAAAATTTGTTTCTAAAATCACATTGTGGTTAAAAGAAGTGAATTTTTCTTGATTAAACATTTCCTAACTACAACTATCTAAAGGGTTCAATGTTTGGTAAAATATGAACTGATCGTCAAATTGTGTGGTTTGTAACGTGTTCTACAGATGCTTTGATTCACACCCATACATATACACACATACATACACAATTAACTAAAAACTATTATTTTAGGTTTTTTTTGGAGGAGTAATTGAAAGTATAGACGGCAATACCTTAGAAAAGCCAGTGAAACCTAAAGACTAGCACCACCAGTAATAACACCTAATAACATCTTAGACGTTAACGATGAACGTTAATTTCAAGAAATTTGTACAGATGGCTCTAAGAATGAACAAAATGTTGGATTTTTTGTTATTATTTGTCAAAATAATACTTTAATGACGGAAAAGTAATATAGACCAGCTGAAGAATCCTCCAATATCTAGGCCAACTTTCAGCAATTTTGAAGGCTGAGGAAAAGAACATACAAATAACAATTGTTCAATGGGAATAAATACAGACATTGAAATGAGTTTAGGACTCTTAAAAAACCATTGAAATCATCAAAAAATTTAACTAATGATCGGTAGTATTTTGGAAAAGGTAATTTTACAGAGTTCGGATTGACTTTACTTGGGCGATAGCTCACACGATCTGATGAACTAGTGAAAGAGACTGCCACAGACAATTGAATCGCAACAGAATATGAAGTCTACTTAATATCACACTTGAATAAGTCGACAAAAGCAAGAAGCCATCAAATATGGGAGACTGTGGCAGAATACAACAAAAGGCTGTATAAGAAAAGAATATTTCCTCACAATAAAATACAAATTAGGATTAAAAAAAAACTTACCAAGTCTCTGGCAAACGACACAATTCCATACAGGACACAGGGAATTTAAAGAGTATGTCCGCAGACTTCGAATAATAAATACAAACACTTGTGCCTGCTCTGGAAATCATGTTCAACGACCAACGAATATTACCATGCGCAACAGTGAATGTCGTAAATAGCAGTTCCGGACTTGAGGTCCACTACTGCTAGATTCTCATCCTGATGTTTTTGTTGGGTGGAAATCATATGCAAACCGTGGATTACCTTATACATAGATGAAGCCTATTAGACTTACAAAGGTATGAACTAAACAAACATTATACTATAGAAGAAAAAAAAATCTGGTTACAGAAAAACCGGATCTAATAGCAGAAATATTCTAATATGAGGATAAACAATACCACTCATTGAAAAATTGGTAAATAAAGAATGTATTGAACTGCTATATATTATAGAAAAACAACAATTATTTATATCTGTAGCTATTTATAGTACAACAAAGGAACAAAACTTGTATAATTTACTATAATATATACCTATAATGTGAAACCGTATATTCAATACATGTAATGCTTAAGTTAGGTTTTGTAAAGAATTTTGTCTTCATTGGTAGTTAGGTTAGGTTGCAGTGGTAGTCCCACAAGGTCACACGTAGGTCGAGCATTTTCGTTGTTAGTCACAAACTTAATAAGCAGTCATACATAAACTATATGACCATGTTTGAACTGTAAAATAAATCAGAGGTTCTAAAAGTTTCATAGTTGTTCTCTACATTTTAAAGAAGAAGAATCTTTAAGTACTCACATGTGTTCCAAAGCACAAGTTTTTTTGGATCCTAATTCGTATATATATCTTATACGTTATTCTTATCAACTCTTATCTGCTCTAAGAGGTGCACATGTTTTCTTCCAGAGCTGAAGGTTAGTAGGCAACACACGTTTGAAAATGGTGACACGTGTAACGGTTTGAAACACACGTCAGTACTTCACAGTTTGAAAATGGTGACATGTGTAACGGTTTGAAACACACGTCTGTACTTCACGGTTTGAAAATGGTGACACGTGTAACGGTTTGAAACACACGTCAGTACTTCACGGTTTGAAAATGGTGACATGTGTAACAGTTTGAAACACACGTCTGTACTTCACGGTTTAAAAATGGTGACATGTGTCACAGTTTGAAACACACGTCTGTACTTCACGGTTTGAAAATGGTGACATGTGTAACGGTTTGAAACAGACGTCAGTACTTCACGGTTTAAAAATGGTGACATGTGTCACAGTTTGAAACACACGTCTGTACTTCACGGTTTGAAAATGGTGACATGTGTCACAGTTTGAAACACACGTCTGTACTTCACGGTTTGAAAATGGTGACATGTGTCACAGTTTGAAACACACGTCTGTACTTCACGGTTTGAAAATGGTGACATGTGTAACAGTTTGAAACACACGTCTGTACTTCACGGTTGGAAAATGGTGACATGTGTCACAGTTTGAAACACACGTCTGTACTTCACGGTTTAAAAATGGTGACATGTGTCACAGTTTGAAACACACGTCTATACTTCACGGTTTGAAAATGGTGACATGTGTCACAGTTTGAAACACACGTCTGTACTTCACGGTTTGAAAATGGTGACATGTGTCACAGTTTGAAACACACGTCTGTACTTCACGGTTTAAAAATGGTGACATGTGTCACAGTTTGAAACACACGTCTGTACTTCACGGTTTGAAAATGGTGACATGTGTCACAGTTTGAAACACACGTCTGTACTTCACGGTTTGAAAATGGTGACATGTGTAACGGTTTGAAACACACGTCAGTACTTCACGGTTTAAAAATGGTGACATGTGTCACAGTTTGAAACACACGTCTGTACTTCACGGTTTGAAAATGGTGACATGTGTCACAGTTTGAAACACACGTCTGTACTTCACGGTTTGAAAATGGTGACATGTGTCACAGTTTGAAACACACGTCTGTACTTCACGGTTTGAAAATGGTGACATGTGTAACAGTTTGAAACACACTTCTGTACTTCACGGTTTGAAAATGGTGACATGTGTCACAGTTTGAAACACACGTCTGTACTTCACGGTTTTAAAATGGTGACATGTGTCACAGTTTGAAACACACGTCTGTACTTCACGGTTTGAAAATGGTGACATGTGTCACAGTTTGAAACACACGTCTGTACTTCACGGTTTGAAAATGGTGACATGTGTCACAGTTTGAAACACACGTCAGTACTTCACGGTTTGAAAATGGTGACATGTGTCACAGTTTGAAACACACGTCTGTACTTCACGGTTTAAAAATGGTGACATGTGTCACAGTTTGAAACACACGTCTGTACTTCACGGTTTGAAAATGGTGACATGTGTCACAGTTTGAAACACACGTCTGTACTTCACGGTTTAAAAATGGTGACATGTGTCACAGTTTGAAACACACGTCTGTACTTCACGGTTTGAAAATGGTGACATGTGTCACAGTTTGAAACACACGTCTGTACTTCACGGTTTGAAAATGGTGACATGTGTCACAGTTTGAAACACACGTCTGTACTTCACGGTTTGAAAATGGTGACATGTGTAACGGTTTGAAACACACGTCAGTACTTCACGGTTTAAAAATGGTGACATGTGTCACAGTTTGAAACACACGTCTGTACTTCACGGTTTGAAAATGGTGACATGTGTCACAGTTTGAAACACACGTCAGTACTTCACGGTTTGAAAATGGTGACATGTGTCACAGTTTAAAACACACGTCTGTACTTCACGGTTTAAAAATGGTGACATGTGTCACAGTTTGAAACACACGTCTGTACTTCACGGTTTGAAAATGGTGACATGTGTCACAGTTTGAAACACACGTCTGTACTTCACGGTTTAAAAATGGTGACATGTGTCACAGTTTGAAACACACGTCTGTACTTCACGGTTTGAAAATGGTGACATGTGTCACAGTTTGAAACACACGTCTGTACTTCACGGTTTGAAAATGGTGACATGTGTCACAGTTTGAAACACACGTCAGTACTTCACGGTTTGAAAATGGTGACATGTGTCACAGTTTGAAACACACGTCTGTACTTCACGGTTTAAAAATGGTGTCATGTGTCACAGTTTGAAACACACGTCTGTACTTCACGGTTTGAAAATGGTGACATGTGTCACAGTTTGAAACACACGTCTGTACTTCACGGTTTAAAAATGGTGACATGTGTCACAGTTTGAAACACACGTCTGTACTTCACGGTTTGAAAATGGTGACATGTGTCACAGTTTGAAACACACGTCTGTACTTCACGGTTTGAAAATGGTGACATGTGTAACGGTTTGAAACACACGTCAGTACTTCACGGTTTAAAAACGGTGACATGTGTCACAGTTTGAAACACACGTCTGTACTTCACGGTTTGAAAATGGTGACATGTGTAACGGTTTGAAACACACGTCTGTACTTCACGGTTTAAAAATGGTGACATGTGTCACAGTTTGAAACACACGTCTATACTTCACGGTTTGAAAATGGTGACATGTGTCACAGTTTGAAACACACGTCTGTACTTCACGGTTTGAAAATGGTGACATGTGTCACAGTTTGAAACACACGTCTGTACTTCACGGTTTAAAAATGGTGACATGTGTCACAGTTTGAAACACACGTCTGTACTTCACGGTTTGAAAATGGTGACATGTGTCACAGTTTGAAACACACGTCTGTACTTCACGGTTTGAAAATGGTGACATGTGTAACTGTTTGAAACACACGTCAGTACTTCACGGTTTAAAAATGGTGACATGTGTCACAGTTTGAAACACACGTCTGTACTTCACGGTTTGAAAATGGTGACATGTGTCACAGTTTGAAACACACGTCTGTACTTCACGGTTTGAAAATGGTGACATGTGTCACAGTTTGAAACACACGTCTGTACTTCACGGTTTGAAAATGGTGACATGTGTAACAGTTTGAAACACACTTCTGTACTTCACGGTTTGAAAATGGTGACATGTGTCACAGTTTGAAACAGACGTCTGTACTTCACGGTTTAAAAATGGTGACATGTGTCACAGTTTGAAACACACGTCTGTACTTCACGGTTTGAAAATGGTGACATGTGTCACAGTTTGAAACACACGTCTGTACTTCACGGTTTGAAAATGGTGACATGTGTCACAGTTTGAAACACACGTCAGTTCTTCACGGTTTGAAAATGGTGACATGTGTCACAGTTTGAAACACACGTCTGTACTTCACGGTTTAAAAATGGTGACATGTGTCACAGTTTGAAACACACGTCTGTACTTCACGGTTTGAAAATGGTGACATGTGTCACAGTTTGAAACACACGTCTGTACTTCACGGTTTAAAAATGGTGACATGTGTCACAGTTTGAAACACACGTCTGTACTTCACGGTTTGAAAATGGTGACATGTGTCACAGTTTGAAACACACGTCTGTACTTCACGGTTTGAAAATGGTGACATGTGTCACAGTTTGAAACACACGTCTGTACTTCACGGTTTGAAAATGGTGACATGTGTAACGGTTTGAAACACACGTCAGTTCTTCACGGTTTAAAAATGGTGACATGTGTCACAGTTTGAAACACACGTCTGTACTTCACGGTTTGAAAATGGTGACATGTGTCACAGTTTGAAACACACGTCAGTACTTCACGGTTTGAAAATGGTGACATGTGTCACAGTTTGAAACACACGTCTGTACTTCACGGTTTAAAAATGGTGACATGTGTCACAGTTTGAAACACACGTCTGTACTTCACGGTTTGAAAATGGTGACATGTGTCACAGTTTGAAACACACGTCTGTACTTCACGGTTTAAAAATGGTGACATGTGTCACAGTTTGAAACACACGTCAGTACTTCACGGTTTGAAAATGGTGGCATGTGTCACAGTTTGAAACACACGTCTGTACTTCACGGTTTAAAAATGGTGACATGTGTCACAGTTTGAAACACACGTCTGTACTTCACGGTTTGAAAATGGTGACATGTGTCACAGTTTGAAACACACGTCTGTACTTCACGGTTTAAAAATGGTGACATGTGTCACAGTTTGAAACACACGTCTGTACTTCACGGTTTGAAAATGGTGACATGTGTCACAGTTTGAAACACACGTCTGTACTTCACGGTTTGAAAATGGTGACATGTGTAACGGTTTGAAACACACGTCAGTACTTCACGGTTTAAAAATGGTGACATGTGTCACAGTTTGAAACACACGTCTGTACTTCACGGTTTGAAAATGGTGACATGTGTAACGGTTTGAAACACACGTCAGTACTTCACGGTTTGAAAATGCTGACATGTGTAACGGTTTGAAACACTCGTCAGTACTTCACGGTTTGAAAATGGTGACATGCGTAACGGTTTGAAACACACGTCAGTACTTCACAGTTTGAAAATTTGTTCTCTATTTTTGAATATAGCTATTCTACTGGGCATATAACTCTTTCTTAGAATTTAGAAATAGTTATAGTAAATTACATTTAAAAAAATTACCATTGTAGTTTTATTATTGTTTATGACAGTCTCACAATGAGATCTGAATCCGACTGCAGAGTATATACCCAAAGATATAATTTTATGCTACAGGTAGTAGCATAAAAATATAACCACTTTATTCTTGTACTCAGCTTCATAGATCTTAATACTGAAATCCTCATGAAAGATGCATGCTTCAGCAGAATCTATAATCTAAATTAGGTTTTAGTTTTTGCATAGAAATGTATATGATATTGCTCTAAAGAATCTCTAAAGAATACAATAATTGTCCTTACAGAACGTAAACAATGAATTGTTATTGTGATACATGCAGTCCCAATCTTGATTCGTTTTTAGTCTATCAATACAACATTGTAGCTGAATACTCAAGCCACTCAGTTGGGATAACATGATTTGGATGTAATTTTTATAGGAAATAAAACCAAACTTTATGTAATGAATAATTTGTTTCATAAGTATGGTTAGTCGGCCTCCTATGTTATTAATAATAAATAGCTTTTCCATGGCATTAAAAAGTATAACTGGTCAAAAATGTATTGTTTACTCCAATTTATTGTCACTACAGGAGAAATCGTGCATATACTACTGACGAAACTGCTTGTCACTAAAGGACAGCTGCCTGCAACCTTTGGACCAAAGAGCCAACAAGATGTAATAAAGACTGGTGTAGGACATAAAAAGAATCGGGCTTAGTGCAAGTGTACAAGTGAGAGAAGATGATGTGATTATGCGTGCGTGTTTTCGTCCGCAGGTGTGCCAATGTGTGACAGCCAAGGATCGATGCTATTTGAACCGGCTCGAAGCACGCCCCACTGCTGTTGCCTTGGCAACATTTAACCCACCCTCCTCAATCCAAGCCCCCCCCCCCCCCCCCCCACAGCACTGCCTCCTTCTCCACCTTCTCCCCACCTCTTTTTAATTAAATTTCTCTTTGAAATCAGTAGTGCGGTCGCAGCGCTCACCTTTACTCCTCTTGATTCCGCTCTGCTGCTGCCCATTGTCTCCCTTTCCTCGCTTCTCCCTAACCCTTCCAAACTCACCTCATCTTGTCTTTTATTTCGACCATTGTATAAAATTACATCAGACTTGACACTTTTGATTTACATTTGATCTCAAACGTTTCTCAGCTAAACTCTTTCAACTAGTCTACGCCAGGACAAAGCCTCACTGATAGCACTCATTCCACGCACTTTATTCTTTTTCAGTCCAAAATGAAAGCAATGTTTAGATTACATATGGTCTCTTTTAAAAATAACCATGCACCACTTTTTTGACTTCAAATAGTCTTATATTAATTGTTCTACATATTGTTCATCAAAGACCAGTCAACAAAACTAGCATAACAAAAACTGTTATGAGAAATTTTAAAAAAAAATTAATGTAAGATACTATTCAAAAAGCAGATGTGCTATAAAACTCACTGATAATCAATATCATTACAAAACTTTAAAGAACAAATATGTGTCCTTTCTATTCTCAGGAGCACAGAGAACCTTGGTACAGTTATAGTTATACAAATAACTTTTTCAACTATTCTATTATAAACACGACTATGAGTTTATTCTCAGATGAGAAACTTCAAAAACTTTTGAAAATGAAAGTTTATAAACTAATTTAGTTTATGTTTACATTATATTAGTTTTTCCCTTATGAGAATGTGAAAAGTTTGTTTGTACTTTTCATTTGAAGCGCTTAAATACTATGTAAACATGACTTTCCACGACGAGAATAACTAGATCGAAGAACTACTTGTAGATTTAAGAAAGGAAAGCTGATAAAACTAAAGGTTACTACATTTTCAATTGATGTAACCATTTATAATTCTAAAACTGTAGGTGTGATTGGCAACTAGAGAGAGTCAACCTCTAGTCTATAAATTTTACTTTCCAATCCTTCACTCAAGTCCTGATTTATTTGTTTTCAACTGTATAAAGTTAGACAGTTTAAAAAAAAATATGTTCAGCTATGTTTATACAATTACTGTGACTATTAAAGCCTAGAGAAATAGTACGTTGTTGAATAGTAACGAATGAAACTTAAAAATTCTCTAACCATCTTGGTGTGATCGTTGAGGAAATAGTTTATGTGACTTTATTATTTTTACCTTCAACACCTCTCCTTTCATCATTCTCTCTATGTTTAAATAAAGTTTAGTTATAATGACCAAATCTGATTTGGTTGGAATAACTGTAGAGTTTAAAAACTGTAATAATACTACCTATGATTTGGGGGGGGGGGGGGGGGGGGGGACTGAAAGACTGAACAACATAAGACAGGAGAAAGAGGACATATTTGGATGGACTATGACTACCTAGAACTAGGTAGAGAGAGAGTCCACAGTTAATAGGATTTAACTACCTAAGGCAGGAAATAGACGACAAGATTGAAAGAATAGTAACTACCTAAGGTTGGAGATAGATGACATGATTGAAAGAACTATAACTACCTGTGATTAAAAAAGAAAACATATTTGAAAGACTGTAACTACCTAAGACTAGAGAATAAGTACATATTTTAATGATCTGTGAATAGCTAAGACTAGAGAAAAACTACACAGTTCAAAGAATTGCAGCTACTTAAGGTTGGAGATGGATGACATGATTGAAACAACTTTAACTACCTAAGACTGAAAAAAAGAGTACATATTTGAAACACTGGAACAACCTTGGACTGGAGAAAGAGAGCATATTTGAAAGACTGTAACAACCTTGGACTGGAGAAAGAGTGCATATTTGAAAGACTATAACTACCTTGGACTGAAGAAAGAGGGCATATTTGAAAGACTGTAACAACCTAAGACTAGAAACGGAGTACACAGTTGAAAGTATTATAATAGCCAAAGCTTGAAGAAGGTCAATATCTTTGAAATGATTGCAAGTATGGTTATGGTTTTCATCAATTTAGGAGAGATTCAATAAGACTACCAAGAAGTTGTTGTTTTTACACTTTTTTGTCCTATGAGAACCTTTGATATTTGTTCTGTAATATGTTTTATACCGTTTGAAATAATGTTTTCTTGATATTAGTGAAGTCATAAACTTAGTTCAAAATATATATCAATTGAAATGTCATCAGAAAATTGAGAATTTTATTGCATGTGGCTGATACTTATGAAAGAATTCAAGTGGATAACAGATGAACTTACATGCACCAGTATAAGTTAAAAGCATACAAAAGAGAGAACTTAAACTGACGAAGGACTTTCCTTACTACTGCAGAAGCAGTTGGTCACAATCAGCTCCAGAATGGCTGAGTTCTCATTCGTTTTCAAACATCGTGTTGAGGTAGTCGATAGTGTGGCTATTTTAGTTTGTTTATTCTTCTGTAAACCCTTTGCATTTGTCCTGTTATATAGATGGTATGTAAACAAAGTGCTTTTGATTACAGTGAATTCATAAACACCTATCTAGCTCAAAACTTTATCTTTCTTTAATGATGTTTTAGTTCATTCAAAATTTTATTTGTCTTTAACTGGTGTAATAGTATGAAATTAGAAAGTAAAATATAATAAAAGTTGGAGATACGGTGAAAAGTTGTAAGAAAATACAAAACATGTAACAGCAGGTTTCTGCAGAAAAAGTACTGATATAACTGTTAAGTGATGACTACAGGTAGTTAGTAATATACACTATAGTAACACAATACTCCTACAACACCCTTTGGCTATTAGTAATGAAAAGTAATCATTTGTTGGTATTAAAACTTTTTTTTTCTGGAGAAAGTAAGAAGTTTTAAAAACACTGAAATCCATCTTATTTTCTAAGAGCTAACCTCGGCAAGTTTGTACGTCAGTGTCTTTTTTTTTCTCAAGACACGTTTTCCCACTTCTTTAGGTGTTCTTCTTTAGTTTGCTACTTTCTTATAACAATGTTATACATATTTTTTTTTTTGAATTTTTACAAGCTTTGGGACTGTGATACAGTGACTTAGTTTTTTTTTTGGTTTACAAAAAGTATTATTGAAAAAAAAATCACAGATATAAAAAATTTGGAAAACTCGTCAGACATTTTCTATTTATTTGATATCTTACGAATCTATGATAGAACTGATTTATAAATTGTTAGCTGCTCCATCATAATGAGAAGAAGTAACATATTGTTTAAATAAAATAATTATCTTTCTATCACTTTCGAAGTCTAAGAGAAACAAATTTGGATACATCTGTTTGTCTGATACTAGCTCATGCACTATTTCATCCATGGTATTTATTCAAGATGATTTTTTGACATATCAAAATCAAAAAAAAGGTCTTTTCTACGCAACACATATCGACGTATAACGTTAAAATTTCAAATTAGTGAGCTGTACAAAACTATAATTTTAAAATCTCAAACAATTAAAAGAATATAACACTTTTAAACTGTGCTTAAATACATTATGAAAAACAATAAATTGATGTTCATCAAGTAAAATGTATGTATTTTTCAAAAATTAAAAAGATTGGACATTAATGAAACTGGATGTTGTATAATATTGAAACTGAATAGTGTTTAAAACATGAAATGAATGATAATCAGAGGGTTTAGTTCATATTGCAGTTGATACATTACACCTAAGGAAAATTATACAGTGGCAAACATTAATCTTCAGAACAAATGAGCCTTATGAAGGTAAATAATATTTCATAATAAACATTAATTTGTTGACAGTGCAACCTATCAACAGATATTAACTCTGTATAAATCCTAGGAGCAGGATTTACCTTAGTGGATTGCGCGATTTTCTCTGGACTGGTATCTCTCTGTTAGATTCTTACACTGGCCTTTATCATCTCGATACAAATGGAAAAAATTGTGCTCACTATCCCCCAGAAAGTGATATTGATATTCTAGTCCCGAGCCTGTTGGATGCCAATATTCGTTAAAAATGTTTGCTCTAAGTACATTTAACTTAAGCAAAATTTAAGGCATCGTTTAAATATTCTTAGTAAGTGATTTGTTCTATTTTTATTCAGTCTTTTTGATATAAAATTCTCGTAATTTGAAATATATTGATCAGGTAAATTTACAATCAACAATTGAAGCACACTATAAAATTCAGAATGTGACTGGTCCCAGTAAGATACTGTGGTTTTTAGTTGTTATAATACTACATACATAAGAAAACGAAATAGTTGTCAGACAAAATTTCAAATTATAAAGTCTAAGACATGGGGTAACACAATAAATTTTATATTTTTACATCCCTTGGTTGAAGTGGCTAGCTTGTTGACTAGACCATGGAAGCCTTCCATGATTGAAGGAAGGTCCTAGTATAGAAAATAACTTAGAGTTAGAAATTTAGCTTCCTTTCAGGAGGTAGTTCTAAGATAACGCTCACAGAGAATATTGATTACCTGTAGAACTGTTGTGACGAGGCACCACGTAACAATCTCGGATGTCTCACGAGCTATCCAAGCAGTTATTTTGTGCTACATAAATCTTTTTGTTTTATTTTAAGTAATGTTTTGGTTCATTTATATAACTTTGAAAAAAGTTTTATACTGTAGATGAGCCTGATGATGAAACTTAAATGTTCGAAACGCATCCAAAAATAAATTCCTGGTGGTGAAGTTTTAATATATTTTCCTCCCTATCACATTGGTTGTATGTCACAGTGTCGAACATACAAATGGCATTAAATTTTCTTTAAATATGCTATAGGGGGCCAGGCTAGCTCAGTGGTTACGTGCTCGCCTCTGAACTGATAGGACCGGGGTTCAATCCTCACCTGGCCATCGATTTATTCACGCGGGAGGTGAATAAATCTGAGCGAGTCGTCCCTCAGAGAAGGACGTTAAACCGTCGGTCCCGAGCCTGTACGTAGACAGGTACTCGTTAAAGATCCCTACTCTAAATACATTTAAGTTAGGCAGAATTTAGGACTCCCACTGTAGAATCAATCTTCATTGTGTGGTATCAGAAAGGGCCAATGCTTGGCCTACGTGTGTTCCCTTGTGGGACTGCCACTGCAACCTAACCTAACCTAGATATGCTATATAGATGAAAGGCTTCAGTTACTTACTTTCACCAGGTCTATTTGTATTTTTCTGTAATTAAATTGCCTTTACAGTTAATAACAAAATGGAACCCTAGAAATAGAAAATGCAAAGTAGCTATTATGAAACGGTGTACAAAGAATATTACATAAAAATACAGAGTAAAACATGTAGGAAAAACACACAGACAAAGAGATGACATATTGACTTTAATTTTTTTACATTTCTTGTCTTCAGAAGCAGTGCTTGGCTATGTGGCTGTAAACGGACTGGCAAGTCCGTTATATCAATAAAGTTGTCAAAAAAAAACTGGCAAACAAAGAAATGATAACGAGATATAAAACAAAAATAAAGTAGAAAGGTATTAAAATAAATTACATAAATATACATTCTTTTTAACAGTTGCTACTCTCTTCATGTCATGCTATATCTACAACCCTGTCTTTCCGTATCCACCAAATATATAATATTGTCAAGGACTGTTGACTTCTCCTAGCCCTTAATGGAAAGCTTTTCTATCTATTGAATGTCTCATAAGTTTATACTAAAGTATTAAAGGATCAACAAAATTCTTGCTTCAGCCTTACCATAATACTTCTTTCCT
Organism: Hermatobates lingyangjiaoensis; assembly: GCA_026182355.1. Classification (NCBI taxonomy): domain Eukaryota; kingdom Metazoa; phylum Arthropoda; class Insecta; order Hemiptera; family Hermatobatidae; genus Hermatobates; species Hermatobates lingyangjiaoensis. The sequence goes on from JAPFBL010000085.1 coordinate 646,792, forward strand.
GTTGTTTATATAGTTTTCAATATCACAAAGAAGTTTCCTCTTATTTATATTTTTTCTATTTTGTCTATTTCAACTGAACACTGATCATTTTATAACTGATTACTTTCCACCTTGAGTAGCATTTTTTCTGCATAATTTTCAAATGATATTTCTAATCCTGATAATGAAATGGAATGACGTGGACGTTGGAGTTGTCACATCTGCCCCACATTTACTTCCGTTTTCAATTCAATCAATGTTAATACTTTCTGTAGTTTTTCAATAGCCCTATTGGTTGAATTTCACTTATTGTATTATTATTTTTTTTTTGACGGTTTACCCTAAGTTTTGCATGAATTATCACAGGGCTTCCATCATTCAACACTGTAGACTTCCAATTCTTTCCATGTGAATTCTCATATTCTCACATTTAAAGGCTGTTTCGATGTTCGAACGCTATATTAAATCTCTGTGACAACATGACTTTTATCTACTTTTTTTGGTATTATATCAATTGATTTGTATTAATATTAATATTGTATTATTTTTAATTTTGTATATTAATAAGTACAAATAACGAAGTGGTTGTAAATCATCAGCATATTTCATCATATTTTAATCTGAAACAAACTTTCTAATAACAGTTTTGTATTTTTTTTATAGTTTTTAATTAAATATCAAAGCGATTGCTTTATTTCATTTAGCTTTTTTTTTCAATCCCCTAAAATTG